>OZ020306.1:61388441-61933541 GCA_963971305.1 Arcuatula senhousia
TATTCAGAACCACCAGGTCTTCCATTCACAACAAGCCCACAACATATTGCCAAAGGACAGACGGTCACTTTAGCATGTTCCTCCTCTGGAGGAAACCCTCTGCCCACAGTGAGGTGGTTTAAAGGCAATAATGAGACAACAACAGGTGTCACGACTACAACATCAGAGGTTACCGTTACGGCTACCCTAGAATTCACAGCTGAAATGAGCGATAACTATGCTGTTTACGAATGTCAAGTAGACAATGGAATTTTAAATAGTCCTTTGAAGAAAACAATTTTGATTCAGATTGAAAGCTGTAAGTATAACATGTTAAGTTTTGAAATAAAACAAAAAATAGCAAAATAGATGAAACTATAAATCAATATTCAGTTTAAGCTTTTTTAAATGTTTTATTCAAATAAAAGGGAAATTGTAAAAGAAAAGATGACACTGTGTGTTAAAACTCTATGACACAATGAGTTGCAAACATCATCAAAGACACTGTGAAATCAGCTTTGGGAAAACTATACTTGGTACCCGTACATGTGTACATAGACAAGTTTGCACAATCGATATCTGCCATTAGGGTCTAACTATAATTTGTTTTAAAAATAAAATGGTTGTGCATACCTACCCTGATATTTTAACAATGTAACGTTATTTGTTTTCTTTGCTGTACAAAAATAACTGATATAATACACTGCCAAAAATCATTTTACATTTATTTGTATTCTGGGAAAATCTTCTCTTCACACCAAACGGTCGAATGTAACTAGTTTTTGCTCTACAATCATTTATTTTTTTTTGTAGGATAAACACATGACAGGGAACAACAGAAAATCACAGTACACATATAGATGTCTGTTGCCGTTCTTGTTTCTATTTTCGCCAGAGCCGACTGTTTTGATTTAAGTATTCGGACATGATTGTTGATCTTAAGTCAGATTAAAATATTGAAGTCTCTGATGTGATTATTATCGAAAACTAACTAAAGCATCTTTTTATGCCCCGTCTAAGAAAGTTGATGGGATATATTGTGTTCGTCCGTCCGTTCTTAAACAGGTTTACCTCAAGTTTGTTATTTTTCCATGAAGGTCATAAGGTACTTGCATAACCATAAAACTTTCTACGCATGTTCATGTACGTAAAGATATAGTCATAAATCGCAACATTATTGTACTACATGTAGTCTCAAGGGCTAAATAGTTGATTGATCACAGAAAAGGGTGTCATACTTAGGTTTGCTTAAAGATTTAAGTTACTTTTCTATGAAAAAAATACATCACCATGAAACTTTTTACACAATCACAAAAACATCAGAATTTAATTATATAAGCTACAAAAATCAATACGTAATCATCGAGTTCCAGTTCAAGTTCGAGTCGGATAAGAGTTCGAGTTGTAACTCAATTTTGAGTTAAAGTTCGAGTTAGAGTTCAACTTCAAGTTAGTTTTCGAGTTCAAGTGAAAAATTTTCAGCAAACTCGAAACAGTGATTTTCACGGCAATAAAGGATTTGAGTTTGAGTTAGAGTTCCAGATAAATTTCTGGTTAGAGTTCAAGTTACAAAACTAGTTCGATATAAAAGCACACACCTTATAGCATAACAAAAATAAAAATAAAATTTTTAAAAAATATAATCTAAGAATTGAAAGGTTGTACATTGGCGTGTAAAAACGTTGGTTTGTAGCACGTTTATATGTCGCCTGCAACGTGTTGCAAAGCGACATAACTAGAAGTCACTTCGACACTTTCTGTCCTCTTGCAGCATCCTGCGTCGTTCTGTGGCGTCACAAAAATTTCCGCTTCAGATTTTGGGAAAACTAAATGACAGCCTCTTGATATTTGGCATATATGTAGCTTCCTCCTATAGTACTATAAGAGTACTATAAGGTGTTAAGTAATCTTATTGCTTTAACTCATCTACTTCCTGTTTACCGAATATTTTAAGACGCAGGCGACATACGTCTTCCATGGAAGACCGCCATTCTAGTTAATGAAATGCGCCAATGAAACATCAATTAAAATCATTTATTCAAGATCATATTTATAAGGAAGATCCTGCGAGGCATCCCCCAGGTATTTTTTATAAACTCCTAAACAACAATGTAGGTCGTTTTTTTTTACAAATGAAAACCGGAAGTCGCCCTAAAAAGCTTCCAGTCGCAGGTTGTTTTTGACCCATTTTACGAAGAGCCCTATCTAACTAGCCTCCTAGGTGATATAAATAGGTGTATTTTTTTTTTTAACTTTTGCCAGTTTATATGATTTGAATGTTCCAAAGATTACAAATTGTCATTTTGTCTGAAAATAAGTAAAAATACCTTTTTGACTAGTATATAATCATATTGTACAACAGCCGTTACTGCGCAGCTAGTTTATTAGCTCACCTGAACCGAAGGGTCAAGTGAGCTATTGTCATCGCCATCCGTCCGTCGTCCGTCCGTTACTTTTTCAAGAATCTTCTTCTCTGAAACCACTGAATGGAATTTTTCAAAACTTGGTCCAGGTATTATTCAGGGCATGATGTTAAAAAACTGTGTTCGGCTTTATGATTTGATAACAAACATGGCCGCTGTTACTAAAAATAGAACATAGGGTAAAATCACATTCAAAGACTTTTAACTTGAAAACTAGAACAGATAGAAAAAATCTAAAGGAAGTTAGGCTCTTCAGAATTAAAAGCTCTACAAAAGTCTCCATTTGGTCGAAGTTGTCAGATGACCCCTAATAGGGGTTATGGCCCTTTTAAGGTCAAAAATAGCGTTTTTCATGTTTTTGCCCTATAGAATGAAAACTATTGCAGATAGAGAAAAGCTGTTGCCTGCTAAAATGTTCAGCTCATTAAGCTTTACAAAAGTCTCCATTGGGTCGAAGTTGTCAAGATGACCCCTTATTGGGGTTATGGCCCTTTTTAGGTAAAAAATAGCGTTTTTTCATGTTTTTGCCCTATAGAATGAAAATTATTGCAGATAGAGAAAAGCTGTTGCCTGCTGAAATGTTCAGCTCATTAAGCTTTACAAAAGTCTCCTTTGGGTCCAAGTTGTCTGATGACCCCTAATAGGGGTTATGGCTCTTTTGAGGTCAAAAATAGTGTTTTTTCATGTTTTTGCCCTATAGAATGAAAACTATTGCAGATAGAGAAAAGGTGTTGCTTGCTTAAATGTTTAGCTCATTTAGCTTTACAAAAGTCTCAATAGGGATGAAGTTGTCAGATAAGCCCTTATAGGAGTAATGGCCCTTTTAAGGTAAAAAATCGCGTTTTTTCGTGTTTTTTGTCCTATTGAATGAAAACTATT
This sequence comes from Arcuatula senhousia, assembly GCA_963971305.1. Taxonomy (NCBI): domain Eukaryota; kingdom Metazoa; phylum Mollusca; class Bivalvia; order Mytilida; family Mytilidae; genus Arcuatula; species Arcuatula senhousia. The sequence goes on from OZ020306.1 coordinate 61,391,723, forward strand.
GCAGAAAGAGAAAAGGTGGGGCTTGATTTAATGTTCAGCTCATTTAGCCTCAGGAAAGTCTCCCTTGTGTCTAAGTTGGGACTTGACCCATTGAAGAAAAGACTGTTATGCCTTAAGGACCAGGTGAGCGATTCAGGCTCCTGGGAGCCTCTAGTTTAGTTATCTTACTGTACACGCCTCTTCATCTCTTTAAAATTGTTGTTCTCGATTTTTCGTCTTACTAAACAATTAAAACATCTTTTTGCAATTATATGTAGTCCATAAAAAGGCTAATCATGTACACTTTGAAAAAAAATGTCAATTCATTTAATTATAACAGCTCCATGATTAAAGGATCGAATAAGCTTGGCTTATTTGAATTTTCTCTTATTTTCATTTCGGATATAGAATAGTTTTTCATTAAAAAATATATAGCGCTATTATTTCGATTCGTTAATGTTTGTTGATTTGTTTACTTAGCCCTTTCAGACGGAAAAAATATCTGATGCTAATCTGTTCGGTAAATTGTAAAAATATAATAAAAGGGCACTATTGTTATTAAAATTGACTTTTCTAATTGAAAATTATTTTTTTATCTTTTGACCTTGTAATTGAAGATGTTATCGATCTTTTTCTGTCGGTAAAATAAGACTTAGAAGTATACAGCTAAGTACGATATCTTTTTGAACTTTTCGCATTCGTTGTTATCAATAATTGAAATTTTTATTATAGTACTTTTATTGTTAGATTTTATGCCCCATCTAGAGGGCATATAGTGTTCGGGTCCGTTAGTCCGTCCCTCTGTCCCTCGTGCGTCTGTCTGTCTGTCCGTCCGTCCCAAATCCCCATATTTCAAAATACCCACTTACTGAAAAATGCCACATCAATCATATTGGTATGGTAGGTGCATCTAGTGATACATAGTACAATGCATGCTTCGGATGCTGGCTGTGACCTATATTTTCCGCATGACTGACCAGGTACATAAGAATGGTTAAAGTCTATTCCCACTTAGTTACTGACAAGTGCCATATCAACCATATTGGTATGGTATGTGCACCTAGTGATGCTAAGCACAATACATGCTTCGGATGCTGGCTGTGACCTTTATTTTCCGCATGAATGACCACTTATGGCAGAAAGTTTAAAGTCCATCCCCACTTACTGACATGTGCCACATCAACTATATTTGTATGGTAGATGCACCTAGTGATGCATAGCACAATGCATGGTTCGGATGCTGGCTGTGACCTATATTTTCTGCATGAATGACCACTTATTGAAGAATGGTTAAAATCCATTCCTTCTTACTGACAAGTGCCATATGAACCATTTTGGTACGGTAGGTGCACCTAGTGATGCTAAGCACAATGCATGCTTCGGATGCTGGCTGTGACCTATATTTTCCGCAAGAATGACCACATATAGAAGAATGGTTAAAGTCTGACTGACAAGTGCTTTAATAGCAACCATGTTGATGCTTTAGTGATTGCGATAAAAAAAAATAAATGTGAGATGGGGCATCATGTCTTTTGGATATATTCTTGTTCTATATGCTGACGAAGTTATAAACTTTGATTATAGTGAGATAGGTATTTTAGAATATTTACATAACGTTTACGGGTATTTTAATCTGAAACCTATTTCTAGACGCGTACGATGGCTACGGGCAACTACCTCATGTTAATGCAATTGATTTTAGCGATTTTGAAAATTACGTCCAAGCATGGAACTGGTACTTCCATAATTTGGGCGAAATTTTCTTTTAATTTGACCAAATTATCTCTCCATCGCCACTTATGTAGAGAGACATGTTGTTCCGTCACAAAGTTTGTCAGTGCATCTCCTCTGAAACTACTGAATTGAATATAACGAAACTTGGTTTATAGGAGGGTCATCATATGTAAATATGCATGTTACCAGCAAATTTTTATCCTGAAACTTGTTTGGGAGTTTATGGCCCTTTGAACTTAAAAAAAAATGCTGAAAAGCCTTTATCATCTTGTCAGCGCAACTTCTCTGAAACTACTTGACCAAATTTAATGAAATTTGGCATATAGGAAAGAAACCATATCTTTATTGCCAGATGTTTGATTTTCAATTTTATGTGGAAGTTATGACCCTTTGAACTAAGATGGTTGAAAAAAACTCCTATCTGTCAGCGCAACTCCTCTGACACTGCTGAACAGAATTTAACGAAACTTGATATGATGGATGGTCTTCATATGCAGTTGTGCATATTAATAGTAGATTTTTATCCTCAAATTTTTATGGGGTTTATGAACCTTTGAGCTTAGAACTTTTTGAGGGAAACGTGGAGGGGGAAACGGAAAACGGAGAAACCTGGAAACGCATCCCACTATATGGGATCTCTACCTGAAGCTGCATACTAAATATCAAAAGTGTACGAATTGTAATAGCTGAAAAATCTGTTACCAACAAAAAATTCCATGTTTAACCCTTAAAAATTCTAAGTCGGCATGTTAAACAGGAAAAGGTAAGCGACAGACCTGGAAACGCATCCCACCATATGGGACCCCTACCCAAAGCTGCATACCAAATATCAAAAGCCTACAATTAATAGTTTCTGAGAAATCTGTTACGAAAAAAAGTTTGACGGACGGACGGACACCGGCATTTCTATGTCCCCGCTCCGCGTTGGGCCACCTTATGCGCCGGGGGACGTCGAAATGGGCGTTTAATCCCTCACACACACACACACACACCCTTTACGGCCCGGGTGCGTAAAAAAGGCGTTAAACCCTATAACGCACAAAAACATGCGCCCGCAATGTAGTTTAATCATGGAAGTACCGGTCCTTAATTGTTTCATGCTAGTATAAAATATACATAGACAACCATTCTTTGAACTGAAATTGTGCAAATTAAGGTTATGACAAAACTACATAACTAGGAGGATCAATCTCAATTGTCTGAGAGAAAAGACAAAACAAGACAACCTACCTGAGAAAACATACCAAAATGGCATTCATTGACAAATTAAAATCACAACAAAGTTCCAGACAATAATGATTTTTACGCCTGAAGCGCGATTGATCGATTCAAGAATGATCAGATGCGCTTTACCCAAAATACTGAAAATTGCTAAACATCGTATTAACCTGAAAATCATAGACATTTAAGAATTGGCCATGGTTTCCAAATAATAACCAAGATAAACCTGTACTTAGAGACTAGAAGAACACTAAAATTTAAACTTATACGAATGATGTGTTTTTGAGAACTGTTGGTGCAGGAGCGGGCTATTTTTAAAATCTCTAAAAGTTTAAACATGCCTAGCAGCGCTAGATTAAAACTAAGAAATCATTAGAACTTCGAACATAAAGTTTACCACACTTTATATTGCTATATACGGGAAAAACTCTTGGGACCACAATCTTGCCTGAATGATACCATAAAGCAATCCCATTCCTTCAGGCTTTTCTCCATATGATGTACTTCACATTCACGCAAAGTTAAATAATCCATCAAGCGGTATGGAAAATGTGCTTACGGGTTTTTTGGATAGACATTCTTAGATACCTTCTCAATCCTGTTTGTGTGGGGGCGTTATACATATTAAGGCATGTTCTCTTACCACTCATTTTTAATCCCAATAACATCACAAGGAGAAAGAAAAATTAGCTGAAACAGGAGTTCACATAAAATGTGTTTGGGTTAGCCATTTCATTGATATCCATTGAGTAGGGTCAATACAAATAGTCGGATCGATAGTGTTTTATAAATCAATTATTTCAGTCGAAAAAACCTCGATTAAAAATTAATCTCGTGAACCCGATTTCTTGGAAGATATTTTACACACCAAAGGTTGATGAAGTCTTTGTTGGTTATTTTCATCGTTCGATTTATTGTAGATTTGAAGTACATTTTTTGAAGAAGTGTAAATGATAAGGAAATATTTTAATTTTGACTTTTCATTTTATTTAAATGTATAGGGCAGATAAACAATAACAAACACTTTTTATCAAAACAATAAAGATATACAATAAAAATATAAATGAAAGGTATTAACACAGAACAGAAGATTCTTACCTCATTTACTTCATTAAAGATTAACAATATTTGTTTCAATCATAGTCGGCGTTTGCAGTGCAAAAAATAAAATCTAAGTACTGAAAGTACTGGTTGCCGGGAATGTCTACAAATTTTAAAGATTTTTAAATATAAAAGTAGAGAAGTAATTGGATATTGGAAAAGGAACTATATTGCAAGCATGTATTGATGTGTAAATTGATTTGTGACGAGGCACCACGACCATCAGCTAGCTTTTGATTGGTCAGTTACTTAAAGGCTATATGGTACCTATATATATTGCCGTGGTTAATCGCTGTAATCCGTCTTCCAGAATTCCGACCAGTACCTCCCCGTGGTGGAAGACGGGCCCTGCTCCAGCGATAACAAAGGATACTCTGGAGCAGCTAACACTGGCGGTGGTGTGTCATGGGCTGGACGACCCATGGCACATAGCGAGTCTTTAACAGTCTTACTGTTAAATAGTCGATGCAGAGGGGCTTTCCCCTAGTCACGACTATAAATACCCATCATCATCGCTGTAATCCCAAGTCTTCCAGAATTCCGACCAGTACCTCCCCGTGGTGGAAGACGGGCCCTGCTCCAGCGATAACAAAGGATACTCTGGAGCAGCTAACACTGGCGGTGGTGTGTCATGGGCTGGACGACCCATGGCACATAGCGATCGAGTCTTTAACAGTCTTACTGTTAAATAGTCGACGCAGAGGGGCTTTCCCCTAGTCGCGACTATAAATACCCATCATCATCAGCTGTAATCCCGGCTGAAAACTAAAAGACAATTATGAAGTCCCGCCTCGCAATGTCTTTTTTCGTGATTGATATAAATTTTATGATGGTATTTGTTTGTTCATACCCAAATGCATTTTTGCATAATTTTTCACGATGATAGCATACTTTCTTCAAGGGAAACAAACTTACACATCAACGCAAATTTATTGTGGATGGACGGACGTGCTGACCCGAACAATATACATATATTCAATTCTATATTTTCTTTTACGGTGAAAAATGTGCTTAAAGGTTTCTCCACAAGTAGTCTTGTTTGTCCAAACCTTAAAAATCTTTTAAAAATCACCATTCCAAAACCAGCTATTACCACTTTGTGTTCTTCGACAAAGTTTCTCTCTTTGTCGATATGGAAGTGGTATTTTTCCAGGTTTCCTGTTGAATAGAGATGGTTTGCACCCTACTCATAGGCCTACAACAATCACGGAAAAGTGTCCGTAAATGTTCCGAGTTTGAGGCGATAACCAGTACAACTGCCATGGAAACAAGTTCTTCCACTCGGAGAAAGGTCTGTAAAATCCACCAAGGCCACGGGGGTACATTCTTGTCGGTACTGTACACGTTGAATACCTTTATCGCACTGTACAGATGAGTCGCCACGATAGTCAAGGACGTCACAGAGGAAACATAACACAACTTGATCATTCGGTAAATGGCCCCTGAGTCTACAAATAAAATTATGCATTATTAGAATTCCTTTATTGCCAAAAGAATTTCCCCAATGCTTAACAGTGTTTGCTATGGGTACCATTGTAAAAGAAATAAAGTGTTTTGTGACTTTAGTGGATGGTAATTAATAATTAATAGAATAATTGATATAAAATTTGTTCATGTGCGTAACATTTTGTGTCGTTTTTCTTTGCATAAAAAATGCCCACTCAGTCTTATTTGTAAAAGTATACGCCCATTGACTTAAAGTTCCTTGCGCACAAACACAATCCTACTCGAAGAGGATAGAAGGTTTTTTTTTTACTTTACACAAGTCTATGTGTTAAAACTTTAGATTCACGTTTCAACATTGAAAGACCCAGAAAAAAAGAGAAAAATAACGAATAAAGTGAAAATAGTCCCTTTCGTACCCTCTTTCCACTCGGTCAATAAGTGTATATCTTCACTTATTAAGCTGAGTATCTCGACTTTTAATAAATTTCTATAGAAACAAATGGAAAAGAATCATTCTTTATTTCTTTGATTTGCATTTTTCAAATATATACTCATTTGGTATATAATCTTAAAACATTATTAAGATTATAAAAAAAAACAGTCCATTCAAAGGATAGTCTATATAAAAGTATCAATTTATTTTACCTAAGTGAAATTGAAAGATTGTTTTGATTTTTTTCAACGTTTCTTTGAGGTTTCATACGACTTAGGAAGAGACAAAACAAAATGGAATAAAATTAGATCTTGAATCTTGATCTTACCAGGTCTGAGCTAAATACTTAAAGTCAATACATGCAAAAACTAAGATCAACAATGATTGGAAAGGGAATGGTAAACAAAACCATTGTATTGAGTTCACAAATTAAACTAAATTTGATTTTAGCGATTATTTTTGCATTTTAATGTATTTTAACATGTTTAAGTTAAATGCATTTTACATGTTATAATGTTTAACCAATATTTCATCAAAAGATTTTATTAACGCGTTTTTTCGAATTTCTTGGGAATTCCAGATATACAAAATGCACATTCAAGTCTGTCAAACGTTTATGTTTTGCATATAAATTGCATAAGAGGAAAGACTTCAAAAGACATAACGTACATTAAATCACGTTACAGAGTAACAGCATTTGTTGTTTAACCTGCGCGACGAATAAGTCATTTTCCTTGAGATTTATTTGCTTTAACAAATAAAAAGCCCATTAAAGCTATAAAATATTCAATTAAACGACAAACTCATTTCTGAAATTATTGTCATGTTGACTCTCGTGCTGTTAACATCTAAAGCTAATAAAAGTGGTAAAACGATCTTACGGTGGCGATGTCCTGATCACGCAAAACACAAAACAAAAGCAAACACACTTAAAAGGAGAATATAAAAAAAAACAAATAGAGGAATGGTGAAACCATGGAAGTATCAAATTAGCTAAGTTAATACCTCAATGGTTAAACTGTTCAGGACCACGTGTTCAACGTTCACATAATGTTTTATTGGGTTCAAAAATTATAGGTATGGAAATGGTTTTTTTTTAATTTGTGGACTTAATTTTGGGGGTCTTTGGTTGGCGACACATGTTGTTATCGACTGATTATAATCGCAACGAGTCGACACTGAACGAAGTTGGGCTGGGGTCGATATATCTGGTGCTCTTGTACCAGTTTAAACTAGGCACTAACAGACGTGACAAGTAGCAGTTGAACGTCCTGGGACATGTGGGACACTCTCCATTTGTAATCATTTGTCCTGCGTAAATCATAGCGAACATTTGAATTGGTTTCATAATGGTCAACAGATGACATTGTTTAATCAATCTCTTTGAACAGGAAACTGAATCAGGCGCTAATGATCCAACCGTTCAACATTCAATTAAAGATTGTCGCGTCCTTTGAAATTAGAACAATAAAACGGTCAAGTGCCAATGAACGTGGTTTTATGGCCGATAATGATGAGCAAACTATTGACACTTGACATACTCAGTTAGTCAGAATGCTGAATTCAGTAATTGAATCTAAAGTGCCTTAAACAGTGCCAAAACAATTTATTCTTTGTTTGATATAAAATCATATTCACCTACACAAATGTGAGGTAATGGATCAAACTCCGCGCAGTGATCAGCTCAAACCAGAACTATTTTCTGTCTTACATCATTGCATGGGACGGGAACAGGCACTGCGCGGAGTTTAGTAATGGATCACGAAAGTCCGTTATCCCCATCACACATGTTTTGGCCATGTATCAAAAAGTTATATTCGTTCTCGAATGACAACACTCTTTGTCGTGTTTCTTTATTACCTGATCATCTTGAATATAAGGGTAATTTTGGAGCTATTGATAGATGCCTGGGTAGCCAATAATTTATGATTATAAGACGAAAACTTGATAATTATCTGATTCCCAGTTACCTACCCCACTATACTGTCGGATACTTTAACGAATTCAAATCCTTTTGTTTTTACTGGTCAAAAGTAATGTTTTACAATTTGATATTCAAAGTATTTTGATTAAATCTAAAGATATGAAAATATTTGATTTAACATGGCATATGAGCATATTTTTTTTGTTACAAAATTAAGCTACCATCCCCACTCCCACCCCCCACCCCCGTGATCAAAACTTATGTCTGTGCTCGTCATCTCTCTGTTACTAGTAGTCGATTCGTGTTCTGTGACGGGAATGAGTGCTTTCTCTGACAATTTTAGAATTAGTTTGGAAGTCAGCTGCTGACTGGATCTTTATATTGCCGTTCTCATTATGTTTTGATATTTTCAGAAAAAGAAAAATTCAAGCTTTTCAACACAGGCGAGACATCATGCGTTCGTAGAAAAAAAAGCAAAATAACACAGAAATTCTTTTTTTAATACCGATGTAGCTTCGTGACGTCAATAATTTTTTACCCTTTTTTTCTTTGTTTGTGTGTGCGTGTGTTTTTCTTCTTTTTTTTTCTTTTTATTTGTATTTAAGGCCTATCAAAAATATGATTTTAACTTTATGTCGTAAATGCAATGTAATGCTAAAAATAATTATGTAATTAGATTATATTCTTGTTAAGTATGGTTTTATCTGGAATTAACATAATATGCAATTCCTTGTTCTGAAATAAAGAATTTTGCTAGTATGAGGTATATTATCCCGGAAACAATGGAAACATTAAAATGCAAAATCTTCAGAATTCTTTTAAAATTTTTGCCAATTAGTGTGTAAGTTGTAGCTTTTCAATGGAATTATCTCATATTAATTTTGTTATGCCATAATACGATTACGTTGTCTGGCTTGAAACTTTCTAATAAGCTCAGACATAATTATATATTTTTTCCAAGAAATGTCTCTTCTCTTCTGTACCATTGGCTTGTGGAAAACTAATAAGGGCAAGTGTGGGTCAAAGACATGCACAAGTTTGTTCCCGTCACATTTTAAAAGGCATGTCCTGTGCTAGGAAGTTTTATCAAAGCTTACACTGTAAAAATGGTGTTTAGATTCTAAACACAATCCTAAACACAAAATTTGTGTTGAATTTTAAACACGTTTAGTATGTAAACATGTTTAGGATTAATTCTGTTAAGATTAATGAAAATAGTATAGGAAAATTTCTAAGATTGATATTTTGAAGAAGTAAAAGATGTTAAAATCTAAACATGTTTAGATTTAACATGTTTAATTTGGAAAGTGTTTAGGATTTAAACACAATCTAGACATGTTTAGGGCTAAAATGTTTTAAAAGTGTTTAGATTCTAAACACCGTTTTTACAGTGATGCCTGTGATCGTCATCTCTCTGTTACTAGTAGTTTATCTGTGTTCTATGGGTCTTTCTCTGACAATTCTAGAATTTGTTTTGAAGTCAGCTGCTGACTGGATCTTTGAATTGCAGCCGATATACGTGTTCCTCATTATGTTTTGATATTTTAAAAAAAAGAAAAAATCAAGCTCAACAACACAGGCGAGACATCATGCGCTCGTAGAAAAAAAGCAAAATAAGACAGAAATAGTCTTTTTTTTAATACCGATGTAGCTTCGTGACGTCAATTATTTTTTTGAAAGAATGAAAACGCGGTGAGTGTATTGCAACCCCTTTCGGTATTTGGTCTTTTTGAAGTGAGGTCGCGTAAAGATTGCGGTTTTGTTGCTTATAAGGCTTTCTTTTTTTTACACTGAAGCCTATTTTTATGAAATTATCCTGTTGTCATCTTATGTTTTTTTTTCTATCTGATTTTAATTGTTTTGATTCAAACGCGCTTAAAATATTTATAATGATACACATTTTGATACATGTAAATGTTTCTCAATTCTTTAACAAATGTCTCGTAAAGTGTTAAGATAGTTTTATCCTATTTATTTATTTTATATGATTTAAATGGATGGACGAGGGTTTCTTATCTGATAACTCTACCGACAACCCCCCCCCCGAAAAAAAAAAGATCAAATAAATAGAATGTTCTTGGTTACACATAATGAATAGGAACGGTCAAATAACCTGCAACATTTTTTTTTTCTTTCACCGTTTAACCGTTTTCTTCTATAAGTACTTTTGATTGTATTTTATGATTAAAATCATTTCAACTTACCATGCATTGCCCCAGCGGCACAATTCTGTTTCATTTTAATTCCTACGTAGAAGTATCCGACAGCCAAAACTAGTCCATAAATCATAAACAGTGTCTGACAAATCACCAGCATAACTTTGGCAGACGGTTTATAGAAAACGACGGCGTCGGTAGTTATTACGATTACAAGATGAAACCCGGTCACCATCAAAATGGCGGAAAACTTTTGAAATTTTGGCGGTCCAACGTCCATCTTGGTTGTATCCAATAAAACAAGAAACACCAAACTAAACGATGAGGTCAGAAATGGCAAACCAACGGACCATATTAGTCTTGCTGTCAAAAATGGGATGTTGTTGAAGGCATAATACGGTTCTGCAAAAAGGGACAACGCTCGTGTCAAGTTGAAAAACATGACCATCAACAACAGCGAGACAGTTAGTTTTCCTTTTCCGGCTTTTACCGATTTTATCACAGAACAGATACAAACAACTGCAAGTACAAACGCAAGAGCATAACATATCCCAAATAAGTAAATATGAAGTGGCCACGCTGCGCCCCACTCCTTAAAAGCATACGACCATTCGGGTTCCGGTTCTGGCCAAGCATACGCTTCCGGTTCTACCTCGGGCGCTGGTTCTGTTTCTGGCTCTACTTCCGATTCGGCAGTAGATTCTGGTTCTGGCTCAAAAGTTGGCTCTGGTTCAGCCATATTTAGTTCAAGTCCACCGTCACATAATTCTTCATCTTTAATTATTTAATTGTAAAAGTCCTCGTAAAAAGTGTTACTGTTATCTAACGAATAAGATACACTTATTTTTTTAAATACTAAATAAAGTTATCTGATAATGTTTCCTCTATTCGTAATCTTTTTACTTGAATATCTTTTCCCACTAGGTCTGTTGGTTACACTGTATATTATGATTCTGGTTTTAAAGTTGGCTCTGGTAGGTAATTTTTACGTCAAGCACACAGAAAAAATGTTTCATTCTCATATTTTACAGATTAAAATTCCAATTTTTAGGCAACTTTAATCATATCAAAAAATACACACTTTTTGTTACTACTTTTTATATCATTGTTTTTTTTTAAGACTTCCGTTAGTAATATTTCCTCAATTTTAAATCCGTTGATACTTCCGAAATAAATTATGTCTATTTTAACACAAACAGTTATCTTTTTACTGTCCAAAAAAATGCTCGCTTTACACGATTGGAAAAAACAGCTAGCTCTACTTGTCAACTTCTGAATAGTACTAATTGAATGGCTCCAATCAATGATGTCACCAGCTTTTATACCTCATCATTTAATGGTAAATAAACAAATCAGCATGTACAACATGTTGTGAAAATCTATATTCTTATACCGGAAACAAAAGGTGCAAATGAAAGGAAAATATGGTACATGTTGTCTTTTTCGGATGGGTACACTTTAAGAAAAGGTTTACTTTAACGGTTGTCACAGTAGTGCCTCTGGGATCTAGTAAAATTGACCACATCTCAAATTATCCACTTCATAATCTTTTTTTTAAATGTACCTCTCGGCTGGTGATATATATTTTTTTCTTATTAAAACTTAGTAAAAATTCAAATATGCTGATTGATTTCTGATTTGATAGACACCACACCCTATTACCATACCAGAATGTCTATCTACTTTTGTATATCCCCTTCCGCATTTTTTACCCTTTTTATTTATTTTTCATCGTCACTCTATATAGTTTGTTTGTTTTCAAATTGTATTGGGTTGTCTGTTTGTAAATCAGATTTTCAGATTTTTAGATGCCCCTTCCCTCTTTGTCGTATAGATAGTCAAGGTTAAAATGGATCAACTATGTTATAATAAACTCGGGTCTATATTTTTTTTTTGGAAAGGGGGGAGGGTTTACACACAATCCGGTCGAAAAAAAGGTTTGGAGTTAAGTATTAATCAAAGTACCGTTGGTACTGACAACTCGGAAGTCAGAATGTTTTCTTTTATAATGGAACTTTATATCCAATGGATGAAGAATGTTTGTCACCATATAACATGGTTTATACATTTCCCCTGATATAGATCGACATGACTTCAAGACCAACCTAATTTAACCCCAAAACATTTCAAACGCCCTGGTATCACCACCATCCTCATTCAATTGGCAATTAATACAAATATGAAGAATAACTAAATTTATTAACTAACGAATCATTCTAACACAAACTAAGCTATTAACTAATCTTAAAAGAAATATACTTTTTACATAAACAAACAGAAACTACAAGTAATATAAACATACAAGAATTAAGTTTGGCTTCTCGGGGGCTACTCATACTACACCATCTATGCTAATTTCTAATGAATTTGCTGGTCAAGGCAATATTAAAATAAATAGATAAATATAAAATAGAATCATAAGTTTAATGCTTAGTTGAACAAGTATTAACACTAAAGATTTAGGTGGCAGAATCCAACCTTAGCGAACAAATTAATAAATTTACTTAAACAAATCCAACATAAAGTTATATAAGTATCTTAAAAACCTGAACGGCCGGTGGCAGAGTCCAACCTAGCCCAGGCAGCTGAAGCCGGCCTGTAGAATGTGAGTGATCAAACATAAATAGGTGGCAGAATCCAACCTGTCTGACTTAAGGAAAGGTGGCAGAATCCAACCTTGTTAATACAATGGTAGGTGGCAGAATCCAACCTGATTTAGTTAAAGGAAAGGTGGCAGAATCCAACCTTATTAATAAAATGGTAGGTGGCAGAATCCAACCTGATTTAGTTAAAGGAAAGGTGGCAGAATCCAACCTTATTAATAAAATGGTAGGTGGCAGAATCCAACCTGATTTACTTAAAGGAAAGGTGGCAGAATCCAACCTTTTAAACAAAAACGGTGTTTGATATTGTGACCTAAAAATTACAAAAATATACCGGATTGTACCCCTTATATATATGCATAGTATATAAGCCAAGGCTGTAAAATGAATTGGGGGAAAATAATTTGAAAAATTATGCACGCCAATATTCCTTAAAAGTGTAGCATAAGTTGCCCCAATTAAAAAAAAAAAAACAAACCGATAGGTGTTGAAGGGGATGGTGGGTGGGTCGATAGAATAATTCGTCAACAGTAAACCCTGACTATTTTTAAACTGCTAAATTTAATGTGCATGATATATGTTACTATAATTAGCCTATTCACGTGTAACATGTCAATGACCTCTGAATTGCTGTATACAAAACCACGTGTATGTAGTTAATTTGGCAGCATGGAAAATGTAACCATATTACTGAGATTTATATTGAAATGTATAAACTTAAATTTAATAAATTAAATGATCTTTTATACATTTCCCCTGATATAGATCGACATGACTTCAAGACCAACCTAATTTAACCCCAAAACATTTCAAACGCCCTGGTATCACCACCATCCTCATTCAATTGGCAATTAATACAAATATGAAGAATAACTAAATTTATTAACTAACGAATCATTCTAACACAAACTAAGCTATTAACTAATCTTAAAAGAAATATACTTTTTACATAAACAAACAGAAACTACAAGTAATATAAACATACAAGAATTAAGTTTGGCTTCTCGGGGGCTACTCATACTACACCATCTATGCTAATTTCTAATGAATTTGCTGGTCAAGGCAATATTAAAATAAATAGATAAATATAAAATAGAATCATAAGTTTAATGCTTAGTTGAACAAGTATTAACACTAAAGATTTAGGTGGCAGAATCCAACCTTAGCGAACAAATTAATAAATTTACTTAAACAAATCCAACATAAAGTTATATAAGTATCTTAAAAACCTGAACGGCCGGTGGCAGAGTCCAACCTAGCCCAGGCAGCTGAAGCCGGCCTGTAGAATGTGAGTGATCAAACATAAATAGGTGGCAGAATCCAACCTGTCTGACTTAAGGAAAGGTGGCAGAATCCAACCTTGTTAATACAATGGTAGGTGGCAGAATCCAACCTGATTTAGTTAAAGGAAAGGTGGCAGAATCCAACCTTATTAATAAAATGGTAGGTGGCAGAATCCAACCTGATTTAGTTAAAGGAAAGGTGGCAGAATCCAACCTTATTAATAAAATGGTAGGTGGCAGAATCCAACCTGATTTACTTAAAGGAAAGGTGGCAGAATCCAACCTTTTAAACAAAAACGGTGTTTGATATTGTGACCTAAAAATTACAAAAATATACCGGATTGTACCCCTTATATATATGCATAGTATATAAGCCAAGGCTGTAAAATGAATTGGGGGAAAATAATTTGAAAAATTATGCACGCCAAATGAATGAATGCATTGAAATATCAATTTAATGCATGAGTGAAGCCCCCAAGAAAAATAACCGCCAAACTTTATATAATAGCAAAACAAAAAAAAAACAAGAAAAATATATATAAATGTAATACATGCATGACATGTTTTAATATAGCAATATACAATACAAGAGAATGATTGTAATTACAAATTCGAAAATAATTCTTATCATAATCAAAACTTCCCTGCGAGAAGTAGCAAAATCAGTGACCAATAGGACTTGTACTAATAGGTAATTCACTCATATCATTTTGAGCTAGTTCTATTATTCTCTGGTCTACTTTTATATATCGATTATAACAATCCGATTCCCATCTGCCTAACGATTTGATAATGTGGTCTTGTACACCTCTAGCGGCAGCTGATGTGGCTGCACCACTTCGAAAAGAATGACCAGAATACCTATCTGTATCATAACCTACTTGACTGAGCGTGTCTCTTAGGTATTGAAGAAAAACTTGTCTAGATAGGGGCCTCATATCTACTTCACTTTGAACAAATAAAGGATTAGATGAAGAAGCACCTTGAGATTGTCTTAGACCTATATATGTGACCATAGACGAGACAGGTTTAAATTGATTATTCTCATATATTATAATGTCAATTCCCTTATTGAAAGGATCACATTTGGAACTATGTAGATGTAAAATAAAAAACTGTTGGCCTATGTCTATTGATACATCAGCTATGGACAGATAATGAGAGCTACTATCTTTTTGAGTGAATTCTCCACATCGCAAGAAACCAAAAAACGCTAGCTTAAAAACACACTGTAACATACTGTTCACAAAACAAGAAAAAATATTTGCCTCACTTGATAAAAATTGACACATATCATGAAGAACAGAGGCAGTAATAGGAAGTCTCTTAGCAAAATCATTGTGTTGTGACTTTTTAATTCCTCGCAATACATAAGATAATTGGCTCTGCGAAACCAGAGGGTCATACTTATTATATCTTAAATAGTAATATCTAATACCTGCTAGGTAAAGCTTAATTGTTTCGTATTTGATCATTAAAACATTTTTACAATATGTGACAAAATTAATAAAATGCTCTTCTACGACATGAGGATAAAAATGACTCTTGCTTAAATCGTTACACTCATTATTTAAGCGGTTCATGGCTAAAACTTTACAAAACAATTAATACCAGATTTATATACTTGTCTAGTGTTAACACTTAGGGCTACATCCCAGAGTTCTTGGACCTGTGTATCTAGGGCATCATGACCATTGACGGTGGTAGACAGGGAGTCGGTATCGAATCTGCTGATGGGGCCATCTTTCGAAATCTGTGCATCTGAAATCGAGACAGAGCATCTGCAATATCATTTTTAACTCCCGGAATATGTCTAGCATGCACTAAATAATTATGAATTGCTGAATGATGCGTTAATTTCCTCATCAGTTTCATGATGCTCATAATTTTTGATCTTCCTTTATTGATGATTTCAACAGTTGACAAATTATCACAATAGAATACAATACGCAGCCTTTGCCAATGATGGCCCCATAGCACACATGCCATCACGATTGGGTACAGCTCGAAGAAGGCCATAGAAGTTTGCTCTTCATGTAATAACGAAATCGGAAAGGTTCCTTGAAACCAGTGATTTTGAAAGAAACCCGCGAAAGCTGAGTCTGTAGCGTCTGTATACAATTCTAAATCTGGTGCTTTGGTAAGGTGTTCATTCATAAAAAACGATACCCCATTCCACTCTGATAGAAATTGAGACCACATACGAAGATCTGACTTACACGATTTATTCAGATGAACATGGTGCGAAAGCTTAGAAACTGTAGTTGAAAGCTTTATTAAGTATGATACAAATGAGCGACCTGGTTGCACTACTCTACACGCAAAGTTAAGGTGCCCTAAAAGACTCAGGAGTTCCCTTTTTGTACACGAATTTCTATCTGTGAAGCTTCCTATTATTTCTTGAATACGACATACTTTCTCCATAGGCAACCTAGCTTCCATTTTTTCCGTATCTAGAATGACCCCTAAATATTCTAGTACAGTAACCGGTCCTTCCGTTTTCTTTTCTGACAGCGGTATATTAAGCTCTCTAAAAATATTTAACAAGATACTTTTTGTTTGTGTCGCATTTTCTTCCCGATTCACAATAACCAAAAAATCATCTAATAAATGTAAAATGTGACTTATATTATACTCGAATTCTGCTATCCAACAAATTGCAGATGAAAGAGTGTCAAATATTCGAGGTGACGACCTACTTCCGAATACGAGTCGATTAAAAAAGAAATACTCTTCATTCCATTTAATACAATGATACGGCCACATTTCCGGTGAAAGTGGCATAATCTTAAACGCGTCTGTAATGTCAGTCTTAATGAGAAAAACTCCTTGACCTAAACTTTTAATAATTCTAATTGCGTCATCTATTTTGACATATTGCAGAGAATACTCCTCCTTATCAATCAATTCATTTAAACAGGGGTTTTCACTATCATTATGAGGAGCAGACAAGTCTACAATGAGCCTTTTCTTTTTACTGTACTTGCTTTCAGCCACACCGATAGGATTAACCCTATAATTAACAAATGGGATTGAATCAAAGGGACCCGTCAGATATCCCTTTTCCAGTTCTGTTTGAATTAACTCAGAAACAATATCTTTATTTCTCACCGCAGATTGTAAATTTTTGCATTCAATTGAGTTTTTTGGAAAGGACTGAAGACCTGTATGAAATCCAAAACGTAACCCATGAATCAAATAATGTTTCGATTTAGTATCTGGATAATTGCGCAGAAGAAATTCTAGATTTGGAATATTAATAGGAGTGTTAACAGAATTAGATTTTTTAGGTCGACCTAAATTTTCCTCACCTGGGTCCCCATTCTCTGGGACCCAGCATTCTCGTTTTTTGACTGACAGATTGATCGTGGATGTTCCCCTTTACAAACCAGGCACACATGAATGTTCCTACATCGTAGAGAAGTGCAACCCTTAGAACCATTATAATTGTTACAGATTTCTTTGCCTAAATATGTAACCCGGTCTCTGCCGTACATGTCAATGTCTTCCATTTTGTTAAAACCCCGGGCCGCTCTCTGCGTTTGGCTACACATGTTAGAAGAATGAAAGGAGCTGCCACAACTAGAACAGGCATTTGGTCTAACATTCGCAAAAATGTTACAGAAGAGCGTGTTATTCCTGATTGACCAGTCGACCAACCTGTTATTGTAACGAAGGTGAGAAGCTGCATCTAACGAAAACTTTTTGTGGTACTCGTAAAAACCTGGACCAGGATATCTGGTAGCCATTTCCACGATGTCTCGTTCATAAAGATCAAGTTCGGATCGCCTTTGGGGAAAAGCGCTACACATGATGTTTTTGTAGACCCCAAATGCCTGAATAAATTCCCCTAGTGTTAAAGTTTTATTTAAACGAGGATCGGGCTTAACATTTTTTACCCCCTCTACATCGGCAATTTCTATTATCCCAGAACCAGTATAGTACGGAATTAATAAGGAAGCAAGATTAATGTCTCTACCTGCAACAATGTTTTTCCTCAACTGGGGGGAAACTGTCTCCACAAACGGTAGTGATTCAGCTGCATACCCTCTGGAAGTGCGCACGGGTTTTCCTCTGGCTTGTTCTTCACTGCCTGCTGCAGCTGAAGCTGATGAAAATGCTCGAAAGGCTGTATCTAGAGTGAAAAGGGTAGTGTCACTGTCGCTTGCAAGGGGCAGCGGAACGGAGCTTAAGCTTAAATTGTCATGGCTAGATAAGACAGGGGCCTGAGGGGGGGTCAACAGAGTAGGACTTCTTACTTCAGGATTTCCATTAATTTGATTTTGCAAACTGTCTTTTGACAAAGAATTCACTTTATTGGTCAAAGTAATAACGTTCTGTTGTAAAGACTTTACTGTATCAGTTAAGCTTGATACTATTGTCGTCAATGATTTCTCCGTTTCACTTTGGTCGCGGCCATTGTTGTTTACATACGAATCATGGGATCGCGCACTTCCTAATAAGTCGGGCGATGCAGATCTTGACGGTGACGCTTGTGGTTGCGATTCTTCCGCGGTCACTGTATTGTCATTATTCCTCAACAAAGTTACTAATGCCATTCGACGCGCGTTGGCAGGATATCGAATATTTCTATTTGAAAGTTCAGTTCTCAAACGTGCCATAGTCCAATTTTCATAACGCGCAGGATTGTATGTGTTACGTCTGTTCTTTACCGGGCCCATTATCAATGATTATAAAATGACTAGATCCTTCCACAAAACAAAGTTCCTGTTTCTTAATAATTTTAAATTCTTTGAATAAACCTTAATTGTGTCAATGAGATAACAAATATCCTTCTGGCAAACACGATAACTTCCTTATTTACGAAACTCTAAATACATTACGTCTTTGAATGCAAAGGACAATGAAATCAATTGTCATGGCGGTGCAAGTTCAACACAAGAACGGCGTGTCTCCCAAACAATAGGAATATTGAAACTAAAAAACGACTGTTTTAGAAGTAAATCCTTGATTATAACATTCGGAAAAGAAATAGTGAAACGATTATAGCCTTATAACAATAATGATGATTCGATTGAATAAATATGATTTCGATAGAATAATTCGTCAACAGTAAACCCTGACTATTTTTAAACTGCTAAATTTAATGTGCATGATATATGTTACTATAATTAGCCTATTCACGTGTAACATGTCAATGACCTCTGAATTGCTGTATACAAAACCACGTGTATGTAGTTAATTTGGCAGCATGGAAAATGTAACCATATTACTGAGATTTATATTGAAATGTATAAACTTAAATTTAATAAATTAAATGATCTTTTAAGCCACCATTTTTTCTTTAAATGACTCAACTAGGCAGCGTACCATATTTCATATCTTGAAAATATTTTAAGGATTTCTTGTAGCATGTCTTTGAGTTGCATAAATTTGTTTATTTCTGCTGGGTATTCTGTTGCAAATAAATGCGACACATTTTAGTTTCTATTGAATGCTGATTTCAAGGATGGAGATTTCGTTAATCTGGTGTTTGATAAAACAGTTCCTGTTTTGTGGGGCTTTGTCTTATGTTGCACATTTAATATATCTTTTTTTATACTTAATTTTGGAAAGCATTTCCTGTTTTGTGTATTTGGACAAGGCTGTATATTTATGATATAACCCTTGTGTGCAGTTCATATTATGGTATTGGAGTAAAAAATTAGCTTTATAATTATGTACTCTGGTAACAGATGATTTGTTGCAACAGATACAACTATAAGTGTTATACTTCTTCAATTCCAAGTTCTATGGAATTCTGTTTTGTTGTTCTTGGTATGTTGGTAAATTTAATTGTGTCCCAAATTTGTGGCTAATGAATACATGGTAATTTATGCACGATTTCATATGATGAACTTCTTGCATCCAACATGGTGAAAGCCTTTAAGTTTTCAATGCCAGGATACGATCCGAAACACAAAGATGAAAGTGATACTAGCGTTGATGATGAGGTGAATGAATTTGAAGATGATCAACAAGAAAATGGAGATCCAGACGGTGATGATGATGATGATGATGATGATGATTTTGAATTGTTACCTAAACACACGAGATGTTATGCTCACACATTACAGTTGATAGTTAAAGATGGTCTAAGTAAATGTTCTGCTCATTTATCTACTGTCATTGCGAAGGCTTCTCAAACGGTGAATTTTGTCAGGAGATCCATTAATGCTTCAGAACTTTTAGAGGATGAGTTACGCTTACAAGCTTCAAATGTCACCAGATGGAACTCCCAGCTTGCAATGATCAGGTCAATTTTGAGAGTATCAGAAGAAAAACTCAGTAAAATTGAATGTTCTATAAAATTGTCATCATATGAAAGAAACATTTTATCTGAGTTGGTCAATATTCTTAAGCCTTTTGAAGAAGCCACAATCTTAGTGCAGGCGAACGAAAGTGCCAGTTTAACCGTTCCTATAACTTGAGGCTTACGTCTTCAGACAGATCAGTTATCTACCGTGCACAACAACAAAATGATGAAGGCATTGAAATCTTCAATAGAGACAAGACTTTCAGTATTTGAGGATGACCAAAACTTCATGTTGGCGGCAGTTCTAGACCCTAGATTCAAACTCAGGTGGTGCCAAGAAAAACCTGAGAAGATAAACACTGTGACTTGTCTTTTGAGAAATGCAGTGAAAGTCTTTGAAGCAAGCACAGAATCAACTGATGATGGAATATCACATGATTCACCACCCGCAAAAAGACAAAAGACTGACTTTTTCAGCTTCTTGCCACCGTCAACTCCAACAAGAGGTAGACATTCAACTGTTACCGATGTTGACACTTACTTATCAGAACCGTGCATAACTATGTCAGAAAACCCGCTGGAATACTGGAAAGTGAACCAGACACGATTTCCCTCTCTGGCATCTGCAGCCGAGAGATACCTGGCAATACCAGCATCATCTGCACCAGTTGAACGCCAATTCAGTATTGCAGGAAAAATCTTTCGACCTGACAGATGTTGTTTGAATGATAAGACATTTGAGACTCTGATGATGATAAAGTGCAATATGTAACTTTCAGTAACATTGTACGTTTAAGATGTCATATGTTTGTACATAGATGCTATGTTTCATGGTCTTAGTGCTATATCTTGGTATATAAATGTTTTTTCTAAAGCTTAATTTTCATTTAAAAATAGCTAGATGTAAGCCCTGAACTTAATGTAATGTGTAATGTAATGGTAATGCAGGTCATGTAATGTGTAATGTAATGCATTTACATTGATAAAATTGAGTAATGGTAATGGTAATGTAATGCTAAAAAATGCAAAGTAATGGTAATGTAATGCATTACATTTACATGTAATTGACCCCAGGCCTGCTTGCATACCAAGTTTCGTTAAATTTTGTTCAGATGTTTAAGGGTTGTGTTGACTAACTTGACTAACAGATGGGGACAGCCTTATCACCATTTGTACATGTATATCAGGATTTCAGTTTAATGGGTGATTATTCACACTATAATTTGCCGATGGAATCCTGGTAGAAAGCACAACATATGATGTACATGTACTTTTTAGAAATATCCGTTTACTTGTTCATGAACTATTATCAGGGTTTTCAACATAAATATTGGGTCAACAGTCCGACAAAACTTTGGTTTTCTAGATTTTTTGGTAACATGCATATCTATATATGGTGTAGTTCTTGCAAACCATGTTTTGTTTGTGTTCAGTAGTATAAGTGGAGTTTCATTTATAGCTTTAAATTATATGTTTAATTTTCAATATTGTCTAAACCCCTAGATTCTTCTTACCCCAGACATTGTTAGATAAATTAAGTAATAATTTTCTTCCCCTGTTTGGTATTTTTGGTTTTATTGTTTTATGCTCATCATCATTATATTATGTTTGGCATTTTCAATTTTTTTGGTAGAGCGCCTCTGATGAGTCTTGGTGAGTCAGGCGGAGCAATATTTATTGTCTGGAACTTTGTCATTTTTATTATAACAAAGTGATGTGTAGGACTGATTGATGGACCAGAGACATAAAGCTCTGCAACTTTTTTGTGTGGGAAATAGATTGATATAACAAAACAAGTTATCTTTTATTATTACTTTTGTAGAATAACTAACATTTTTACAGACATAATATTCTTATAGCAGCAATTATGTTTGAAAATATGCATTTTCTATTGAACACATACTTGGTATTTTGGACAATATTTTTAGACATTAATACCATTTCAATGGTAGCATGTTTATTATTGTTCAATAATTACAAAATGTAGTTAAAGTAATCTTTATAACATTACATAGCAATCATTCACTAAAATGCATCAAAAATGTCACCAACATGTTATATGTACAAAGAAAATTGGTACAATGATAAAAATAACCCGATTGGACTTATATGTAAATATTATTTAACCCAATGTTTTGTTTTTAATAAACAATTACTAGTGATTTTTTTTAAATGATAGGGGGCATAACCTGCCTCTAAATAATCTTAATTGGTCAAATGTCATTTCATTGACAAGGTTACATTCATAATTGAAACTTATAACATATATTGAAATACATGTAGACAATCTTTAACATGTCAAATAGTATAATCATTGCTTATGATACTTGTCAGTCAATCTATTTACATTGGATAACTTGTAATATATATCTATTGTAAACAGCTGAGGAATAAGATGCTTGTACTATGATGAATTGAAAGGATAATGTTACAGTGAATTGAGTAAATATGCATGCCACAAAATCTTATTAAATACATGAAATAAAAAAAAAACTTATGGAGCATTTACATGATTTACAGCTTTCAACTTTTGTTAGTCTTTTATCATTTTTTATAGACTTCATTTGGCAAATAAATTGGAACTATGTGATTTTATTCTTTCTTGTACTTGAGCTGTTACACATGGTATGTTGCATTGACACTTGCATGTGTTTTCTTTTTCTTTGTGTGTCTAGTCAACTATTATACTTGTATGTCCAATATGGGTCCAGACAAAGCTTTCTTCATTAATGTATTGTTCTGCTCTGTATTTGCCTTGATGTTTATGAAGATATGATGTTGTGTGGATCCATCATCAATAGAAAATATATAAAGTAACAAAATATCACATTTATTTTTTAATATTTCACTTGATATCAAATTCACCACTGAACTCATTCTTTTACACAACATATTAATTCATGATTTTTACTCAATCTTTTTCACATCATCCTAGGATGTTTATATATTTTGTAGCTGCTCAAAAAAAATTTTCATAATTTCTATAGACTTTTGGACTCCTTAGTTAGAAGAATAAAGCTCTCTGTAAAGGTAAACACTATTTTGATGCTAGATATATCCAGTTTCAGTGAGAAATATATATGCACAGTCAGCATTTATCCATATCTTGAAATTGCAGATGCTGATGACTTTTATCAACTTTTAGCTTTATATGGCTCTTTGTCTGAAAGAAAAAAAACATGTATACTTAACTTGCTAATACACACACATATTAAACATACAATGTAGGACACAATTCACATATAAATCCACATTTAAATTGATATTTTGCAAATAAATAATGTTATAAAAATAAACATCAGCTTACAATAATGTATTTTTTATCAACAATAATGATCAATAATAGTCTTGCAATTTCATATGTCCTAAAGTTGCAGCAATTCCACTATAATATTATCAATCAATCAATCAGTTTATTGGATAGAGCTCATGAATTAACAATGCAATGTAATCCCCAAAAGACATATATATATATGTAAGACATAAGTATAAAATGTAAATAAGATGAAATAAAACATTTTTGTCCCAATATTTCAAGTTATAATATTGCAACATTTAAGGGCTGCAAATTTAGAATACAAGGAAAACTGAAGTTTCTTTGCTTTTTTGTAAGATCAAAGATATTTGATGATAGATTTCCATTGCTTCCAAGTTATTATAATTTCTAAACACAGTTTCCTATCAACCAGAAGGTTCATGCAATAAACATGAAACCCAGAAAATGTAAAATCAAAACAAATATAAGGTGACATGTGACCAAATTGGCCATGCTGTTCTTTGAAGATATATCACATTAATCATTGTTAATATTTGTTTAATTGTTTTAAGTAATGAATACCTAACTATTTAGTAGGTCAGAAAATATTGTCAGATATTGCTTTAATTTCTTTAAGTCATAAACACATGTACATTGTCATTAAAAATCTAAAAGGTCTTCAGGAGGGGGGTAGCTTTCCATAAAATGGTGAACAGGGATGTGCCAAAGAGTAGGCCATGCCCATAAAAATAACTTTTTTATAATTGGTCCGATTTCAAAATATTTTTTCATTGGATACCTTATGAAAATCCCTGCCCTTTTTTGCAATCTGATTAACAATATTTCTTACAGTTTTTTTTTTTAAATTAGGGGTCAAAGGGCAAAAAATGTAAATTGATATATGTATATAAATAAGGCTTTTTGTATGAGATGTTGATGTCAATATACATGTATATGTGTCAAAATGCATTTGAAAGTCCACCACAGGATGTATGCACTGTCAAAAAGCTTTGTAAGTCCACCATGGGCTTCATGTGACCAAAGCAATAGACTATCCATATTGGGCCTCCAGCGTACAGGGTTTAACTTGTATCGGTCGTATCATGCTGTGCTCGGCGTAGCTTTTTATTCTATGAGGGCAAACATATTGAAATATTGTACATGATGACAGCTGTACAGAACCTCAGGACCTGTCCTGCAAAAATCTGTTCAGTCCTGCAAGATTTGGTGTGTCTGACAGAATTACTGGCTGATCAGACCGTAATTTTGTATGAACTATCCTGGTATCTTGTTATATCATGGTACGTAGCTACGTAGAAACAGTGACGTCACAGTTGAATATTTGGTTTTGAAATGAAAGTAAATACCACGATAACACAGAACCCATGATATAATGAGAACGGTGTATATTAGTAAATTCAGAGGCGGATCCAGAGATTCTGTAAAGAGGGGGCCCACTGACTGGCCTAAGAGGGGGCCCGCTTTGGTGACGCTTCACTGATTTCCTATATATTCAACCAAATTTTTCCGCCAAAAGGGGGGGCCCAGCCCCCCTGGATCCGCCTATGAAATTGCAGACAAAAAAATGCTTGGGTCAGACACAATTTTCAGATTCACCGGACCGAATGTCCGCTTTTAAAATTTTTCGATATGTCTGCACTCTTGAGTGAAGACAACAACCAAGCAGCAACGTAACCTTGTGTAAGCAATTTTTGATTTAAAATAAATTAGATTCATATTAGACTCTAATATATTTTTACTAAACAGGTGGCAGTGTTTTACATTCTATAATAAATACATGTACACAGAGTTCAGCATTGACCTGTAGTAACATATCTATTATTTGTTGTACATGTAGAGGAAAAGAACATAATTGATTGAAGAAAAGGACATAATTGATCATGTTGATAGATTACACATAAAATACAATAGACAACATGGTGATACAATCAATATACATGTACAATGTACAAGATGTTAATGTATGTAATCGTAAATTAAACAAAACTCTTTAAAATAACATAAATGCAAGACTTACTTGTCACGTCAACCTTTACTTCCGCAAGCGTTGATACATCACAGAACCATACGAGATCATAATTTGGGAGCGAGTTTTTCAATAACAAAATCACTATTTCCCTCTGTCGAGACTCCTGGGCATGCATACAAACCGAGATCGTCTGGTTTGAATTCAGTTTCTATAGTTGTTATGTCGATATTTTTTGGTATCAGTCTCAGATAGATTGTTAAAATCAGGCTGCCGTCGCCATGTTTGCCGCTTACGACCTTACAAAGCAATCGCTTTTTCTCGTCTGGTCCTATATTTTATTTCTACGAGAGTTAGCGACGTGACAACGAGATATAACAGTTTGCCGCGCTTCTTCCATTTCATCTTTTCTCCGACAAAACTCGGAAGCCGAAGACTTCCGAGTAAAAAGGGGTCCACTCCGACAACCAACGATCTGCACCTGCTCCGTTATAGGACCGTTGATAACAAGTAACCCTTGCCTCAATAAAATGGAAGCGTTGAATAGATCGTACAATTAATTTCTTTATGAACTCTGAGGACTAACTCATTGTTACTCTTGATACTTTTTGTATTACCTGCTGTGACTTGCAATTAAATACAGTTTAATTAACACGAAAGAGAAATATCTGTTAAATTTAATTCATTTTTCATGTTTTGTATGACATTGACCGAGATGTTATTAACATTAGGAGAAAGGCTGCATTTCTTGGTTCATTTAACAAATATATATCTGCATGGTACAATGGAAAAACTTAAGCATGGGTTAAACAGAGAGAGCTGTAAATATTTATTCATAATGAAAGAATAAGCCTTTCCTTAATTCGGTACAACTTGAAACAGTACACCCTGATCCCAGTGTCACGTGTGGCCGTGGAGCAAATTAATTAGCATGAGATATCCTTTACTATGAAAGTAGGTTCGGGTATTAATTAGTGTACGGACTATCATCATGGCCTAGTACGCGGGAACTGGAACTGTCATGAATTTTGGGATGAGGTAAAAGGCAGTGTATACGTAGGAGGCTAGTAATATGTATCGGTATTCAACAGGGGGGACTAGTTCCCCCATAGATACCTTAATGTGTTCAACAAATTAATGGATTGTTGCACATACTAATAACGAGACTTTTTAAAATAATAAGTTTTACAGATGGTACATAATTCTATTCAAAGACCTGTCCCTATAGGGATTTTGTCTACAATAAAATTTGATTGATTGATCGATTGATATACTCAATGAGTTTGAGGTAGTTATGGGCAATATTGTATAAAATAGAAAAATTAAGCATACGGAGAAATCTTCGATGATTTTAAATTCCGGTCTGACGATTATGAACCGTATAATTTTTAATGAACAACGGAAGAAGCAGTTATACTTGTAAATCAAATTATTTAGACATTTGCTTGCCACATGCATGACATGTTAAATTAAAACTAGAAAAACTGTTAGCAGTAGCTCACAATGAATACCCACGCCCCCCCCAAAAAAAAAATTCATCAATTAAATTTTAAAATAGGTGGTGCACATCTACATTATGTCACAAAGATTGTGTGAAAGTTTCATGAAAATCCATCAATTTGCTATGTGAAATCCCAAAAATCATTCTGATCAAATTTTAAAATATTACATGTGTGAGTGATAAATGTGTCCGTGTAAGATTTGTCCGGGTGGACACATTTTCCTGGTAAACTTTGTCCACGGTACAATATTTTACTAGTAAAATGTGTCTTACATTAGTAAAATTTGTCCATGGACATATTTTGCTAGTAATATTACGTACTCGGACACATTTTCCTAGTGAAATCTCGTATTCCGTTATGTTTAACTAACAAAATTGTGTTTTTAAAATTTAATGAATGCTATAAGCAAATTAACTTGCTGGCAGGACATGTTTTACTAAAAGTCTTGTAAAATTCATACTTGGGCATATTTCATGGTTAAACAAAATAAGGTCCTATTTGAATGGGATGATATAGATTTAAATATATGTTTCAAATATATTATATAGATTTATAAAATTGCTGGACATATTTTCCTAGTAAAATGAGGTAATCGGACACATTTTTTCTAGTAAAAAAATAATTTGGTCGATATCTTACTAAAAAAAACCAATGAATAATATGAATTAGTAAAATCGAGGGACATAATTATACAAAAATATGAAATATTAAGGATAAAACTGAAGAAAATACTTACCTCAAAAATAAATGACATTTTGCATGTTTTGTGTCATTTTCAATAGAAAATTATTATCAACAATATCAAACTAGGATATTGTAATCAGACATAATTTGATAAGAAAAAAATCATCAGAATCAGAAAAATATCTATTTAACATTCTTTACTTTGAAAAAATAGTAAAACATTTTTACTTGGAAAAAAATGGCAAAGAATTTTTATATGTGGAAATAAGACATTTTTTCTAGGAAAAAAATTATCGGACAGTTTTTACTAGGAAAAATAAGTTGGACAGTGTTTTATAATTATCTGACATTTTTTACAAGGAAACAAATGTTTGGACATTTTTTACCAGGAACAAAATGACGGACAGTGTTTACTAGGAAAACAATTGTCAGACAGCTTTCATTAGAAAAAAATTGGCGGACAGATTCCACTAGGAAGAAATGGCCGACGGATTTCCTTACAAAAGTCGTGGTGGACATAATTTACTGAGATAGGACATAAATTCCTAGTAAATTTTGTCTGGTTAAAACTTTTACTGGGGAAATATGTCTGACAGACACATTTTCCTAGGAAAATTTGTCCAGCGGACATATTTTACTACCGGACCAAATTTAATGTTACATGTGCACATCTACATTATGTCACAAAAATTGTATGTAAGTTTCAGGAAAATCTATCAAGGGGTTTAGGAGGAGTTGCGGATAAAAGATGGGTACCCTGAAGTGGAACGGAAGGACGGGCGGACGGACACGCCTATCACTATATACCCCAAACTTTTCAAGCGGGGGTATAATAATGGAGGCCTGTGATGTAAAAATGGCAAATATTTCTCGACATGATGAAGAAGGTTTTTTTTAATTCTGTAGACTGACTGATGGGTTTTTATATATAGTCGTGACTATAGACTAAAGATGCCTCTGCAGCGACTTTTTAGACTCGCTATGTGCCAATGGTCGTCCAGCCCATGACACACCACCGCCAGTGTTAGCTGGTCAAGAGTATCCTTTGTTATCGCTGGAGCAGGGCCCGTCTTCCACCACGGGGAGGTACTGATCGGAATTCTGGAAGACACATTTTGTATTGACCTTTTTTGACTTAAAACAAGCCCATAGGTCCCCATTTACTGCTTTAGATCCAAACGAAAAAAAGTGCGAAAACAATCATGTGCGACCGCGAATTCAAAAGAACTACTATACATGATATAGTATCAATTAATTTAACAAACGTTTTTTATGATGACCATCTCTTGGTTGTCGCTTTTCGGTTGCAAATTTGAGCATGGTAATCTCTTGTTTTGTAGTAACTCCTATATATGGTATGGAATGGGGCGAATAAAAATTTGTATCCTTTAATTTGTTTTCTCTTCTATCAAATTCTTTGAGCTGTTATGCTTATATTTTCATTTAAGAGAAGCATTATTGATTGTTAATTTTATTTTTGGCCATTATTTTCAACTTAAACTCATCCAAACTCATCCGAAGAGGCTATCGTTAACGCTGGAAATCTGAACACAATCCTAAACGATCAACGATTTTTAACAAAGACAAGAGTTAACACTAAACTATGTCTCGCCTGCTGGAACCATCGAATTATCTTGTTATTCCTCGAAAACTATCAAAGTCATTCAACCATAAAATCAAAGTCAAGGTTTAAAGATAAGAATGCAACTGTGCATAGCTACTACTGGATCATAGGCATACCAAGTTTCATCAACCTAAGTTTTTGAGATATGGAGGTGCTCATAAAAGTTTAACATTGCTATTTTATTTATTGACAATTGTCAAACTCACTCAACTGGAAAATCAAGGTCAAGGTCAAACAGATGGGGATGTAACTGTGCTAAACTACTACTGGGCATATGCACATCAAGTTTAATCAACTTAGAACTTGTAGTTTTTTAAATGTGGAGGTGCTCATAAAACCGTAACATTGCTATTTTATGTATTGAAAATTGTCAAAATCACTCGACTTGAAAATCAAGGTCAAGGTCAAGGTCAAACAGATGGAATTGTTACTGTGCTAAGCTACTACTGGGGCATATGCATACCAAGTTTAATCAACTTAGAACTTGTAGATGTGGAAGTGCTCATAATTAAAACCTTAACATTGCTATTACATGTATTGAAAATGTCAAAGTCGGTCCACCGGAAAATCAAGGTCAATTTCAACAGATAGGGTTTGCAAATGTGCGAAGCAACTACTGGGGCATGTTAGTTTAAACATATTTTATTGATAGTATCAAACATATATACAAATAATTATAACAAAATACAACAACAATGGGATTCGGAAACAAGCAATTAGCTTATATTAATCCGTCTCCCTAATAATACGAACAATTTAAACAATTTACGTACATAATGCATGCTTATAAATAACAATACCAATAGCATTCGTTTAAACATCAAAATATATGTGAATATTATAAATAAACTTAATTCGTAAAGTAAATAGAGTTAAATATGGCAATATTATAAGAAAGAGAAAGATACAAGATATTGGAGGAGAATGAAATAATTATTGAAATGCAGTTTAACAGAAGCGTTTGCTCTGAACAATATATTTTTGAACAATTTTAAACACATGAATATTTTCTTCTAAAGATAAAGTATCTGACCCATACAATAATAAGTTTATATCAATAGGAGGATTTAGCGTATGTAAGGTTAACGTGCGTAGCTGATCGTACTTTTGACATTTAAAAAGAAAATGGTAAGTTGACTCGACATGACCACATGAACAGTTTGGAGAGTTTAAAACAAGACTTCGCAGGAACAGGTGCTCATTCAATGAGCTGCTGTTCATGCGAAGTCTTGCATGTAGAACTTGTCCCTGTCTTGTCCCTGTATAATAATACTTTGGACATGACTTTTTCTTAGTCTCTAGTCTGCGTTTAAAAATACCCAACGAACCAGACGTTCGTATCTCCATAGGCAAACTGTTCCACAGACGTATAGTATAGGGTAGAAAATAATCGGAATATAGGTTTGTGCGTGTGCGAACGTTAGAAATATTGTTAACTTGACGAGTAAAATGACCATGTCTATCTCCAACTGAATTAGGTACAAGGTCCCATAAATAGCATGGAGATTCCTTGCTGATGATCTTATTTAACAAAATAAGACGATGTTTGTCCCTTCTGGCCGAAAGTGTCTCCCATCCCGTATCTTGATATAGTTTTTCTAATGATGTGAGTCTTGTCCCACCCGTAATGACCCGCATAGCTTCCACTTGAACGCTCTCTAACTTATTGATTAAATGCTGGGTATGGTTCTGCCATATCACGTCACCATACTCAAGAATTGGTCTTATATAGGAAAAGTACATTTTCTCCAAGACATACCTGTCAAGGACAAAACGCATCTTACGTAAGATATTTAATCTTGTATATGCCTTTTTGACAATATATTCGATGTGGTCATGCCAACAACCATTACTAGAAAAATAAATGCCTAGGTGTTTGTGAGAAGCAACCTCTTGAATATTATGACTGTCCATAGAAATAGGTGGATGTATCGGCTTAACGGTTTTACGAGATATAGTTATTGTTTCGGTCTTATTAGGGTTAAATTTGACTAGCCACTGTTTTGACCAGTTGTGAATCTTTTCAAGATCTCTATTTAGTATGTCAGCAGCAGTATTGGGATTGTCTACGGTTATATAAATGCTGGTGTCGTCTGCAAACAGTTTGACACATGCATTTAAATCATCTACTATATCATTAATGAATAACAAAAATAGCAAGGGTCCCAGTATAGAACCTTGGGGAACGCCTGCTTTAATAGATTGCCAAATAGAACTTCCACCACTGAAAACCACCCTTTGCTCCCTCCCTGAAAGATAATGGGGCATGTTTATACCAAGTTTCATCAACCTAGGACTTATAGTTCTTGAGCTATCAATCTTAACATTGCTATTACAATGTATATGTATATTGTCAAAGTCATTAAACCGGAAAGTCTAGGTCAAGGTCAAAAGATGGGAATGCAACTGCGCTAAGCTACTACTTAGGCATATACATACCAAGTTTCATCAACCTATCTAGGAGTTATAGTTCTTAAGATATGGAAATGCTCATAAAACCTTTACACAAAAGTTAACACAGCGGCCATCGTCACCAACGCCGGTAAAGTAACACGGTTACACCTATGTTTTGCTTCGCTTCGAAGGCGAGACAAAAAAGACTACGAGAGAAAGTTGTAGACGACAATGTATCAATAGACTTTTATCTTTCATTTCATTTTTGTTTTATTGTAAAATTTATATTCTCTGCAAATTATGCACCGTATATTGTTTCTGATTGTCTTAAAATTTCCAGGGTAAGTAAGCAACCATTTGGTTTTTATGGGGGTATGGATATTTGTTTTATTCTGCCCTTTTAATTTTCTTTTTTATTTTAGTCACATTTGAATTCAAAGCACTGTCCTGATTTTTGACCGGCATCCTATTTCAAATTAAACCAACACCCTAGAAATTAAATGTTTGCTCCGATTCTTTAACAGTTGCCGGTAATACCCCGATCACCCTCCTATTTTGGGTATTTGTGCGCATTTTTGTCCGTAACCATGTGCGGCTTAGGAATTTTCGGAAAGGGGTAACCACAATTTTACTCAAAACAATAGATAGAAGGGAAGTTTTTTTACTGAAATACTGTACGAAAATTTTTTAAACAAAAAAAGAAAAGGGTTGCTCGCCCCCGTATGAAAATAGATTTTTATATCACTGAAATTTCCTAATATAAAAAGGGGGTAATTCTTTTCCTTGTAAATTTGACTTCAGTTAGGGACGGACCATTTAACTTGAAGGGGGCTTGGTTTTTTCTTTTGGTCAGAGCGCGGAAAAAATATTTATTTTTCGAAGGCTTCACGACAGAATATTTTTTTCATTTTTTCATGTTGTAAATTGTATGTTTCAACTCTGTTTGTATGTTTGTATTGTAAATGTAAGCTGTTATCCCTAATTGGGACATGTTTGCATTAAATAAATAAATAAATAAATAAATAAATAAATAAATAAATAAATATTATTATCATTATTTTATATGGCAGAAATCCTTCTTCAGAATATTTTTTTCTTACCCTCTGCTGTCAGAATATTTTGTTCATCAAAAATAATTTTCAAAATATTTTTTTTAGGAAAAAAACAGCCCCCCCTTTCCAAGTTAAATGGTCCGTCCCTAAGACGTCGGTATATGAACTATACAATGTACAACTTCTACATTTATGTTGAATTAAGTTAGATGTCGACATTTATAAATTCGTTATTGTTATCAAATGGGACAATCAGAGCGTTAAAGGTCAAATTCACCAATACCTTATTCACCCGTAACTGAACTAGTATTGTGTGTGTATTGGAATGCTAACGATATGTTATTTGCGATAAATCTATAATATTTTCGAGAACGTATTTTCACAACGACGACGAATTCATGTATGTTTTTGGTGATTTCCTTAAAATAGATATGAACAGGATTTAGAAACGAAAAATTGTTGAACTACTGAGGAATTATGGTGTACCTTGCGAACGATCAATCGGCAGTATAATTACAGGTGAGTTTGTGTATTTATGTTTCATTATAAATTACACTTCACTATATTAAAATTATAAACATGACACTGTTTTGTTAGGTTGGAACAACTTGCGAGAGATTTATTTTGATGTACTATATATTTATATACAAATTGACAATGTGTCCAACTTTAAAGGTTTCTACACACAATACCTATGTATTGGGTCAAGTACTTGATTCATAGATTTATTAAACCATTTATTTTAAATCTAATCTCACCCTTGAACAAAGCTTCCCGTAGATGATTGATCATGTTAAGGACAAGTACCTGAACAGCCTAGGGCTAAAAATATGTTTCACCCCCTAATCAACAATCTTTAAAGCTACCCGTGGCACCCATCACAGTGGGACCCATGCATGCCCCCTTTTAAAATGAATTTTGGGTTAGATATTAGTATAAACGAATCCTTGGCTCCTCTTTTGGGCAGTCCCTTAATTTTGATGCTAAATTTCTGAACATGTACTACCCATAAAAGATATATACCTTCAAAAATGAAATATAAGCCATATTAAAATTTTAAGGCTCAATTACATGTATATATTTATAATTTCGACACTCTTTAGGTCCTATTTGTGAATAATTGGCAGTGTAATAAGCTAGGCATAACGTTTGTAAAATATACTTTAACATGTAGCAGACGCATTCAGCTTATGGGATTTGGTAATCTGTATCATAGCAAAGTGGGTGTAAAGCAAAATGGCAATAACTAAATTTCGAGGTGACACGAAAAATCAAACGTAAAACTAAAAAAAAAATCCCAAAAAGATGAAGAGTAAAGCACAGAACAGTACAAGAATGAAACCCGGATGTTTAAAACAATTCTGAATTCAGTTTTTTTTTCGCATTTTTATCATTGAAATCCAAATCACAAACGAAGGTGCCTACTTGACCTGAGCCAACCTATCTGAGGGTATGAATGGGGGTCATTCAAAAATTATTTCTTTAGGCTTTAATTATTTGGCCATTATTCTTCATTTTTAATGACCATATTATTCTTGTTTCTTCATTGAAGGGTGGGGAGGACAGTTAATCCTTACCATTTATTTTTATCATTATTCTCTATTTTATCCCCAATCTGCACTCTCCCAGCAAATGTTTTTTCTTGTACCTTTTCAAAAACCCTAAATCAGCGACCTGAATATCCCATATCACTTTTCTCCATGTTTTCTGACAACATACTATATTCATACGGATTGTTTTGCTCTGATAAAGTTCATTTTGACATTTACAAATGTTTCATGTTGTGTTTGTACATTCTTATGAAGTTTTAGTTATGGAGGCCTGAAACGTCCACAATTGACGATGACATGACAATGCAGTACATGTATATCAACTGAAATGAAAATTTTACGATCTAATTGATACAGCCGAACTTTGACTGGTTGGGAGTAAGGGGACGACCATTTGATTTTTTTAGGGGGGGGGCCTAGCTGGCAGTTTTTGTAAATAAATAAATAAATATTCTGGCCCGCAAAATTTTGAAAATAAATAATCTGTCTCAACCGAAACTGCCAGCCCCCCCCCCTCAGATTCAAATGGTCGTCCCCTAAAGTTAAAACTGTCTAGTTAGTATAATACAAGTTAACAGTAGTGGCTAGATGAATGTATGCTTAGTTATTTAGCTTGAAAGTTTATTTAGGCATCTAGAAATATTTTACAAAATCTTCAAATTCTACATGCACTTAGATTTGAATAAAATGATACTTTGCTAGTATATATTTAAATTGTGATTTTTAAGGTTAAAAGGTAGTAGATGATCTCTTCAAGGGTCTACAATTTGGTACTTACTTTTAGGGCACATAGTCGGTATCGGCGGACTTGCTTTTGGT
The DNA here is from genome assembly GCA_963971305.1 of Arcuatula senhousia. Taxonomy (NCBI): domain Eukaryota; kingdom Metazoa; phylum Mollusca; class Bivalvia; order Mytilida; family Mytilidae; genus Arcuatula; species Arcuatula senhousia. The sequence continues at coordinate 61,426,727 of OZ020306.1, forward strand.
ACTTATTGATTTCGACTCTGCCTAATTTGTCTTCGATCCGTTAGTTTTCCAACTTCCAAATGTTTAATTCAAATTTTGACGCGAATTAATTAGGTAATGAAGGTGCTCCATGAACTGTATATATATATTATCATGCATTGCCTTATTCACTCGATATACCTTGCATGGTTTCTTTGAATTTTTCAGCATGTCTATAAAACGATCACTTCGGATGATTTTTAACAATCAGGCTGATCCTAGAATTTTTTTTCTTTCAGGGTATGGGAGTTTTCGATATAATACACTTTACAGAAGCATCTTTAGAACAAAAAGATGACGAACCGTCAGTATGGGCTTGTTTCGGCTTCTACCCAAAAGACATTACTTATACCATGTTCGTATACGACGCCGTTATGTACGGCGAGCATCTCAGTAAACCACAGAAGGCGATCGTTAAGTTAAGGCGGTTCAGAGCCGGAACTGAACAGTTCTGGCAGTCTCGTCTTGATGCTAATATTCACGCTTCCGGTGTAGCTAGTGTTTTCACTGAAAAGACAGGCGCGGGAAAAATAACATTTGTCAAGCAGTATCTTGCCCCTTTGAAAGGATATTCTCGATGGGAGAAATTCTGTCGCAGCATGAAACATTACGATTTCCGAGACTTCAAAAAGGACGAAATGGTTCTAATAGAACCACTTTGCTCCGACACAATGACATTTTTCAAAGACGATATAATATTAGATGCATTCTCTCATTTTTCATACGTGGACGGTAAACATCAGTGCGTTATTGCTATTTTCAAAGGTAGAAAGCATGGCAATGAGTATTGCTTGGTTACGCCGAAAATTTTAACGTCTCAAAGGGAAATCAATGAATTTTTTAACGACCATACATGCAATGATTTGTGCAGTGGTTGGAGCAAGCCGGATAAAAGTATTTCACCGAAAACGCCACTTTTCCGTTTACCTGGCGAAACACACAAATCTTTAAGGCTCCAGAAGCAAACCTCTATGCAGATACAAGATCCAGGAGAACATACAGTACACGTGCGGGCTCCAATGATCGCCACAAATTCATGGCGGTCAAGTAATGTAGAGCGGCAAGATTCAGTAGATTCTCAGACGGCGAAGAGGAAAGTCACGACAATTATGCACGCGGTGTATGTACATGAAGATCCAAAAGACAAAGAAGCTGAATCTTTAGGCGCTTCAGCGCCAGACAGACGACCGAGTGCTACTTCCGTTCCCGATAAGGTTGTCAAAAAGGATACATTTTCAAAGTTGTTGCGGAGAAAATCGGAAAGCTCATCACCAAGAATCAAGAACAAACCGGTCAATAGAGTGAATTCGGTTGTTGGATCAAATATTGGCATGCCGAAAATGCTTAATGTTCAGCCGTCCACCCCTTTAAAACCTGCCCTTAAGCCGAAACCGGATTTGAAGAAAAATCACGATTTGAATCAAAAGCCAGAATTGAAACCCAAACCGGAAATTAAACCTAAACCGAAATTGAAGAAACAAGAAAACATCGAACACGACGTTGAAAAAGATTTTCAATATGGAGTGCAGAAAATGGCCGTGCAAGATGAACTTAAAGCCAGACTATCAAAAATAAACATTAACCAAACCAAAGAAAAAGAAAAGAATGAGAATCGGGCACCAGTGCAAGAAACTTCTGAACCAATCAAAGACAATGATGTTTGTCCTATACCTGATGTAGAAAGGGACAAGAAACCACCCGAAACCACCGACAATATTTCAAATAATAGTCGTACGGAATGTGATTTGAACTCGTCTGGCGTTTCGCTGCCCGAAGTTCACGAGAACAGCGTTAGTGAAAAAAAAGTGAAATCTCAGAAATTAAAGAAACTGCATGCACCAAAGCAAGCGGTACCTGCCACTTGAAGTATTATTTTGTTTCCTGAAACCTTTTGGGCATTTTCTTATTTTTGCAAATAGTATTTGGGTCTGTTTGTCGTCCGTCCGTTATGCTTCAGGTCTATTCCTTAGTTTTTAAGGAAAGATGTTTTTTGTTCATTGGGATATGATTTTTTTGCACATTGCGGATTACACAGACAATACTTAATGTGCAAAACATTTATTTTCATATCTCCGATGAAAGAATATAACATTCATTCCTTAAAAACAATTTTTAAAACAATTCTAAACATGAAAATTTTGTTTTTAAAAAGACTAGAATGGATCCACTTCCTGTGAAAAAGTGGGCGTTTCCCAATGATTTTTTAAATTGGATATGAAAAAAAATCGTCCTATTTAATTCAAATTTATTTATTAAGAAATAACATCATAAAGTTTTACCCATCATTTTCGTTAATGTTCAATTTAAGTTTATTAAAAAGGTGCATCTAAGGTGGCAGGGCATCATTTCTTATAGGCTATTTTTATCGTGTAAATTATATATTAGAGTATTGTTATTCTGTTCTTATGTGCCTTATAGTTAAATTTTGTAGTTTTCTATGGAATGCTGGATATTTTTTTTAAATGTTCCAAGGGCTTTATTTAGGGCTTTGGGTGGGGTTGGGTAGTATTTTTCTATCATTTGCATGCCAAGGGAAAGTCTCTGGAAGTAGTAAATAGTTTATTTTTAGAATTTTATTTATGCTAATTAGCTTTTATTTTCTAAAATGTTTGAAAACATTGTGCCATGGTTATTTCTAGCATTTCCAGATTCAAAACATTTCTGTGATTTTATTGTTTAAAAGGTTGTGCTAAAAACAAGTTGACTATTGTTAAAACATTTTCTAAAAAGTTTATTTTTGAATAGAAAAAACAAAGTTTTAAACAGATTGTTGCTCTTTGATTTATTATTTACACAAACCTGTTTAGGGGTTCATATATATCTACATTTTTTATCCTGCATTTTGTCTTTTCTCAATATATATATAGTTTGTACTCGTCATTCCTCTTTAACCACCCAATGGAATTGAATGAAACTCTTTGCTTGATTGACACCAGTGAGCCAAAAAAAATCTGTTTTGATATATTCCAACTCGAAGCGATTTTTGGAGTATGTCCAGTGAGCTTGTTTCGTGTACTAGTGTGTTTTCAATTGCCATAAAAAGATCAATATTGCAAGCAGGAACTGCAAGAAAACTCTTCTGTACCAGCTGACTTCATTCTCGTTTCGACTTGAGTTCGCGTTGCTAATTGTGGTTTGGTTATAGATTGTTGGTTTTTGTTTGTTGTTTGGTTTGTTTTTGCCACTGATGATTGTATGTCTACCGATTTTTTCTTTGCCTTTTCGGATTTACGACATTCGATTGTGCCATTGGTTTACGTTGTTTTCTTCCATGTTTTACCTACACTTCGTTTTACAAGGGGGACCCCACGTCAAAAGTTTTTGCATTATTTCCATTTACCAGAAACACGAGAAGTGACCTTTTAACGAACAGTTTGTAACAATATGGGCGTGTTGAACAACTGTTGCTGTTTGCTGCTTTGTAATTGTTCCTGAATGAAAAACTAAAACTAAAATGCATGTTTACATGACGTACTATTAAAAATAAATTATTAAATTGCAAAAAAGGAGAGCCGAATTCTGGGTAGAGAACATAAATGAATTTGTGTGTTTATCTTAGTGTGGTTGTCTTCAATGCCTGTTAATATCGTTCTGGAATTTGAAAAAAATATAGAAAATCTCTGCGATTCCGATAAATGCCTGTTTGCTATCAGCTGCACAAGTTGATAAGCACTGTATTAAATAGCAACAAGGCCATATGTTGAGAGAAAAAAAAACAGTCGTCTATCTATCTGTTGATACCAAAAACATATTTTCTCGATTCGCACTTGGTATATAATATTCGATGTATTTCCTTTCTTAAACTGAAATAATGCAACATTCTTGTGTTCTCCGATTAATTCAAAATCTATTATTTAAAATGTTCATAATAAACGTTAAAGCATATTATTCCAAATCTTTTATAAAGAATTTAAATTAATGGATTATGTTTCTATATTTGTGTAAGAATTATTAATTATGAATGGTCCTTAATCAAAATCAGAATACCTATTGATTCTTGACACCAATCCTAACTTTATAAGCTTCAAGCCTTTAAGTATTATAGACATTCAGTCTTTTTCGACTGCATCACTACATTTAATCAAAGCGCTAAAGCGTTTAAAGGCAGAGCTAAATTTAGCTAAGCACTAAATATAAAGAACGATCTGTGTTTCATAAACTTGAAACATAGCACATCAGTTTTGTTTGTTTTCTCCGCACACTTACACATTTGTTAAGAAATCTGTAATTAAGCTCCGCCCACTTGATCAAAGGTCAAAGGTCAAAAATGCTTAAGTGTCGACGAGTATTAATACACGATATGTAGTCCACATTTATATCGCATTTATGCTGGGGATATAAATATGTACCTCCTATTTTAGACAATACGTATAACATTTAAAATACAATACACGAACAATGTTCTGTAATAGATCCTCTGGTAGCAATATTGACTGACCGATTTACCCTGTCTAGACGGAAAAAAAACGCGAAAATCAGATAGCTTTATGACGCTATAAGGCTCTGCCTAAAAATGCATTAGAGGCCATTAAATAATCTTGCTTTCTTCGTCCCAGTCGCTGTCGCATTTCCCGTCTCGATCCTTGCATTGACGAAATTACCTTATTTGAAGTCAAACTTTTTAGGCATAGAAAAGCCATCAACCTTGATGAAGTACCTAGTTGTGAAAATGAAAACTGAAGTAAATTACAAATACGAAAAGGGAATGTACAGTACGATAATTCAAAGCAGCTTTACTTTTAATGTGAGAGCAATTTTAATTTGTATACCCCGCCACTCAAAGTGGCGAGGTATTATGTTATACCTTCAGTTTCTTTCGGTGTCTGTCCGTCCGTCCATCCGTCCCCTGAAGTTTTCCGGATGATTACTTAAAAACGCGTCAAAAGATTGGAATGATATTTTGCACAGCTGTTCAGTACAATAAAATACAGGTAAAGTTCAAATTTCAAGATGATCCGAAAATTATTATTGAAGATTTGCCACTTTGAAAATTTTATTTGAAAATTATGAAATTTTCTGGTGTAAGAAAGATCACTCATTTCTTTTCTCTATATATATAGATGTATAGTATATATAGTATAGTATACAATGTATTTAACTATTGATGAATATCGTGGCGGGGTATCATTTAATGTCCCATTAGATGCCATATTATTAAGATATTTTCTGCGTAACTTTTAAATACAAGTAATGGCTGGCCACTGATACAATCGATCTGGCAAAAGTTTTGAAACGAGGGTTATATACGATAGTTGATATTTTGACGATAACGTATAGAATAGAAAACTAATTGCAAACCCTTAATAACTTTTGGTGTGGTCGTTCAATGAAATAAATTGCCATAAAATATGTAAAATATGCGCTGAAAATAGAAAATATAAGCCATGATCTGCTTAAGCATTAAATACTCTTAATTTTGCATATATTATCACTCATGATGGGAGTGAACAGCAATAGAACTTATAAAGAGTTTTTGATATGGTATATATGAGTTCCGTTTGATCAGATTGAATAATGTTAACAGCCGATCGTGTTCTTTGATCATTTTATAATTACATCAAATCTCTACCAAAAGCCTTAAAACTAAGAGTGGACGTTGACCTTTTAAGTTGATTTCAACCCGATAAAGAACTACACTTTAAATTGAATCAAATTAATAGATATTTTATTGTAGCTCACGGTTTTGTTGGCTTTCCATTGCAAATGACTTAATAATGAATTTTAACCGTATATGTCGTAGATAAAAGTCTTATGTTTACAACAAAAGTAAGCTTATAAAGAAATATAATACTGGTTAATATACCTTTTCAAGCGACAGTCCCTTTTTATACCCCGCCACACGAAGTGGCAAGGTATTTTGTTATACTCTCACTTTCTTTCGGGGGTCTGTCCGTCCGTCCGCCCGTCTGTCCCCCGAAGGTTTCCGAGTAATAACTTAAAAACGCGTCTAAGGAGTTGAATGATATTTTGCACAGCTGTTAAGTACAATAAAATACAGGTCAAGTTCAATTTTCAGGATGATCTGAAAAATATAATTGAAGATTTGCCACTTTGTAAATTTTCCAAATTTGAAAATCATTAAATTTTTTAGTCTAAGAAAGATAACTCTTTCTTTTCTGTTTTTATATAGATGTATATCAAAGTATGCAAATAATACAGTATAGAATACATTTATATTTAACTTTTGATGAATATCGTGGCGGGTTATCATCAAATGTTCCATTAGATGCCCTATTTTGTGATTGGAAATCTTTATGAATATTTTGTATGGATGTGACTCTGATATGCAGTTATGCTTAATAAATACTTTGAAGAAAAATATAACACCCCTTAAAACAAATACTTTAGTTTATATACTCGAGATTATGCATGCTCTATAAATTGTTTAAGAAACCCTAACAACAAATGAGGAACTAAAGGAAATTTTCAAAAGAACAAAAACAATAAAACCCCACTAGAATTGTGGTCTGGTGTTTTATGAAGAAACTGCAGCTGGCAACGCAAAGTTACCCGAAAAACTGTGCCGCTGCAACACGCTAGACCCAAGAAGAAATATACCAAATTCGAAGGCTATGCTAGTCATTCCCATTTTTACAATTGACGCCTTAATCATTGTATAACAACATTCGATTTTTAGCTCACCTGACCAAAGGCCATGTGAGCTTTTGCCATCATCGTCGTCCGTCGTCGTCGTCGTTAACTTTTCTTCAAACTTCTTCTCCTCTGAAACGGCTGAACAGATTCAAACCAAATTTGGTCTGATGGTACCTAAGGGTATCCTCCACAGAATGTGGGGATTTTTGATTCGTCGAAAAACATGGCCGTTGTTGCTAAAAATAGACCAGGGGGTCAGACTACTGTTTTTGGCTTGTAAATCAAAAAGTATAAGAGATAGATGAAATCTGATGCACGCTACTGCTTCAGCATTAAAAGCTCTACAAAAGTCTCCATTTGGTCAAAGTTGTCAGATGACCCCTTGTAGGGGTAACAGCCCCTTAAAGGTGAAAAATAACGTTTTTTCATGTATTTACCTATAGTATAAAAACTATTGCAGATAGAGAAAAACTGTTGCTTGCTTAAATGTTCAGCTCATTTAGCTCATAAGGTCAAAGTTGTCAGTGACCCCTTATATGGGTTACAGCCTTTAAAGGCGAAAAATAGTGTTTTTGGTCGAAAGAATGAAAACTATTGCAGATAGAGAAAAAATGTTGCTTGCTTAAATGTTCAGCTCATTTAGCTCTACAAAAGTCTCCATAAGGTCAAAGTTGTCAGGGGAAACAGCCCCTTAAAGGTAAAAATAGCGTTTTTTCATGTTTTTTGGCCTATAGAATGAAAACTATTGAAGATAGAGAAAAGCTGTTGCTTGCTTAAATGTTCAGCTCATTTAGTTATACAAAAGTCTCCATAGGGTTGAAGTTGTCAGATAACCCCTTAAAACTCATTAAAGTTGAATAATTGTCTTTTTTGCTTATTTAGAATGAAAATTATTTTAGATAGAGAAAAGCTTTTCTTGCTTAAACATTCAGCTCATTTAGTTATACAAAAGTCTTCATAGGGTTGACATCAAGACCAGGTGAGCGATTCAAACTCCTGTGAGCCTCTTGTATTAATTTTGTTACATGTAAAAAAAGGCTTGCTTCTCGTTTTTACCTGCTTAAATTCTTCTGAAACGTCTCTAAATAAAAGCTAAATAACCAGCTTGGTAATTCTATATTCATATCGTGTTTTGCATTTTCAACCTTCTTATCTAGAGCGCCTCTAATGATATGGTTTAAATAATGATATTTTTCTTTTGATTAATTGAAGTTGTTTAAGCTTTTGGCTGTGTCCTTTAAGCCATGATATGTCTGTACCAGTCTTATTTATGTTTATTATGGTTCTATGTCCAGAACGGGGCCCAATAATCTTATACTGGTTTTAAAGCATTTGTATATATTTGTTTCTATAACCACCTGCTTGACCGTGTTGGTGGCTATTGACAGTGACAAATCAAGGACCATTGAAGTATTTCTTACTTCTTTATACAGCAATTTTTTTTAATCTTTAGAAATATCCTGAGCTTTATCATCGCAGTTTGATAATGTGATGTTACTTAAAATTTTTCGTCAAATCTGTTGATCTTGATATAGGCTTCATTTTTTTTCTGTATCATTGAATTTGAGACCAAAAAATACAACAACAAGGAACATCTGTCATCATCGACTAATGGAGACTTGTGTAAAGCTCAATGAGCTGAAGGTTATATACAAGCAACAGGTTGTCTGTATCGGCAATAATTTTCATTCTATAGGACAAAAGATTTCGACCCAATGGGGACAATGCGTTAAAGAGCCTAAGATCTTTTAGATGTTTCTTTTATTCCATTGTTGCTTATCTATACCTTATGTAAAGTGATAATTACCATATGCTCTATTATTTAATAATAGTCATGTTTTTGACCGAATAAAAATCGAAACACGCCCGTTGTGCAGGATACCAGAGGGAATAATCATATCAAATTTCATTAAATTCTGTCCGTTAGTTTCAGAGTTAAAGATTTTTGAATACATGCGGATGTTAACGAATGACAGACGACAGACCTCGACAGACACCAGTTAATGACAATATATGCTATCTATATAAATGGCTTAGGTAAAAATACAACAAGCTTCCAAAAAAAGAAAATGATCTCACCCTCAGACACAGCCAAGCAATTTTGACGGCAAGCTACAAAAAAGGGTTTTTTACACTCTTACCGGATTTGTCTCGCTGAATTGTCCATGCAACGGGTGCGTTGCAACAACCAAAATCTGTTGACTCTTCCAGAGCACCTGGGTTAAATCTTAGTTTGACTTGAGTTCTTGTTGCTCCTTGGTTGTTTTCATGTTATTGTTTGTGTTGTCCGTGTCTTCTCCGTGTTCTCATTTGTGTGGACTGGTTTTGACTTTGTCCTTTTGACATTTGAATGTCCTATTGGTACCTCTTTGCTTCTTTAATTTTTATAGGACTTCGTTATAAGATTTTCGGCATTATTGGAACAAAATCAAAGCATGTGAATTGATATTAAGGCTTCACTTGTCTGCGTATAAATTCTTATTTTTCTGCATGCTTTGGTTCTTTGTTTTCAAACCAAATGAACATCAGTGTATTCAGCCCTGCATCTTGAGTCATTTTAGGGCCTTAAGTCATGTCTTGTAGACATCACATGCATTTTAGTTATCATACCAAAAGACAAGAATTCGTCTGAAGATGTCTGCCGACATTTATGTTACCGGTAATTTGCTATGAGTTTTGAATTTGTAGTTTGCTTTCTCTGTGACTTTATCATTGTTTTCCATTATGAAATGTTTTGTTTTTTAAATTTCTGTTGTTATATGTAGGTTGTGTCACTTATTCCACATCTCGTTGAATAGAACACTGAAACAATTTTAAGTCCTAAAATTCAACATTTATTCTAGATAGTTATTACATATATGATACACGTATTAGCTCGTTATAAAAATTCTGAAAAACTTTGTAACATTTTAAATGTTTATTGCATACATTTGTACATAAAAATCATGAATTATTAAAAAACATTTATAATCATGACAATTGCAATCAATGGGGCGGATTTAGAATGTTAGTTAGGACACAGGAAAAGGATGAGAATAGATGTTAAATATGTACAAAAAAAAATAAAAAAGAAATGTTGTCGAATACTCCGGTATGCTAAAAAATCAAGTTAATGTTTCCTAATCCATCTCTTGTCCAAAAATGAAACCGTTTACAAATTTCACAGATGTCAACATCTATTATCATTTACAATTTCTGGACAAACTATCTGTGATAGAAACCACTTTAAGAATAAGAGACACGCTTTCTGATTGGCTGTTTTGACCAGTAATGAATGGAATCATTGGTGGTTGCTATTTGTTTTAATTGGATATGTTATAAAAAATTATAGGATCAAATCAAAGAGTGTCATAATAAAATAATGCTATTTGCAACTTTTGGTAAGCAATTAATGTTAACAAGAAAAGGGCATGTATGTCACAAAGATGCAATGATTTATAATGCATGATAGTAGACCACTATTTTTATACTGGTAAGCGAAAAATAAAAATGAATTCGAACTTTGTTCGATTTTGAAGTAAAAAAATGTGAAATTTGTTAATGCAATGTTGATGTTAGTTTTTTTAATCCGCCCCAGTGAAAAGGACCCAGTCTATATATAATCAGTACAGTGAAACCTGCCTAAACCGAACTCTGAATAATCCAAAACTTGGTTTTAGTCCTTTTTATGTACATATATTCATGTAATAGTAGACTTCAATTATACAATTTATTAAAATCTGTATTTAGAAAAGATCAGCCACTTCTATAAGGGACATATTTATCAGTCCAAAGATGTGGGTTTTGACAGGTTTCATTGTAATTATTCGAAAGCTGTGCTTCTTTAATTGGTATTGCAAATCCGCCCCATTGTTCGACGTTCAAATATCTAAGCAGTCATTTCTTCATCTGAAAATAACAATAAAATAGTATTATTTGGTAAATTTCTTATAGTAAAACGATGTAACTAGTCGGAAACCAGGCGCGAATCGACCATATACCTTTTTGCTATCGGTAACGATATTGATAGAGGCGAACTCGACTTATGACTTATTGCTATCAACAGGTGTCATGGCAATGATGTCGATAACAAAAAGGCATCTTTTCGATTCGCATCTTGCACAGTGAAGTCAAAAAAGAAAATCAGTATAAAAAAATTAGTTATTTTATTTCTATGAAATCTTAAAAAAACAATATATCCAAAAATAAAACGATTAACGTTCAAAAGTCTAACATGTGAAGAAATTAACTGATAAAATACAAGTAAATGTACTTTTGCAAAAAAAAACTTCCCAAACATTGATCAAAACATATAATAAACCCACATTAAAATAGAATTTTAAAAGTGCATTTTGGGTGTACCGCTAAAACATGTACATGTTGTCAAAAGTTTATTTGATTAAATATACATGTAGGAGTGCCGAGAGTTTAAAATTGATGTATAATCGGTGTCAAAAAATTAAACCAAAACAAAACTACGACAAACAAAAACCAAGTCAGATAAATAAAAAGGGGGCCTTATCGTTCTCAGATATATGTCTCATAAGCAGATAATGAAGACCGAGGGGATGTTAATTTGATGGGGGGATAAAATATTTCCTCTTCTCCATGTTCTCTCTAATATTTATGTCTTAATGGATAATCAGAGGTTGGCTGAGGGGTAAAAGCGAGTTTAGGAGGATGTTAAATTAAAGTTACAATTTTTTTAGAGTTTACAAAAATATCAAAATATGTCCTAATAGACAGACTTTCGTAAATAAATAAAAAGAATTGAAAATATGTTAATCATAAATGAGACAGAATGAACGATCGAGACATGTTTCGTGAAATCATTAAAAAAGATTCTATACATGTAGCAAGGGGAAATTACTCCCTCCCATTGACTTCGTTGACGCAGCACTCACAAGGAATGTGTTGATCAAGTGATCTAAGAAGTTCGCGGTTTGCTGCGTCCTGTGCGAGTTTCCTTCCATTTGACCTTCTAGCTCTAGATGATTTAGAAAATGACCAGTTTCGTATTTTGTGTTCCTTTTCATTTAGTTCGTAAAATTTAATATACTTTTCACTATTAAAATCTTCAACAAATTTTACATTTTTTACCGAATGTTTTTGCTTACCAGAGCGTAGAGAAGACTGCAAGGGTTTCTGTTGTAATCCATCCACCATCTTGTTTTCCGCAGACGAAATGGGTAAAAAGTCTGTTATTGACAATGAAGATGATTTATCGGTAAAGTTATTTTCGCTGTCAATAAAGTTCTGTAAGTTGTATTTTGTTATCAAATCCTGACTGTCGCGTTTTTCGTCGCGTGAGACATCTCCATTCACATGCGAAACTTTCGACACGTCAGAGTTTTCTTTTTGATCATTCTCATTCAGCTCAAGCTCGGTATAATCTCCAAGATCCTCGTCTTGTTCGTCATCTTTGATATCTGAAATGTTTAGTCCGTTGTATTCAGTTGAAACGTTATTTTCCTCTTCATTATCAACAATATTTTCAGCAGATGGATCATCATTAGGTTTATGTTTGCTTTCGTCGTCCACCTTTGGTTCATTCTCGTTAGAAACTGTTCCTTCGTTTTCAGACACTGTTTGTTCTGTCGATGGATTTTTCTTCTCCTTTTCTTTGAGTAAATAGTGATTCTGAAACATTTCTAAAGAAACCCAGGAATCGATATTGTCACATTCGTTTAGGATTTGGTCGTTTGGTGATTTTGCTGTTTGTTCTTCTTTTTGGCCATTCGCGCTCGTTAATTCATTCACCGGTCCGTTGATCTGAGTTGGGCTTCTTAACATTGGTCCTTGTATTACTTCAGCGGTGGAATGTTCGTATTTGTTAGTAAGATTCAAAGTTTCCGGTGGCTCAACATTTATCCGAAGCTCTTCAACGTTCATGTAGATCGAGGTTTCTTTGTCTTTTATGTCGGTTTCCTCTTTTGGCTTTTCTTCTGGTTCTACAGGCAAAACAACTTGTTCTGTTTTCGGTTCATCTTTCAGAACATCGCCCACGATTTCATTTCTAACAACACCTAGTTCATTAGTGTCTTTTTCGCTACTCTCAGATGTTTCATCGTTTGAAGGACTTTGCTTATCATTGGTCTGTAGTTCCAAAATGGCCGCTTGAATAGTTTCCAGATCTGGGAGATCGTCATCGGATTTTTCTTGTAACGCTTCATTGATTTCCTCTTGACTAGCCACGTGACCGTTTTCTTGGTTTTCGGCATGGATGTCCGAGATTTCGGTTGTATCGCAGTCCTCTGTGGTTTTGTTTTCTATCACGTTAACGTATCTGGGAATCGGTTTTGTATTTTTCTCGTCTTCGAGCTCAGTATGGTGAATTATCATCGTCTGGTAGCCATCCATTCTTGGCAAAATTCCCATTTTCTCCCCGTCAAGATAGTCTTCACCATTAAAAACTCTCCCTTCACTGTTTGTGTCATTATCTCTTGATTTATTTTGGAAATTTTCGTTGACAATATCTCGATCATATGCGCTAGGTCGAATAACAAGAGTTGATGATTCTACCGGTTTATTGTTTGTCTCTGTCACCTTTGGATAAAGGTCGTCTTTTAGCTTAACGGGTACATTTTCAACTTCACTGGGTAGATTTTTCTTTGCCCTAATCTCCCTTTCTTTACCGTCCGTCGAATCGTCTGCGTTCGGAATGACGTTATATGTATCCTCGTCTTGTTGTACAAATTTTCTTTCTGTCTCCGACCTGTCTTTTTCCGAACGTTCCTTGTTAAATCGGACTTCTTTACCATCTTTTGTCGGTTTAGACTTTCCAATGCTATCAGAATGCACAACCGCTGTTACAACTGAGAACGACCCATCACACGATTTCACGCCAAATGTTGTCTCAACATTCGGATTAGAACTTTCACAGGTTTTACCGCCGTAATTTGAATCTAGGTTGTTGTTCTTATAATTAGGTTCCGGGGCATTCGGTTCCTCTCTGGGCATTTCGTCGTAGTAATTTGGTGGTCTCAAATCGTTTCGGAAATCATAAAAAGACTTATCGGGTTGAATGTCCGTATTGCTGGGTTTTTCTGGATTCGTAATTTCAGGTGGTTTTCTAAACCGGCTACAAATTTCATTACACACGTGTTTCTGAAACCATTTGTGTATATCATACTTGTGTGTCAGCATTTCCGGTGTCAGCAAAAGATACCTGCCCTCTCTTGTTCGGTTCCCTTTAAAAGCATACAGCAAACGGTCTTCGTTACTTTCTGAATACGAAAAATGTGAAAAAGCATCCAGAACTTTATCATTGTTAAACACTTTAATATCCCGTACAAGTTCCTCGACTAATACCATTTCGAATTTTGTGAGTTGCCGGAAGTACCTAGGTTTCATCTTCAGGCAAACTTTATCCCAGCTTTTATGCTTATGCACAGGTGCCAGATACTGATCAGCCAATTCTATCCTCCCTGCGAGGGTTCGGTCAGTAAAAGACGCTCCTAGCTGTGACGCATAACGGTTAAGGTCCAACTCGCCCTGCCAGTATCGCTCCGTCCCCGGCCTGAATCTTCGAGCCTTAAGGACACCGTATTCTGGTGTTTCATACTCATCGCCTACCACGACGGCTTTGTAAACAAGTTTATTTGCTGTGTAAACTTTTGGATAGAGTCCAAAGCAGGCGGTAATAGGTTCCTTGTCTCGTAGACTTGTCGTTGATTTGTTTGTCCATTGAATGACGTCAAACTTCCCCATTTTCTACCTGAAAGAAAGAAAAATAACATATCAAAACCTCTGCTTAATATAATAGTTGGGGGAAAAAGTATTTGAGAATATCCAAAGTTCCATTCTGATGTCTAATTATTTAGTTCGCGATATATTATGTTCAGGGGTTATGAGTGTTTGCTTTGAATAAAAATAATGCAGGAATGATGCCTATCCGATTGGTAACATTTTACGAAAGGAATTAGTTGCATGCAACGAACGATCCGATAATCAAATAAACGTCTCCATTCATGGGTACAGAAACAAATGAAGGTTGTTTCACGTCAAAAAAGAATGCAATACGAAATTTATCCTACTTATTTACGGAAACGTCTACGTGCCATCATTTGCGTTGTTCGACTGTTCATAAAACGTAAACACTTCACGAGTTCTTTTAGTTATTTGATATTATTACGTGTTCGATTTCACACACTATCGTGATATATACCAATTTTAAGCGTTTTGTATTATGTATTTTGCATTCCACGGAAATCTCACTTGACTTTGGCAGTTCGGAAATGTTAATGGAATTATCTGTTCGTGTTCATCTTTTTAATTCTTTATTTACGAGAAATCTAACTCATGTTTTTTTACTCCTTCAATAAAAACGTGAACTTTTGACAAAATATTTTTCTTATACGTTTTTATTGAAAGAAATAAGTGACCATGAGTTAGATATCTCGTAAATATAAGGGTGTAAAAGATGAACACTTGAAGTTGATCTCGTTAAGATTTCTGAGCGGCGAAAGTCAGGTCAGCTTTCCGTGGAATGTAAAAAACAAATACGTTGTATAAAACACTTACAATTTGTATATAACACCATACTGCTTGAAATCGAACACGTAATAATATCAAATAGCTGAAAGAACTCGTGAAGTTTTTACGTGTTATGAACAGTCGAACAACGCAAATGGTGGCACGTAGACGTTTCCGTACTTATTAGATATTTATATAAAAAGGAAACTCGCAAATGCTCGTTTCCTGATTTTACGCATATCTAACTCGATGTGATAAAAATCAGTATTGCATCACTTAAAGCTGAGCAACCTGTCTGGGGTGATATGGCCATGAAAAGCTATACATGGACGTATAATTGATGAAAAGGCAGCTTTACAATTTATGAGTCTGAAGATTTGTTTTCTAAATATCAAATGTTAAACTTCTGAAACTATACAGATATTTGCTTCTCTATCAAACAACTAGATGATATAAAATACGTAAACAAACTTTTTACTGTTTATGTGTTTTGATACATATAAAGGGAGCATACGTTTTTGTGTTTTGTACCTAGCTTTCACGATTATGACAACTTTACTGTTTCATACAAGTCAAACATGTCTTTACAAGACCAAATCAGGATATGCAGGCATGTTATTACATGGGTTTATTCAATAGCTACATATGTACAAGTCTATCTAAGTTCCTTACATTTCATGCGAACGGGGACATCAAAGGTTCTTGGCCCTTCGTGTTTGTTTTTAAATCTTCGAAAATTTTACCACTTTGGTCATCCTTTTGAAACGAGAGTGAAGTATCACCACATGGGACCAATGTTCGATATGCCTAATATATTGCCTTTTTCGCTATCGCTGTTATGTAGTTTGAATTGTTATGAATTAGTGCGACCTCTCTTCATACTTAGTTGCTAACATCAACAAGGGACATTTGGAGTCGCATCGATATCGATGGATACTTATATTCAATCATGTATATAACTTTTTAAACGTTAAGACAGTTAACTTAAAAAATTAGGATTACATTACTGTTCCCTGTGGCAAATGTGTAGTTACAATTGCTTTCATTTTTCTTTTTCTTCTTTTTTTGTACTAATTGCATGCATTCAAGTTGTTATGATTTATGAAAACAATTAAAGCTAAAAAATATGTTACTATGTATATGTTTCAACATAAAACATGTCAAAAATAACAACCTTTCTGACTTGGGGCAATGCGGTTTTAGTTTAAGGTGGACAATGTTTTAACTATATTTGGATATAGGTGTATAATGCAGTATCTTATTTTTATGGTTATGGCCAACAACGTTGTTTCAACATACGTTTTTAAAGAAGCTAAAATATTCAGACGGAAAACGTTGTCTAAGAACAGCTTAATAGTTAAATCAAAGCGCTAAAGCGTTTAAAGGCAGAGCTAAATTTAGCTAAGCACTAAATATAAAGAACGATCTGTGTTTCATAAACTTGAAACATAGCACATCAGTTTTGTTTGTTTTCTCCGCACACTTACACATTTGTTAAGAAATCTGTAATTAAGCTCCGCCCACTTGATCAAAGGTCAAAGGTCAAAAATGCTTAAGTGTCGACGAGTATTAATACACGATATGTAGTCCACATTTATATCGCATTTATGCTGGGGATATAAATATGTACCTCCTATTTTAGACAATACGTATAACATTTAAAATACAATACACGAACAATGTTCTGTAATAGATCCTCTGGTAGCAATATTGACTGACCGATTTACCCTGTCTAGACGGAAAAAAAACGCGAAAATCAGATAGCTTTATGACGCTATAAGGCTCTGCCTAAAAATAAGTATTTTAAAAGCCACAAAATGAAATCAAATCAACTTAAAAAGTGCTTTGTTGTGTAAAAAAAAATTAATTTATCTACTCACGTTTCGTACTGCATGTACATGAGAATGTTTTGTGTCTCGTGGTTTTTATTCCAATAGTTTTCTCGGGTTACAAATATTCTAACACGTACTACTTTTGTATATATTTTTGTTCTAAAACAAAATGTTATCTTTAATTTACGTAGTTCGATACTTTTCAGTTTTACATGGTTATTGATGCCATGATGAAATATTTACGAATGTTCAATGATAAAATATTTCAAAACCAAACGAATACTGTGGAATGCTTTAATTTACTGTCTTTGCTTATTATGAACTTTTTTCCCACATCTCAATATTTTCTGCAAGTAAAAGAGATAAATCAAAGCGCTAAAGCGTTTAAAGGCAAGCGCAAAATACAAGAACTATAATAGATTTATTTTCTGTAAAAGTATATTGTTCAAAATGTTTGCGAATTATCAATTTTGGTGAGCGGAGAAAGGATCGTCATGCAGATGCCCTCAAAACACAATTGCACACACAAGACAGGTATCGTGTAAAAACGGTATCGATTGAAACACCCCTTCGATTAAAATGAACTCGTCCCAATGGTGTGTATTTTGTACTGATTTTATGAATGGTGAAGCTAGAATCTGAATCCATGCATTGACCAATCAAATGAGAGAAATATTTATACGAACCAATCAAGTAATAGATGAATACATAATGTATATTCTATCGCCTTTAACTAAAAAGTTCGTCATGAAAGATGCAAAGGAATAAATAAAACTTGTGCCGGTCATATAAAATGCCAATAAAAATTGAGATTTATAGAAGTGTATATCATGTTAACAAATATTGAAAAGTAATATAGAAAATAAAGCATTCTATTCCAGTCTGGATGCAGGAAAATCACTCCGTCTAGACAGAAAAAAAACGCGAAAATCATCACTACTCTATAGACTCCATAAGGCTTCGCTGGCGCTTGCCTAAAAACAAATCTTACCTTCTTAAGTTAAAATTCTCTTTATTTTTTCTATTCTACCATTCTGAAAAATATAAAGGATTTTTATGTTTGTTAGATAGGTGTATAGACTATATTACGTAAGCCGGATTTAGATTACGTAACCTTGTCTTTGTAAAGCTGACCATATTACAGGTTGATATAGGTAAAGCCATTAGATCAATAAAAACACCAACAGGTACAAATATTGTAAATCTGTCATCATATGTTAAGGGGATAAAAAGGGGGAGGGAGTAATATCTATTTTTGTGATTTTAACAAGGGGAGGGTTTACAAAAAAAACCCATATCTTTATGACAGGATGATATTGGTCATTAGATCAATAGAAACATTCCACAGGTATAGAGCAGGTTAAGGGGATAAAAAGGGATTAAACATTATCTAAATTATACATTAAATTGCTAGAATGCCCCTTTCCAAATATATAACATTTCGGTTTTATCTGTAGAAGGGGGAACCTATAACTTTTTTTAAAGAAAAGTTTGCATGTCTTCACTCTTGTTTGATTTTTCCCTTACTTTGCAATTTTTCAGGTTGGTTTTAAATATCTAGACCAGAATAAGATTTTTTAAATACAAAAGCTATATACTTAATGCATCCCTCATGCAGAGATGTTTTAAGAAAAACATATATTTTAAACGTTTTACAGACAAATAATTAAAAAAACTTACTGCAATCAAATATCCTTCCGAATGTGAAAGGTTCCCTCCAAAAATAATGTTATGGAAATACAGATATTGCTTTAGGCCAAATAAATAAATGTCACTGAGTATTTCTGAATAAGTAACAAAAATACATGTAATTAAACCAAAAACCTATGGACCGTTAAGTAAAAATATCATTCATAGAATTGCTTAACTAATTTGTCATTTTTGAGTAATTTTAGAGTAATTCTAATTCCAAGAAATTAGTTCCAAAAAGAGAACTTCAATTGACTCAAGAGTGCGATGTCAGCACTTTTTATTTCTAATTTATTTCCACATTTTGTTCATAATTTCTGCTGCTCCTCCTGATGCTACAGCAATTGTGGACAAAAAAAGTGGAAATTAATATTATTACGTAGAAAAATATAATAACAGCCATTACTAATACTTTCTATAAAGCCAAATCACCTTTTGAAGAGTCTTTAAAAAGAAGAGTGAAAAAAAAAACGTTCCAATGCTTGCATATTCGATTTGAAAAAAAATATATATATATCTAAAATCTGTGAGTGAAAACAATTAGTATATGTCCTTTTAAACGATCATTTAGTCTTTGTTTGACGCTTTTTGATGGAGGATTTTAAAAACCATAGACGCTGTAACAAAAAGAATAGTCGATAACCAAAAGTATACCGAACATTGTCAGATTCAAAACTAAGACTATTGAATATGCCAATTGGTACAAGAATCAATTTAGAATTTTCAGCAAAAGAGGAGATGAAATTTCAAACATGCTTTATTGGTTCAACTGGTCAATCTTTGATTCGCCCAAATGACCTTTCCGAATAAAGGTTACACATACCATGCATATTCCAAATGTACAAACCAAGAATAACCACCAGCTATATACAGACCTATATTTACATTCATATCTAATAAAACATCAAATTCACCGTGAATATCAGAGGACATCTACAAAAGTGTTGTATTTATTTTCGCTCCCCGAGGTTTTGTTCGACCATTTCCTCTGCGTGGAGAAAAATGTAACGCATAAATACACGCACAACCTGATAAAGATTTCAGTTTTGATAATGTCGTGTAGAGAAACTAACCAAGGGATCATTCGGGCATTTCTGGAATGAGCTAATGTTGCCTAAATGTTAACTAAAGCATATACCGGTATAACTTTTCTTGGTTGTGATTGAAATCTTTTGAATGTTTGCCCGTTTTGCTCATTTTGAAATTGTTTAGGGTAATCACGACACATTTATATATTAATTCGATTGAGAGAAATTCAAATACTTCAGTTTGGTTTCTGGAAAAAAAAAATACTTCACAGGTTTACGTGTTCATGTACAAAATACAAAGCAAAACCAAAATAGAAAATCGAAAACAATTTTATGCCATTGAAGAAACCTTCACAACTCGGTCAAATATTACATTTGTTGTAAATATGTACAAAAATCACTGAGATGCACGTTAAATGCATAATGCAAGATAATTCTCGACATTTAAAAATCTTCCGTTGCTGCATTTTTCACCGAATCTTGGTTGCTATTCACGAAATATGTTATTTTGGAATTGATTAAACTTTTATCTACCATGAAATATTGACATTTCATTGCAGTGCAGATTATCTAAGGGTATAGCAAGGGCAAAATAAGTAATATTTTGAACAAGTAGTAAGTATGGAAACCTATATCGGCCCAACTGATGAGTTTTGAATAGAAAGGAGACGCACGTTAGGCGTCTCAAAAGTTATTGTCTGGAACTTTGATTGTTTCAAAATTGTCAAAACTCTTATCTTCTTTCTACACAGATCGAGCTTATGCTGATCTAAGTTATAATTTGGGTTCAAGTTCAGTATATTTATGTTTTATTGTTCTATGCTCTTTAGATTCATTAAATATTTGACATATATCAGTTTTATGGCCTGAATACGTGTGTGGATCGGCCATATAGTTTTACCCTTGTCCGTCCGTCCGTCCGTCCGTCCGTAACACTTTCGTTAAGTTCTTGGTTAAGGTCCATTACTCGAATACTAGATGTTGGAGGTCAATGATATTTCACCACTAGATGGGTCTTGAGTAGGGCTACACCACCCACTAGAAATTAAAAGGGTCACTGTGACCTATATTTTATGCATGAGCGACTTTGGTTAAGTTCTTGGTTAAGGTCCATATTTCACCACTAGATGTGGCTTGGGTAAGGTGAAACCACCCACTAGAAATAAGGTCACTGTGACCTATATTTAACGCATGAATGACTTTGATTAAGGTCATTACTCGTATACTAGATGTGGGGGTCAATGATATTTCACAACTATAGATGGGTCTTGGGTAGGTCTATACCACCCAATCACTGTGACCTATATTTTATGCATGAATGACTTTGGTTAAGCTCTTGGTTAAGGTCCATAACTTGGATACTAGCTGTTTGAGGACAATGATATTTCACCATTAGATGCGTCTCGGGTAGGGTGACACCACCCACTAGAAATTAGGTCACTGTGACCTATATTGTTTGCATTGTTTTGGTAAAGCGCCTCTGGTGAGTCTTGAATAGACGAAACGCGCGTGTGTCGTGGCAAATTCATTTCCTGGGGCTTTGTTGTAATATTGATTGCACACGGGTCACAAATGTAACATTTTAAATCTAAGATGAAAATCAAAAGAAATTTCATTTTCAAAAAGGGATGTTGAAAATTTTAAATATCCTACTAGGAATGTGCAAACTATTAATGACAACAAATTTTATAAGTGGTCTAAATTAAAAATGGTTCTTTAATTCTAATTACAAATACCAAAACGCGTGTATAAACGGTCAATTTGGATATGCTATATATCGATATTTCAAGGAGTAACCTCTCATCAGTGGCATTTAAACCAAAACATTGGAAGCTAATTGTTGGAAATAAATGAGATTTTTTTGA
Source organism: Arcuatula senhousia (assembly GCA_963971305.1). NCBI lineage: Eukaryota > Metazoa > Mollusca > Bivalvia > Mytilida > Mytilidae > Arcuatula > Arcuatula senhousia. Next base: position 61,448,207 of record OZ020306.1, read on the forward strand.
TATGTTCATGATGTTGGAAAGTTGACGAATCATGAAATTATATAGACTGTATATAAAATAAAATACAGATTTCACAAAAAAAATGTATAAAAACGATCGAAAGGTGCATAAAAAAGAGCAATATCATAATCCATTGTATGCGACTGGCTCTGTTGTATCTTACAAAATTAAGTATACAGCATGATAGATTTTTAAAAAAGGGTATGTATTGAAAAGATGAATAGGCTTGCTTAGACATAGATGAACCGTCCGCCTACCCACTGTGAAATAAAATGGAAAGAAATATACAAAGTTAATGTTGCGTTTCCACTCTATTTTATATATCTTTAACATACATATGTTTGAACTGAATCTAAAGTAAAATGGATTTATTTCCTTTTAATCCCTTAAAAATTAACATTTTATTCAGAAACTTTGGGGTTAAAATTAAGTCATTTGGAAAGTGATATACTTGCTTGTACGACTGTAAAATATTATTTCTGATGCTTGCGCGTCAAAGCTAAATATCTAGTCATTTTCCAGGTTGTATCAATATAAAACTTTGAAATAAAATACATTGTAAGTCTATTAAATTAATATATACTCCTAAATGCTATGTAAATATTTTGACATTTGCATGCGTTTGTTTAACAATTCATGTTACATATTTGGCAAAATCAAACAAAATGTTTGAAATGTTTAATATCTAGGACATGATAATTTACATGGAAAACATTTTAACTGTACTTTTCTTAAACTGAATAATGAAGAAATTATTCATTATACGAAAAATGTCTTCTGGCACAAAAAGATCGTTGGATTATAATGTTTAAAGTCGTAAAGAAACGGCGTTATTAGTGAAAGTTTTTGCTTTTGGCGATAAAATTGCAAATATACATGCTTAGTGACGTGGTTGCTAAAAGGTTATGTTGCTCCTTGCATTTGTTGTAGTCTAACTCGAGACATTTATCGGACATATTATATGCTCGTAATTGCTCATACAATATAATGGCGCGTAGTTTTGCTTCTTTTTGTCTGATTTTGGCATGTTGTAAGAGAATCATTGGCCACACCACGAAATGTTGCAACAAGCAGGAACTTCATGACCTTCTAAAACCGCAGTTGCGGAACCAGAAATTTCGAAAAAAGGGCCGGGGCACTCACTTGATAAGGGGGGCGGGGCACTCACTTGATAAGGGTGGCGGGGGCCGGGGCACTCACTTGATAAGGGGCCGGGGGCACTCACTTGATAAGGGGGACGGGCCACTCTAGTCATGTATCAATGATTCATATAAATCGAACCAATTATTTGAGACAAAACGGGGGCGGCTGCTTCTTTGGCGTCTTAATTAAATAACTGATTGCATGGGTGATGCTTTGTGTACATTTATTTACTTATTATTTAAAAAAAAATTGTGGTTTCTGGCACATTTGATTTTATTCTAAATGATAGAAACTCGGTCATCTACCTACATATACCCTATATGTCCTCAAAACTAAAACGTTTATCACAACCAAACTTCAATAATTTAAACTTTGACTAACCCATGCAAAGGGGTAATTTAGATAGGGTCAATTTAAATACTTATATGTCTAATGTGTATTGTCTCAAAACTTCAAAATTGACATGTCAGTTTTATATTTGTACGTTATCTTAGTGATTTTGTCTATGTTAAATCGATATAAGATTGTTTGTTTCGTGTTTGTAAATTACCTAGAATAGTCCATGCAAAGGCTTTGATTTGGTTTGCTTATATGTTGTCCTGTGTTCAGAACCTATGTGTTTGGTTGGAGGGTTGCCAACTTGGGGGTGTTAAAAATATGCATTGGGACTTGATCCTTCTCTTTGACTATGTTAATTGTTTGGGGTTTTTGTTAGAATATGTTTCTGTGTATGAGTAGGAGTCTTGTTGTGCTAAAATAATATTTCATGAGAAACAAAGCACGGAGTTGTGAAAAAATGAAAAAAAATACCATACCCTCACCCTTAACTCACTTCCCCTAGTTGACAAAAGTGACAAATATAGTATATTGTAAGAATGTTGAAATTAAAGTATGTTTACTTCTGTTGAAAATATCTAGAATAATACAAAATCAAAAGTAGTGTAAAAATGTTCTATAAAAGTTATATTTTGAACCCAGTTAATAAACCTTTCCAGAAACATTTCTAACCCCCGTCGGTCGTTCATATTACATTACTGTACATTCGCATTTTCATATTTTAAGAAAAACTTTTACTGCTCATATATAAAGCTGCCTGACTATGGAGAAATATATTTCCCTCTGTTTTTTGAAAACTGTGAAAGAAATGAAAAAAAAAACTACAAATAAATAAAATAACATACCACACAAAACAATAAGAAAGGTCAACTTCCTCAGCTTACAAATATACAATCCCTTGTTTTGTAAATCACTTTATACATATCTTTACCTATATAAAATTCCGGGTCCTTGCTCCGGGAGAAAGATATATGATGGTTAAACGTCCCATGAACTAAAAACTTCAATTATTATTGAAGCCACGTATTTCATACATCAAATGCTGGCTTCACAAGATTTAAATATATTTAATCTATCCATCTAATAAATCTGACCTTTCCGTGGTCTTTTGGTGTATTAGATAAAATGAAATAACCTTTTTTGATTACGTCAGAGTTACCGTAGGGGTCATGTCAAAATAATTTAATGCAAGTATACCTCGTTCAGGTATAAAATGTAGACTGGTATTTTTTTGTAAAATGATAAATTATAGTACATATTATAAACAAAGGAAAATTCTTATGTTGCGTGACAGTTTAATGCATTTTACAATTAAAGTACAATAAAATGACATTAAAATCCAATTAAACTAATTATATTTTCTGTGTTAATACTGATATTTTTTTTCTAAATGCATACATTTTAAAGAGCTATTTTGACCGTGCCAAGCAGTCTAATATCTAGTGGTATTCAATTATCTCCCCTGCAGAAAACAGCTAATGTGTTTTTAAATTTTTAACGATGATAACAACGATGACGACGGCATATAAACCATATGGGCCGAGTCTGGGTGGTATCCAGCAATTCACCGGAATTAGAATATCGGGGCTTTACCGAAAACGACTTCAAATTATAATGATTCATTAAACGTCTAAGTGATCATGTCGAATTGATTCATACCACTGCGCATGTTATTGTTTATATAGTAACATGATCGAAGAGGGAAAAATAAATGAAAAAAAATCGACCAACTAGAAAGAATACCAGAACCTGTGCTACATATAATGTTCCACTGTGACCCCTACTAAAACAAAACCTATATTATTATAAATAAGTTGAAGAAACTAACAGCATTCACAAAAACGGTATAAAAATGTGTAAATAATAAATGGCATGAACTGAGAGTATACAATAGTCATAATTTTTACTTTTGGTTAAACTGTGACTATTGAAGTCTGTCTGTCTGACATTTTGTATGAATAAGTCTATGGCGACCCCTATTCCAATAACAATAAACATAAGAGGTCTTCTTCAATGTTGTTGGAGTATGGGGACCCCCTAGTCTATGATTTTGCACCCCTTGCCCTTGGTACATGTAAAGTCCTGTGTATGGACCTGCCTTATTTTACATAGACACAGGCACTTGTTGAATGTTCTTATTAGTCAAATAAATAAATCTTTGGTTATTGGTCTTGCTGGAGCCATGTATACTATACAATACATAAAACAATTTATTGATTGATGAATACCAGTGAACTACCAGCTCTAACATGAGTTTGTAAGAGGTGCAAAGATGAGAGCGGGTTGGACCGGAACATCACAACTGGTCTGCAAGACAAGTTGACCCGACTTTAACTGAAGTCCAGTATTCTTTATAAATGTATAATTTGTAACCAGAGAGCATGAAATATCATATGAAATCAACATGCCTAGAATAGGGATTGTCTTTTTTTTCTGTATTTTCATAACAGAATGAGTATTGTTCAGAGCCACACTGCTCACAAATTATGAAATCAGACTACCAGTCTTGAGATTGGGCATAGCGTAATTAGCGTAATTAATTCATTAAAGAAAAACAAGGGTTTGATTTAGAAAAAGATGAATTGTGAAAAATGTGCTTTATAGGTCCATGCTCTTACACACCAATAAAACTCAAAAATATTGCATTGAATGTATAAGTATAAATTGTAATCCATTTCAGATGTGAGTAAGATGCCATTTACATACCAATGACAGCTAATCAGTTATGGATTTAGATTAAAAGGTAAAACTATGCCAATAAAATAGACGATTAAATTAAGATTCATCTTTCTTGTTAAGCAGCATATATTTATAACCTAAATATGTAAAATGAAAGTTAATTTACAATTTATTTTCTCCCCATACAACATACAACATATTTTATAACTATAACCTATTGATATTTTTTTATATACATGTATACATCATATAGATATTTAATTGTAGGGCACATATATTAGTATTTTGGAGAGTTACGTTTTATTAAGATGGCAACTGATCAGTCTTCGTAAGCGCTACTAAGCCTATATTTCGACTGATAACAGCATGATGATGCAAATTATTTAAATGAATGTCTTAGTAGTTTTATGTCTAGTATTGTCTACTGTTGCTTATAGTTTTAGCTCACTTAGTTGACCAAAGGTCTAAATAAAAGAAACATGTATCATTTGTGGTCATTATCATATAGCAGTATCTGACCCCAACTGCTTATCCAGGCATAATCAGGTGAGTGATTCAGACTTGTGGGAGCCTCTTGTTATATCCTTGGCTTGAAAAGTGGGGGGTATTAAGTGATGCGGATGTCTGTCCTTTCTTTTACACCAATCTCTTATCTGCAAATCCTCCTGGATTTTCATGAAACTATCACACAACCTTTATGGCATAATGCAGATGTGCACCTCCTATTTTAAAAAGTCTTTCAAAATGATTTTTTTTGGTTTCCAAAAGCAAAACATGGACTTTGCCATTAGTTGATAAGGGGGCGTCCATCTCTTATCCAAACTCCTCCTGATGAATTTTTAAGAAACTTTCACTTAACTTTTTATGAATGAAAAATCTTTTAATTAATATTTGGGGGCGGGGGACTTTTGATTCGTCACAGTTTTTCTAGATTTTTTACTAGCCTACCAACAAAAGCTGTTGAAAATAAACTGTAGAATAAGTAATTATGGTCTCAATTGGTCTGTTGTAATTACATTAAATTAAAATCTGTAAATTGTGTTCATTATAATTCTTTATTACAATTTTTACTTCTCTTTGTGAGGATGGTCTCGAGCAAAAATGCTAGTCTTTTGTAAGATACGAAAAACAAAAAAAGTTGTCCCAAGTTAAGTGTACATCAAGAACCGCTTTGTAGAGTTCGATAAGAGTAGGCTCAATGGGGGCCGCTACAAAGGCCACACTCACAAAACTGCAAGGCTGGAGAGGAATTTAATAGTAGCCTTAAGCTTGTTTTCCAAATCAGGGTGAATAAATCTGTGTAGAAACATTTTCATCATTGCAAGGTGTCATTGTTCTCATTATTATGCAATTTCAACTAACAAAAGTCAAGTAGGCCTTCTGAAGAGACATGTGTACATCTCTGTCCTTATCATGCTTGTTCAAAGCATGTTATGTTACATATTTCTTAATATATGAATGTAAATAAGGCTTGCTTATAAGATATCCACATAAGATAAAATTTTGGAAAAGATAAGTCATCTGTTATTCTGTAACAAAATGATTTTATTATATATTTAGGATACTGACACGTCGTTAAAAAGTTAAGATTCTATTTATATTGAACGTTTGGTTTGTTTTCTGGGAAGGAGTGTATTATTTTATACTTATTGAGCACCAAAAGGAAAAAAAATAAGAAAATTCTGAAATTTATAATTATTTTTGTTTAAGTATAGGTTCCTAAATATATACATAGGAATATCTCAAAGAAAGTATTTGTCTATTTCAAACCATGATTCATAGTTCAGTTAAAATTGTAGTTTTTGTCTCGCCTGCGACGAATGTCGCAAAAGGCGAGACTTAGGTATGGTGATTCCGGCGGCGACGGCGACGGCGACGGCGGCGGCGGCGGCGTCCACAATTGGTTAAAGTTTTTGCTTAAGTCTGTTTTGTGTGAACTAGTTATGTTACACCATTGATATTTGGTATGCAGTTGCATCAGCATCAGTACAGATCAGTTTTAAAAGGATTTCACCTGTATGCTCCTGCAGTCACGGTCTACTGACTTTGAAATTTTACACTGATTTGGCCGAGGTTAACCTTTTTTCTTAAGTCTGTTTAACATGAAGCACTTATGTTACACCATTGATATTTGGTATGCAGGTGCATCAGCATCAGTACAGATCAGTTTTAAAAGGATTTCACCTGTATGCTCCTGCAGTCACGGTCTACTGACTTTGAAATTTTACACTGATTTGGCCGAGGTTAACCTTTTTTCTTAAGTCTGTTGAACATGAAGCAGTTATGGTACATCATTGATATTTGGTATGCAGTTGCATTGGCATCAGTACAGATCAATTTCAAAAGTATTTTATCTGTATGATCCTGCAGTCACGGTCTACTGACTTTTAGATTTTACACTTTTTAACTTTTTACTTATGTCACAAGTGTTTTTTATAAAGCAGTTATGGTTCACCATTTATATTTGGTATGCAGCTGCTTAAGCATTAGTTAAGATCAGTTTAAGGAGGATTTTTACTTCATTTTATACTGTGTCCAGTTGCGACAGGCGAGACATGTCTCTGTGTTAACAGTTTATTAACCTTTTTCACATTGTCAAGTAACATGCATGCCTTTTTGGTATTTACAGCATGAAGTACATGTTTTTTTTTATTATTATGCCTGTGCCCATATCAGATCAAAGAATAAAATTTTTTTTTTAGATTTTTTTTTAATTGAGGTTCATCATAAAAAGCATGATTTAATGGTTACTTAAAACCTGTTTTCATGCATGCATGCATTAATTCACTCCCCCTCTTTAACAATGTACAGTTTGCTTGTTTCAAATTGATATTTTTTATGGTACCATTTATCTCCATAGTTTAAATTATTTATGACTAAGATCTTTATCTGGATACTTTATTTCAATTAATTAGTTAATTTACTTATTATTTTCTGATTATTTACTTTTTTGTAAATTTAATGTACCTGGAATAAAATTTCAGTCTTTAAAACCAACCTAATCTAAATTTTTAATGATTTAATTTGAAACTGACATTTTACTTTATTTATAGTGAAGATGAGGAAGAAATCCAAAACATACATTGCTTCAGCTCTTTTTCTGAAGTGGAAAATTTTATTAAACAACACGAGCTGTCTTCCTGTACAAAATACATTCGCTCAAAGAAAGACAAATGGTTTGGACAGGAAGAAAGAATAGGTAGTTTTTATTTTTAGGGGTTTAGACAATTCATTCTTGAAGATGATTAAGCACTTATAAAATCAACATTTAGGAATGGTATTATCATTTATAAAAGAAGTCACTATTTAGATATGATAATCTCTATAAAAGTCAGCTTTGTAAGACCATTTACATAGTAAGATGTGGAAGAATTGTAGGTGGCACAAACTGTGTAAACCAACATCAATTAAGAAAATTGTGACCACTGATTTGCTTCTAACTTTATTGCATATGCTTTAGTTATAAATTATATGAATTGATTCATTGGTGAATGTTGGGCCACAGGCAGACAGAAAAAATATTTTGTAACACATTGTAAGCGACTTACTTATCATTTCTTTTTGATATTTGGTAAACAACATCAACATGAGGTCCCATAGCATAGAATTCAAAATCAGGTCTGTGACTAATACTTACTGTTAAATTAAATATAGCTTTTCTGCCTTTGACATGTTTTTTTTTTATGTCGTATTTGCATACAAAACCTACCAAAATAAAACCTGTCTGTTGCATTACCAAAACACAACCAAAAAGCAGCTCACAATAGGTCTGATTTTATACAGTCAGGTACTGGTAATTTTAATTCAAGATATTGTTCTATTCATAGTATTTTCTTTTCAATTAAGCCTGCTTCATTATATGTTTTCTTCTTTACAATTTATTTTTAGATGCTTCCCTGATGTTGCAATGTGCAATACGTTTCCAAGACCCAGAAAATGTTTTGCCACCAATTCCTTGTGATGGAATCCCCTCTATCATTATTGGAAAATTGGTCTTTGATTGCCATCAAGGAAAGGACAGACACGAAAAAGACAAAAAGAAAAAAGCAGCAGAAATGAATTTACAAGTATTTATTTTCATTTATTTATTGTTTCAATTACTGTGTATTCATTAATTTTTATGGTTTAATGAAAAAGTGTCTGTGCGTGGATTCTTAAATTTGTGGTTCCAAAATCTGCAGCATACAAGTTAGTCAAGACCACTCAGAAAAACCACAAAATATGATACCCACAAATAATAATGAAACCACAGTATTACCATCCTGGAAAGTTTTGGAACACTTTTCTTAGCAACTACTTCTGATATTTGGTATGCAACATGAATAGTGGGGTTTCAATTTCTCTCACCTCCCTCCTCTTTACAGGATAGTTTAATTTTTGACATACAGTGTTCAATATTCCAAAGTTTTTGTAACACCCATCTCAGCAACTACTTATCACAGGCTTTTGGTATTTGGTATCAACATGATGTACCCACCATTTCTGCTGTTGACACATTTTTAATTTTACATGTATGTTAGGGTGACCATGACTACAGAAGAAAAAAGAAGATGGTGCAGGTATCAAAGAAGATCAACTGTCCAGCCAAAATTCGTATTAGACACATTGTCAGATTTCCCACTTTTAAGGTATTTTGAAAAGCATAAATATTGTCTTATTGAACACAGTATCCTTATACTCAATAACATACCTACAAACATCAATACAACATGTCATTAACCAGTCATCCACCTCAACATGTAATAACATATTACACTAGATTTATCTAACTTATGTCAACATAACACACCTATATGTCAACAAACATCAATACAGTATGTCATCATCCAGTCATCCACCATGTCATCCAGTCATCCACCTCAACATGTAATAACATATTGCACTAGATTTATCTAACTTTGTGTATGTTGGTGTTAAATGCCCTTTATCGACGCACCTGGGCCATGTTGGGCAGTCCGTGTTTAATGGTGGAGGAAACTGGAGTACCTGGAGGAAACCACCGACCTTGGGCAGGTAACTGACAAACCTAATCACATACAGCTGGGGAAGTCCCTTTTCTGTAAAATACAAACGGGACTCGAACACAGGCTCAGGGTTGATTGGCTAGTGATCAATAGTGTGGTATTTAAACCAGCACCTTAGACCACTCAGCCACCCAGGCTCCATCCAACTTTGTCAACATAACACACCTATATGTCATCATCCAGTCATCTACCATGTCATCCAGTCATCCACCTCAACATGTAATAACATATTACAATAGATTTATCTAACTTTATGTCAACAAAACACACCTGTATGTCAACAAATATCAATAGAACATGCCATCATCCAGTCATCCACCATGTCATCCAGTCATCCACCTCAGCATGTTATAACATATTACACTACATTTATCCAACTTGATATCAACATAACACACCTATATGTCAATAAACATCAATACAACATGTCATCATCCAGTCATCCACCATGTCATCCAGTCATCCACCTCAACATGTCATAACATATTACAATAGATTTATCTAACTTTATGTCAACATAACACACCTATATGTCAACACATATCAATACAACATGTCATCATCCGGTCATCCACCATGTCATCCAGTCATCCACCTCAGCATCTTATAACATATTACACTAGATTTATTAAACTTTATGTCATTTAAACACACCTATATGTCAACAAATATCAATACAACATGTCATCATCCAGTCATCCACCATGTCATCCAGTCATCCACCTCAACATGTCATAACATATTACAATAGATTTATCTAACTTTATGTCAACATTACACACCTACATGTCAACATATATCAATACAACATGTCATCATCCAGTAATCCACCATGTCATCCAGTCATCCACCTCAACATGTCATAACATATTACAATAGATTTATCTAACTTTATGTCATTAAAACACACCTATATGTCAACACATATCAATACAACATGTCATCATCCGGTCATCCACCATGTCATCCAGTCATCCACCTCAACATGTCATAACATATTACACTAAATTTGTCTTACTTTATGTCAACATAACACACCTATATGTCAACATATATCAATACAACATGTCATCATCCAGCCATCCACCATGGCATCCAGTCATCCACCTCAGCATGTTATAACATATTACACTAGATTTATTAAACTTTATGTCATTAAAACACACCTATATGTCAATAAACATCAATACAACATGCCATCATCCAGTCATCCACCTCAACATGTGATAGCATATTACACTAAATTTATCTAACTTTATGTCAACATAACACACCTATATATCAACAAACATCAATACAACATGTCATCATCCAGTCATCCACCATGTCATCCAGTCATCCACCTCAGCATGTTATAACATATTACACTACATTTATCCAACTTGATATCAACATAACACACCTATATGTCAATAAACATCAATACAACATGCCATCATCCAGTCATCCACCATGGCATCCAGTTATCCAACTCAACATGTAATAACATATTTCACTAGATTTATCTAACTTATGTCAACATAACACACCTATATATCAACAAACATCAATACAACATGTCATCATCCAGTCATCCACCATGTCATCCAGTCATCCACCTCAGCATGTTATAACATATTACACTACATTTATCCAACTTGATATCAACATAACACACCTATATGTCAATAAACATCAATACAACATGCCATCATCCAGTCATCCACCATGTCATCCAGTCATCCACCTCAACATGTGATAGCATATTACACTAAATTTATCTTACTTTATGTCAACATAACACACCTATATGTCAACATATATCAATACAACATGTCATCATCCAGTCATCCACCATGTCATCCAGTCATCCACCTCAACATGTCATAACATATTACAATAGATTTATCTAACTTTATGTCATTAAAACACACCTATATGTCAACAAACATCAATACAACATGTCATCATCCGGTCATCCACCATGTCATCCAGTCATCCACCTCAACCTGTCATAACATATTACACTAAATTTGTCTTACTTTATGTCAACATAACACACCTATATGTCAACATATATCAATACAACATGTCATCATCCAGCCATCCACCATGGCATCCAGTCATCCACCTCAGCATATTATAACATATTACACTAGATTTATTAAACTTGATATCAACATAACACACCTATATGTCAATAAACATCAATACAACATGCCATCATCCAGTCATCCACCTCAACATGTGATAGCATATTACACTAAATTTATCTAACTTTATGTCAACATAACACACCTATATGTCAACAAATATCAATACAACATGTCATCATCCAGCCATCCACCATGGCATCCAGTCATCCACCTCAGCATCTTATAACATATTACACTAGATTTATTAAACTTTATGTCATTTAAACACACCTATATGTCAACAAATATCAATACAACATGTCATCATCCAGTCATCCACCATGTCATCCAGTCATCCACCTCAACATGTCATAACATATTACAATAGATTTATCTAACTTTATGTCAACATTACACACCTACATGTCAACATATATCAATACAACATGTCATCATCCAGTAATCCACCATGTCATCCAGTCATCCACCTCAACATGTCATAACATATTACACTAAATTTGTCTTACTTTATGTCAACATAACACACCTATATGTCAACATATATCAATACAACATGTCATCATCCAGCCATCCACCATGGCATCCAGTCATCCACCTCAGCATGTTATAACATATTACACTAGATTTATTAAACTTTATGTCATTAAAACACACCTATATGTCAACAAATATCAATACAACATGTCATCATCCAGTCATCCACCATGGCATCCAGTTATCCAACTCAACATGTAATAACATATTTCACTAGATTTATCTAACTTATGTCAACATAACACACCTATATATCAACAAACATCAATACAACATGTCATCATCCAGTCATCCACCATGTCATCCAGTCATCCACCTCAACATTTGTATAACTGTTAAGCACTTTTCATTTGATAATTGAAATAAATTTTCAGGTATCTAACTTAGATAAAAGGAAGGAAAGAGACAAAACAAGTTTGCTTATTAAACAGCAGTTACGAAAGGGGCAGATTGAGAATATAGAACATGTGTATTTGTTAAGCCTTGCTGATATCAAAGACCATCAATGTCAGAGTTCTGTAAATAGAGAGGTATTTCATTTATTAGACTATTCTTTGGTACCAATGACTCTGGTACATGATCATGCCTCTTTTCCTTTTTATTTACCTTTAAGTATTGAATGAAACTTGAATATTACTTTAAGATAAGAAACACAATAATTGCCGCATTTGTTTTAAAAAAGACATCATGGACACTGGTATTTGAAATGCAGAATTATTTGAGTATATGTACTTGTTCATGTATGATTGGGGTTATATAAGTATGCATACAGTTCTTATAAAATAGGGAAATTTCCATAAATAAACATTTCGTCATCTCCCTCTACATGTAATAATTAATTCTAACTACTCAGATAACTTATAGTCAAAATATCCTTGTTAACTAACATTTATGAAAAATGAAGTCGTCTAGTTGTGTTCAGAACAACTTATGTTGGAATAGATGATACATTTTATTCATGCACTATTGGCAGATTAAACAATAATTATCATCTTATACTTTGAATACCATTGATCTTTCATGTTTATTTAATATGCAATTTTTTGAAACAATTACAGTGTGCACTGTTAACCCAACCACTGGACAGTGAAATTAGAAAATACATTCAGAAGATGGTGGTCCAGCACACCATAACAAACACAACTGAAATGAAGCTTTTGGTTGAAATATATGTCAAACAGACTTTATTCAAGGATGAGCCTGTCCCATCTAGGCTCAATAGGAGATATTGGCCAACAAATAAAGATATCAAAAACCATATAGCTATTGCCCTTTTAAGGCTTCGGAACACAAACTGTGATCAGGTAGGTACAATATTTAACTGGTCACGTACATGTAATTTATTGTCTCGCCTGCGAAGCAGAGCGGGACATAGGTGTTACTTTACCGGCGGCGACGGCGGCGTTAACTTTTTGGAAAAGTTTTATGAGCACCTCCATATCTCAAGAACTATAGGTCCTGGGTTGATGAAACTTGGTATGCATATGCCCCAGTAGTAGCTTAGCACAGTTGCATCCCCATCCTTTGACCTTTAAAAACATAAATCATTTGAATTATAAGTTGAGTTTATAATGTCATGCTCAAACAACTATGGAAAACTTTCATATCCATGCCCTAGCCTCTTGATCTTTGGTTTGGGACTTCCTTTTATACGTGTAGTACTTTATGGGTGTAAAGCGATTGCATGCTCATAACTCATCTATCTCCTGTGTAACACATACTTAAATGTTCAGGCTACAAACTTCTTCCATAAAGGACTGATGTACATTGTTATACGATTGTTATTTATCTGATATAAATTATTTCATAAATTATTTTTTTAATAGAATTGTTGAAAAAACAAACCAAAAAAGACAACCCTGTACGAAAGGTTCAAGATTTTGTAACTTCAGGTAATATATAGATATACAACAGAACAAAATATTCAAAAAAACCAAAAACATTTTATTATGCTAGTCTTAATATAATCACAACCAAAAAACAGCTTACACAGACTATATGAATTTCACATTAATTGGATAAAGAATGCCTCCAGGGCCTTATTGAGCCTAATACATATACAAACAGTAAAATCTTATTAAGAAATGACATCACTTTTAGATATCATTTAAATAAGATAAACTATGCTTCTTGGTGTTTTGGCAGCATGAGATAACTTATCAAGAGTAATTTTATAACAACTAAACGTGCAAAATACAGCTACTTTTATTCTTATCCCAGATTGACAACTCATAGATTTTCACTTTACAACTACAAAACTGACAAAAACTGCTTCATGTATGTTATTTATGTTTAAGTTCAATATACTAATGTATTGATTTAATACTTGTTTTCTTATATGTTTTGGTTTAATTTTGTAGCATTTCAAAATAACATGTCATTTAATGTAACTGGGTACAACATCAACAGAAGAAGTTTCACTGATTTAGATAGCATGCTTCCAGACGAGGTATTTGGCTGAAAATAAATAGAATTTTGAACTTTTAAAAATATACCTGTATGACATATACCCCTGCTTTAAAACTATTTAAGTATAAAATTATCAGTATACAGAGTGTATGAAATTGGTATTATGGTTGCAAGTTTTTGACAGAATATGATCATCTATTACAAGCTAAAATTTCCATGGTTGTTTTGATTAGCTAACACCAAATTAGAAAGTGAAATTTTCACAAGAAATTCAATAATCCAATGAATTTGATAATTTTAAATTTATTACAGTCTACTGAATTCGAGTTCACTTTTTCTTTACTGTGTTATAATTGTAGGTTATGAACGCATACATTTCCTTGAAGTGCAAAGAATACAAGGTAAAAGATGCATTTGAATGTACTTAAATTCATGAAATTTGTCTGTGTGTAAATTTAGATATGAAGTGTAGTGTTGCGGTTAATAACTGTATTTAATGCTACTACATGTTAAGTTTCATTTTGTTCTTTTTGTGTATATTTGAATTCTTTAACCCACTTATTTAAGTAAACATCCATTTTAGCATTTGAATTTATTATAGTTTAATAGAATTTAAACATTTAATTTAAGATTGTGAAATATTTAATGAAAATGTATTTTATTTATATATGGATCTTATAAGTTTTGGTGTTTTGCCAGTGTCTATTATATTTTAAATGTAATTCTAATTATAAATCATTTTAGGACAAGTCTGTACACTTCCTCCCATGTGAGATAATGACCTCAATATTTTGTGGAATAATGGATGATAATGACCCATACCCAATACACTCATTTTTGGAAGGGGTAAGAATAACATTGCTTGTAATATATTATACATTTTCTGTGGATTTCTTAATAACTGAAGAACTTTTTTGAGTTGACAATGATTCAGATGCCAAAAGTTCTATAATATGAATTTAGTATAAACCAACAAATTTTTGCATTTTCTTTTTGTTTCAGACAAAAATAATTTTGAGTTACTTAGTTGTGTTGATCAGCATTTCATATGTAATTAACTCATATATATTAATTGATTTTCCAAATACAATAACATGTGTATCTTGGTTTCAGGTTGATATTGAGGAGTTTGATACCATCATTGGTGCGCTACATGAAGGAGGATGTCATTGGTCTTTAATGGTCATTCACCCAAAGAAACCAGAACTGGTTTATCTTAATCCATTGGGTGAAACAAGATACAGCAAAGATATTTATTTGCAGAAGTGGATGTATGTACTATGGGTTATCCTTAACTGTAAGGGCTTTGGACCGATATTATTTTTTCAAAGATTTGTATGATTTATATGGGAGTCCTGATCGGGGGGTGTTGGGGGGATGATCACAAATCATGATGAATAACAAATGCAAATAATGAAACACAGAAATAAATTTTTGAATACAGATAAAAAATAGATTGTGTAGTACTGTAAAATATGATGATTGCTTACAACAAATCTCAGAAAAAAAAATTTGCTGAGAACGGTTCACGTGATCTCCAATCATGATGCACTGAAAATTATTTCAACAAATCACAATTCACGGAAAATAAAAATTGCCAATAAAGGAGAACAAAATCAACCCATCAGCCCCATCTTATATTTAAAAATTATATGTATGTCTGCAAATACATGTATATCATTTTATGTAACTGGAGACAATTCAGCAGCAGAAGAAGTTTCTCTGATTTAGATATTATGCCCCTAGATAAGATATTTGGCACAAGTACACTTATGCAAACCAAAAGCAAAAATATATGTTATTGAAAGTAAACTAAACTAGATTGCTGTATTTTTTTAAATTAAATTTTTTAAATTTTTTTTACTAATTTTTTTTGTAGAAATTTCTTGAGTGACAGAAACACTAAAGGCATTGATACATTCATCAGTGAAAATTGGTGTATTACATCAAGAAGACATCAGAAACAACATGATTCAAATTCATGTGGTGTTTTCGTTTTAAGGGTATGAATCATGTAAAGAGGAACACTAAAATTTAGATTTTTGACAATTTTAATCTACACATATTGTAATATTATTAATGAATTCAAATGTTTTCTTAACTTAGTATGTTAAAGTTTTCAAAATGTTTTTAATGATTTGTTTTTGCTAATAATTATAGTTTTGAAAGAGTGTACTATTATCTTGCTTTGCATTTAAACTATGCATATACTTCAACAAGGATGAGTTATTTTAAAAGAAAATAATTTTTAGTTTGCAGAACTTATGCTTAAAGGGGTAGAGGACCTTCGCTTCCCGTCACAAAAAAAACATCTTCAGACCCTGAGATTAGAGATAGGTCAATTTTTAGTTGAAAGCAGTGGTAAGATTAAGTCAATTTCTTGGTAAATATCAATGATTATTAAAACTTATACATTAAGAATATATTTTAATCAAGCATAGCAAAATTTTTTATCTGCAATTTTTATTTAAACATGTTTAAATAATACTTTTATTGGTCGAAAATTTAACATCAAGATTTTAGGACAAATGTTTTATATTTATATTTATCTTTATTTATATAAAAATGATAGTAATGATTTACACCTGTTTTTAGATAACATGCAAGAGACTGCAATTATGCAGGAAGTTGGACCGAGTGATACAAGTGGAAATATTGACGTAGATGAAGAGGATGATTACCATGATGACAATGATGATACAAAGTTATCAGTGGAAACCTGTCAAAGTCATGTGTGTATTATCAATCAGTAGAGAATTTGTGAAGAAACTACATCATTTGTGCACATAATTAACATGCAATAGTTCTATGGTTGAATAGTTCTAGAGTTGAATGTTTCATTGTAGTGTTGATTGTTCACACATTTTTTAGCCAGCTTCATTTAAAATGTACCATGGTCAACCGTTTTGCCTACAAATTAAACATTAAAAGGTAAACATTCAATGAACATGAAATAAACTTGACATCTTGGAATTATGTGTCTTCAATAATTAGCATGGCAAACCGCCAGTGTTGCTGCATTTGATCACATGATAATGAACAATAATTTATTTTGCTTTTAGTTAATTTTACTGTGATAATGATACTGCTGTATTATTATTTCAGTATGAAGCATGCAAAGAAAAGCTCTATGACATAATTAACTGCCAGAAAAGTAGTTGGTAAGTTTAATTTTAATTCTGTTAAATCCAAAATACAACACTATTTCAGGTCTTAAGTTTTGCTTTGACTAACAAACTTTTGTTTATACAAGTCTCATTGCTCTTTCCAAAAGATTTAAAATGTCAAATTCTATATGAATATGACAAAGCAATAGAAGAGGTAAACTTTTTGAAGGGTAACAATTGCAAAATTATGTAACTTTAAAAACAGAAATTTAGAACTACATGTATTACAGATTTTAAAATTATATATACCTCAATTTATTTACTAAACTTTGTTTTTAAAATGGGTTCTCCTGAATAAAATTTGAAATTTACTTTTTAAAAGTCATGTTTTATATTTGTATGCATATTTTAATGAGTTCATTATAATTTCTCCTTAAAACGTGAAATGGTTATAGTTCATTCTATAAATTATAATTTCAGTGATATGCCTGACCATATAAGGCATCATGAATTTGTCGCAAACCCTCTTAGGGTGCATAACATTCAGCGGCTGACCCACGGATTTGGACAGGATATTATTAAGATGAGGGTAAGCAGTTTATTTTTATTAAGGGACTTTTATGTCAATCATTTTTTATTTTTATTCCAAAGTAGAAATGGAAATTTTGTTTAATATAGAATACCACAAAATAGTCCTTATTAAATTCTATATGGAGATGTTGAAATTAGGTTGTTTAATTTTATTTGTAGTGACAATACTATTTACTTTTTATTATTATTTTTATGGTTATTGTAATGGCAACTATCGTCATCATTTAAATAGCAAAATTCTGTAAAATTTAATTTTAAAATGCCACAATAAAATTCCAAATTTTATTATGTATTATTGTCTTGTGTGTATTCTAGGCATTGGAGCATGTGCATAGCAACTTGAATTCAGATTTACTTCATCTCACAGGACATAATCATAAGTAAGTGTCGGATGACTAGTGGAAAAACAAATGTTTAATGAAAATTGGAAACAATTTTTCTTCTATGTTAGTTCCCACCAAAATGTCCACTGTGAGGACATCAGATGTATAGCATGGTTGCATATGTGTAAATTCCTATGTGATTCATAAATTTAACAAACAAAAAACCAACAAAAAAACAATATTTTTTTCTATGTAATAAAATCAATAAATAATTGGGTCCCATGAATAACATGAACACTTGTGGGTAGCACAACCCTGATCTGTATACTCATTATATCAGATGCTTAAACTATATTTTGGTTATTCTTTCTACACAATTCATTATCATATAATTCTTCATTGCATTGATTTACCAAATTTATTATTAAAAGTTACACATGTATTTTTAATGAATACTTCTATTTATTTTTAATGAATAATTCTATTTTAGGTGTCCTTACACTGTTAGACCACATCATACAATTAGGGCATTGAAGAATAGCAACTTGGAAACCAGATTTAAAGCATATAGGTAAGGCATTTTCTATTTTTATTGGATGCAAGTAAATGAATGCATGACAAAAATACAAATACCTGTGATATCAGGAATGAAGATTTAGCTTTACACATATATAAATTATAATGGATTTAAACAGTCGGATAGTACTTAAAAGAGACATTGCACATTTTTCTAGTAACATCCTCTTTGTATTAGATGCTGACTCTTTATATTTCAGATTAGCTCCCCAATATATAACATATGTACTGTTAAAAGAATGTATTATATTACTCCATATGGTGACACATGAAGAACAATATGGCATAACAGATGAAATGTGCAAGAAGACAGAAATTAATGTTTCAGACGAATGCAGAAAACTGAGATTAAAAAAATATAGTTAAGATTATAACTGATCGTATTTAAAATGGTTTTTAACACTGTGATACAAAAGTGAATTAAGTTTTAAGGTCATATTGTTCTGTGTTCAAATCACAGTAGCCAATGGAACTGATGTTAATCATTACATGTAAAGATGAGATATGTTTTATTATATGCATTTTTAATAGAACTTTTACAATTTTTTAATATCCTCAAAGTAAATGTCTCGCTTATATTCTTAAAGTTATTTTATTGTCCAAGCTTTGTTGTACATGTATTAACATAGTGGATTTACTAATTATTCAATGCAATGTCTTTAATACCTTGTCAAGGTCAGTGCAATAAAATGTTTATAGTATTTTATGAGGTCAATCTAACACCTTCTAGTGTGAGTAGTAAGCGGTCATAAGATACCTCAATAATGTAATGAAAGATTACTTTTTGAAGTGTAATTTTTTTTTTGGGAGGGGGGAGGGTAATTTTTCACTTTAGAATAATAATTGTTTTGATATGGATCAATGATTGTGTTTCATTTTTCGTGCAATTATAAGTTACTTTATGTAGTGTAATTTCATGGTTTTAACTATTTTATTTTATTTTTCTTCACTATGAACTAATGATTGTTGTGTTTCTTTATTCGTGCAATCATATGTTACTTTATATAGTGTAATTTCATGGTTTTAACTATTTTATTTTATTTTTATCTTCACTATTAACTAATGATTGTGTTTCGTTTTTCGTGCAATCAAAAGTTACTTTAAATAGTGTAATTTCATGGTTTTAACTATTTTATTTTATTTTTCTTCACTATTAACTAATGATTGTGTTTCGTTTTTCGGGCAATCATAAGTTTCTTTATATAGTGTAATTTCATGGTTTTAACTATTTTATTTTATTTTTCTTCACTATGAACTAATGATTGTTGTGTTTCGTTTTTCGTGCAATCAAAAGTTACTTTATATAGTGTAATTTCATGGTTTTAATTATCTTATTTTATTTTTTTCTTCACTATGAACAAATGATTGTGTTTCGTTTTTCGTGCAATCATAAGTTACTTTATATAGTGTAATTTCATGGTTTTAACTATTTTATTTTATTTTTATCTTCACTATTAACTAATGATTGTGTTTCGTTTTTCGTGCAATCAAAGGTTACTTTAAATAGTGTAATTTCATGGTTTTAACTATTTTATTTTATTTTTCTTCACTATTAACTAATGATTGTGTTTCGTTTTTCGTGCAATCAAAAGTAACTTTAAATAGTGTAATTTCATGGTTTTAACTATTTTATTTTATTATTTTCTTCACTATGAACTAATGATTGTTGTGTTTCATTTTTTTGTGCAATCAATAGTTACTTTAAATAGTGTTATTTCATTGTTTTAACTATTTTATTTTAATAATTTCTTCACTATTAACTAATGATTGTGTTTCGTTTTTTTGGCAATCATAAGTTTCTTTATATAGTGTAATTTCATGGTTTTAACTATTTTATTTTATTTTTCTTCACTATGAACTAATGATTGTTGTGTTTCGTTTTTCGTGCAATCTATATAGTGTAATTTCATGGTTTTAATTATCTTATTTTATTTTTTTCTTCACTATTAACTTATGATTGTGTTTCGTTTTTCGTGCAATCAAAAGTTACTTTAAATAGTGTAATTTCATGGTTTTAATTATTTTATTTTATTTTTTTCTTCACTATTAATTAATGATTGTGTTTCGTTTTTCGTGCAATCAAAAGTTACTTTATGTAGTGTAATTTCATGGTTTTAATTATCTTATTTTATTTTTTTCTTCACTATTAACTTATGATTGTGTTTCGTTTTTCGTGCAATCAAAAGTTACTTTAAATAGTGTAATTTCATGGTTTTAACTATTTTATTTTATTATTTTCTTCACTATGAACTAATGATTGTGTTTCGTTTTGCATGCAATCATATGTTACTTTATATAGTGTAATTTCATGGTTTTAACTATTTTATTTTATTTTTTTCTTCACTATGAACAAATGATTGTGTTTCGTTTTTCGTGCAATCATAAGTTACTTTATTTAGTGTAAGATCATGGTTTTAACTATTTTATTTTATTTTTTTCTTCACTATTAACTAAGGATAAAAAGAAAAGTTTCACTTAGAAATTCTCTAACTCCCAGCAGTGGTAGCTTGTTGAATTAGCTGTTTGTGTTAATACTTAGCCACTGCAATAGTGACAAAGGTTTTTTATTAAGGATGTATTCTTCTGAGGGGTCAAAATTTTCCTTAATCAAGTTTCTTTCCAAACCTACATTTTTGAAATGCTAAGACCCTGAGAAAATCAAATTTATTAAGAAAATATGTGCATTTTAGTTCGCTACAGCCATTGAAAAAGGGCCTATTTTGACAATTTTCTAAAAATTTCATCATTTTTGGCCTATTTTGAGGTTATTTTCTTTGAAATATAAAGTTTCAAAATCAAGTTTTCTCTCAAAGTTTCCATATTGATAGATACCATGATTCTGAACAAATTTAACTTATAAAAAGTATATGTCCCTGATGATATAAAAAAGTTTAGTCCTGAAAATGTGCCTTTTTAGGACATTTTCAAGACACCATAAAACCGGTAAAAATCAAGATTTTTCAAATTTTCTATCATACCAAAACCTCAAATCTCTCCATTTTCATTTCAAATAATTGGACAAATATATCTTTTTGAATTTAGAAAAGAAATTATTAGAATACCATGAATATTTTGTTGGAAAAATGAATTTTACTACCCCTACCCTGAAATTGGCTAAATTCAGATTGAGATCAATGGTCAAATTTGGTCAAAAATTAAAATGTTGCATATCTCAAAAGCTACTAATCATATCTTCATAATTTTTTGACAAAATTTAGATGGATCATCATTTGATATATCCACAAAAGTTTTCAATTACAAGGCAAGGTTTAAAAATTATTCACAAACGAGATTTCAACGAGACTGAAACCTCAGAAGAATACCCCCTTAAAGGGGTAGTCATTCATTTATATTTTAACAAGTGTATGATTATAGCATTTGTTATAAGTGTACCTTGAATAATTAATATTTGTATATGTAATAATAAGTATGTACAATTAAAGTCGCTGAATAAATTAGTTTATTGGTTTTTTTTTCTTCAAGGAAAATGCCAAGGAGCAACCCAAATGACATGACATCTATAGTCTTTCAAGGGTTTTAAGCCCAACCATAACACACTAAATCTTAAGAGCAACCCAAAGGGCATGACATCTATTATTTTGCCATTCAAGGGTTTTAAGCTCAACCTCAGAAACACTAGATCTTAGGAGCAATTGAAGTAAAATAAATTTTGTGCAAGAAATGTTTCCTTGCAATGCTGGATAGAATAAAAGCACTTTTCCCTTTATGGTGGGCTTCACATGCATTGATATTAATGTTTGCCATACTTACTTTGTAGCTTTTCCATTCATCCATCACCCAGACTTTTGCATTTAAATTACAAACAAGAGGCTCCCAGGAACCTGAATAGCTCACCTGACTTTTCCATATCAAAATTAAACTTGTCATACCACATTTACCCTGCATACAAATTTTCATCAAAATGGGATCAAGTGGAAGTTTTGATGGAAAAATGGCCAACAATAAAAAATTATTAACACCAAAATTGAACTTGGCATACCACCATTACCTTATATACCAATTTACATCAAAATTGGATTATCTCCCTTTGTTTTCAAGATTTTGCTGATAAAAATAGAATCTTATTACACTATTGAACTGGAGGATATCCTATATGTCTGACAAAAATAGGAGATTCCATAATTATTGTCAGTCACACTGCATGTCGATCAAAATTAAATTTATTAAGTCTATATCTGTCAATGTAAAAGTTTTATCTCCAAAAATGGAGAATCAATTTGTTGCTGATTATTTTAGGTAAAGGAAGGTTACCACATATAGAATCGAACACTGCATATGTATATGACTTTTAACTTTTACTAATTAAGGAGATACACACCTGAAATTAATAATAATTAAATCTTGTTTAAATTTTGTATATCTGGAAGTATTTCGGAAAGAAATATATTAATGGAAAAAAATCCATAGCTACATGATTTAGTTTTTAAGATATAAGCAGTTAAAGTTTTGGCGGGAAATGAGAATTATCTGCCTTTTTCATAGGTTTACCATTATGACCATTTTCCTTAAAAAAAACCTAAGAAATAATAATTAAACTTTGACTAAAATTTGTATACAGTCTTCATTTGACATGTTTTAAGAAATTATAAAAAGAAAATAGGGGTACATGATAAAATAAAATCACATGTATTTGAATGGATAAAGGACGAAAAACCCGAAAGTTTTGTTGAAATCTCAATACCTAAGGTTTGTATCTCCTTAACGATCAATCATTAAATAGTTACGGCAGTTACGGCTATTTTGCCGGTTAGACGCAGCCTAACTAAACCAAAGTTACTGTCAATTCAACAGATAATGACACAGATTACGTCAGCAGCGCAACTTTTGTGTGATCGTATACAATTTCATTATTAAACAAGATTGAACTCATGGGCTCCAGAAGGGTAAGAAACATCTGCTTGTCGAGATTTAAAAAAGCCTGTTTAAGTCGGTAAGGATTCCGACCTCCGGAACATTACTCATTTTTAAAATTTCATCTTTAGCAAAATTGGCCTGGAACTTTTTGTCTACGGTTACCAGTATGTGGAACCCCCCTTTCGATATTGTTTGTAACTGCCGGCCTGGTCATGATCGATGTCTTGCATTAATTGAGTCAGGCCAACCGAGCAGCTCCGGTTAGGCCAGGCCAAACAAAAAAGTATGTGTGTTTCAGGACTGTCACATGTTGAAAATCATTAGGGTCGGTAGGTAGGAAATTTTTTTTTTAATTTATTTTTTACCTTTCAAGAGTCTATGGGAGCAACTTTGCGACTTTAACAGCGCTTAACGGAAAATGGTCAAAAACTTTAGTGTAGGAGTTAAAATTTAGGTAGGGTCTGGTGCTAGTAAACTTAACTGCTTCTTTGGGGGCCTTTAGCAACTTGGAGATTATTTGTTCGAAATAATGTTCCAAAAGCTTGGTGATATTAAATCTTCTCAATTGACAAGTATTTTTGGTACAATATCGGCCGTACGTGTCATTCTATTCTCTGTATAAAAATCGTAGTTATAACTGAAATTTTAAACTGAAGATACAACATTTGTAATTTATAGTGAGTGCAGTAGTGGCAGGTCTAAGTTTTCCTATAGGAGACGTGAACTGATCAAATGGATTTTAATACTATTTCATTTTTGGAATTTTATTTGCTAATTATAGATTAAATTGAATAAATATAAGTGTATTTTATTACTTGTTATTAAGACTTTATCTTTTAAGTGGGGACATTGCCGTTTAGAGGGTTCTCCTCAATTGGCAGATTATAATTTAAAATTATAACAACAACTATATAAGATCTGTATCAATTACGGATACAAAATTAATTCCCGGTGGTTTGCTGGATACCGCCCAGACTCGGCCGTTATAAACAATCTTCAATTTTCATTTATTACGCATGGATTTGACTACTATCATATACGTTGGACATGCTATGTTATTAACGAATCTTTTCTGTTGCGTAAACAGTTGTTTATGAGGTCAACAAAAGTGCATATTTTGACAAATCGAGTGAAACTTATTGGCCGTTGGAAAAAATTAAAATGTCAACTCAACCTTTAAAAAATCACACAAGGCGTAATACCTGCAGTACATTTTCTAAACTTGTGGGAATGTTAGGTTATTACCTTTTCTTACGACAGATATTAGTTTGAAAATTATATTTTACTGTTATCATATATAACGATCCATTTGAATTCAATGTGTAACTATGAAAAACTTTCAAGGGACACAACCAAGTTCTATCTTTAATATAAATGGGAGGCACTCCTATTTTTAAAACGGATGACTGAATATTGAATTGGACATTTACTCCAATACAATGCAAATTCACATACTGTTGATCCCAATTTACGGATACCGGTCAAAAAGGTAAACATGTTCTATGACATATAAATCGTGTACTTGTCAAGACGGACTAGAAAAATAGGTCTTTTTCTTAATTTTATTTTGGCTTTACCTCTTGCAGTACATGTCTGAAAATTTGCAGATGGGAAGATATACATTTAAGCAAATAGTGTGATTTTTTTCAATTTTTTATATAAAAGTTAAAGTTGTGCGATCCATTTCAGTTTGCACCGTATGCATTTCATAAATATCCACATAATAACATGCATTAAAATGCAATCTGTTACTTTTAAAAACTCTTTTTAATTCAAAAAAGTTTATTTTATCAGCATAACTTAAAATTGGAAGAAATTTTGTACTAAAAAGAACTTTTGATTCACTTGACAACCAGGATAAACATTCGAATTGACTTTCCTATCTTTTCCGATGAAGAGCTCACATTCTATTGTTTAAATACCACCGGTTTTCGGACTGCAAGGTTTTTATATTTCTGTTCAAATAACTGCACAACAGTTAAACATGCAAACTCTTCATTCAAGACGCCTGAGCTGGTGACTTGAAAACGAGAGACACGAAAACCTTCAGAATTAGATATGAACCATTATAATTTTTGAAAGGTTCTAATTTGTTGGCTAGATTTGTAGCAGGAGTCGTTATTTTGACAGAAGTGTTTTCATAATTTGGGTAGGTTCTCCCTTGTCAGAAAAATTATAGATTATGAAGGACACACCATTAACTTGAAGGGGGAGGCCTTGGTTTTTTGTTTTAGTCAGAAAAAAATATTTATTGTTTAAGGCATCGCGACCGAAGATTTTTTTTTCATTATTAGCATCATATTTTACAGAAGCAATCCTTCAGAATATTATTTTTCTTACCCTCTGTTGCCAAAATATTTTTCTTCACCAAAAATCTTTTTCAAAATATTCTTAGCCCCCCCTTTTTCAAGTTGAAGCAAAAAAAAAATCTGAATCCGCAACTGTCAAAAACAATTCGTTGTCCTTATTTAAACTTTGTATTTGGTACTGGGATTAGCTACAATCTTATTTGTCACATGCACAGTATAAACAAAGTCCTGCACTATCTTTGAGCTGTGTGTACATTGGTAGATATTGTAAGTTATAAATTATACACCTGATAACCGAGTTCAATAAATCACCTTCACTAAATCACGTATGGTATGACTCGTTGAAAAACACGTCCTGGTCAAGATACTTCTACTACTTGTATGTGCCACTGCAGCATACAATGTTTCATCAAGATAGGACCTATAGTTCAAAGGACGAAGAAAGAAAAATCTGCCTGCCATTCCAAAGCACCCGATTTCACTCATGTATTGATCTTTACTAGAAAGTTGTGATTTATTCAGAATTTATGGCCTCCTGTGTCAGTATTTTTTTAATTCACATTCATGTCAGACTTTTATGATAATGTTGCTATAAAAGCCAGTCTTAAAATTATCTCTCCCCGTCGAGTAAAAACCAGCAGTGGTGTCTTCGACGTACTGGTACAGATTCGGATCAAAGAATGAGTATTCTGAATATAGAACAGTTACCTCCCCAGTAACCCCCCCAAATTAAAACAAATGGTGAACTTACAACATTCCATGTTTTTGTAAATTCTGATGAGACCAAGCAGGTTATTTTAAGTATCCTTTAATTCAGAGGAGTTTTGCAGATGCAATGATTTGAGGGAGATTTCTTGCCATACAAGAGTTTGCACTAAAGTACATCTCCCCGTGCTGCTGGCACCATCGGAATACCTAAGTTTACCACTTTTCATTAATTTATTAATTGCCATTATTGTTGGGGAAAAAATCAGACCTGTACTTTTACATTCACCCAAAATACCAATGAAAACTATCAAAGTTACTAAAATGAAAAATCAACGCCAAAGGTCAAAAGATGAGGATGCAGCTGTAACAGTCTAGCACTGGTGAATAATAATATCAATGTTTATAGAACTAAGATTTATAATAGAGCTCATACATGTCATAAAAACTTTAACATTGCTATTAT
This sequence comes from Arcuatula senhousia, assembly GCA_963971305.1. Lineage (NCBI taxonomy): Eukaryota > Metazoa > Mollusca > Bivalvia > Mytilida > Mytilidae > Arcuatula > Arcuatula senhousia. The sequence continues at coordinate 61,475,419 of OZ020306.1, forward strand.
ATATATTGTAATTAGTTAAAGTCACTCAACTGTTAATGCCGTTAAATCAAGGTTCGGGTAAAAAGATGGGGATGCAACTGTGCTAAACTACTGCTATAAAGGCATATGCATACCAAGTTTCATCAACCTACAATGTAGAGCTTATAATTCTTGAGATATGGAGGTGCTCATAACACCTTAACATTGCTATTATATGTTATGAAAAATGTCAAAAGATGGGAATGCAACTGTGCTAAGCTACTATTGCGGCATATGCATTCCAAATTTCATTTACCTAGAACTTATAGTTCTTGAGAAATGGAGGTGCTCATAAGACTTTAACATTACTATTATATGTATTATAAATTGTCAGTCACTCAGCCGGAAAATCAAGGTCAAGGTCAAAAGATGGGGATGCAACTGTGGTTCACTACTACTGGGGCATATTCATACCAAGTTTCATCAATTAAATTTAAAGTTCTAGAGATATGGAGGTGCTCATAAAACCTAAACATTACTATTATATGTATTGAAAATTGTCAGTCACTCGACCGGAAAATCAAGGTCAAAAGATCAGGATGCAACTGTGGTAAACTACTACCGGGGCATATGCATACCAAGTTTCATCAACCTAGAACCTATAGTTCTTGAGATATGGAGGTGCTCATAAAACCTTAACATTACTATTATATAATATGAAAAATGTCAAAAGATGGGAATGCAACTGAGTGACTGACAATTTTCAATACATATAATAGTAATGTTAAAAGATGGGAATACAGTTTTGTATGCTTACCAAGTTTCATCAATTGAAGGTCTTGTAGCATACCAAGCTTCATTTTTGTGTTGATTAGTTTCAAGTTTGGAGAAAAATAACAACACAAAAACAACATATTCAGTAGATGATAAAAATTTCTTCATGTGGTACAATAATATTGTAGTTAACAATTTATTTATTTAGAATTTTGTAGAAAAAAATATCAATGCAATATTGAAACTCCTCCATTTTTTCATAAAATAATCCCTTTCCTGTGAAACATAATATCATAGATTGCCATATGAGATATAATACCAAATTGTTTTGACCTTATTTAAATGAAAATATTCCTTTATTCAAATCAGGAATAAGGAATAGGGGATAAGAAACCAACTTGATGCTTCTATTTTTTTTGTTCATTTCGAAAAATCAAACAAGAAAGAAAGAAATTTGAGTTATCTTTCTTTGTCAGAAATATTAATTTTATATTTTGAAGTGACATACCTAAAAAAAATATATTCAGATATAGCAAGTAGGAGGACTCGAGGCTACAAAGTATGATTTCTCTACAAGAGGACTGTCTTAAAATTGTAGTCAGTCTTTCAGATTTTTCAATTAACCCTTAGAAGTTAGCCAATGAGAAATTGTCATATGAAATCAAACATCATGAGTTGAAAGAAAATTTAAGGCCATAGTAAAATAATTCCTAGATTCTCATCCAAATTTCTTGAAAATATGGGGCGGGGAGCGGAATTTTATTTTTATTATTTTATCCATTTTGTAAAATATGCTGCCATTTTAAAGAAAAACGTCTAAAAACTGACATAATTTGCCAAAAAATCAAAATAATTTTTTGTTAGGCGACTGAGAAAATCCGGGCGGGAGGGGATGAGAATTTAGCATATTTTTTACATAGGCTTAAGTTTATAAAAAGTTCATATGCAAGAATCAAATGATTATAAAAAATGTACATGTATACCATTTATAATTAAAAGCACTAAGAGAAGGGGACTCTCAACTAATTTCTTGGCTTAATTATGTGATGGTTAATCAATAAATTGTTTGTGTGTCAATATATTTTAATGGAAGCTAATTTAATATTATCATTCATATAAAAACAATAAATACACTGAACAAAACATTAAATAATTATAACACACTATTTTTGAAATGCACCTCTGTCACACATACTTGTACATACTTGGTTTTCATGCTCAGAATTTGAAATTTTAAAACAAAATGTACCTTTTATAAGAGATTCACATTACCAATATATAATAATAAATAGCTAAATGGGGTACCAAGAAAATTGTTTTGAATGTTTACTATCTTAACTGCTTCATTTTTGTGTAATTGATAGAGAAGGATATTTTATAATTTTTTTTCAAAACTTTTTTAAACAAAAAAAAAAAAATTCTGGCATTTTATTATGCAGATATTTAAAAATTTCTTAAATAAAATTATTAATTATCATAATGTCACTCCAGTATGATATTATCGTCCAATGTACATGGTACATCGAACCATCATTAAAATAAATATGCATATGTTCTTTCCACCATTACACCTGTTGATGTCTTTACTCAGGACATTCTAATAACTAGTGGCATTCATCTTCAACACCTCTCTCACACAAAGGTCAATAAGCGGTACAGCCAATCAAATAGCACTCTAACAAGTCATGTCGTAATCTCTAGTATTCATCATCAGAATCATCCAATCCTCTCCTTTTAAACTGAAAAAAGAATAATAAAACATGTAAATAGAGTGAATAACACGATTTATCTAACTGGCATGCAAATTTTTTTAGCCCTTGTGAAGTTTCCCGCAAAAATAATACTAGTATGCAATACACAATTCATGATATCCATCAATAATTTCATTCTTTTTCATTTCTAAATGATCCATTTGCCACATTTATCCAAATTATCTATATAATAAATAGTATAACTAAATTTGGGTTGACAAATATCAATTTTAATGTCACTTGTGTGAAGCATCAATTTTGCCTATAAATCCAGCCATTATAAAAATTCAAGAATCACAAAAAGTTTCTTAGTTTTAATAAAGGAGAAGATTGTAAAATTAACAAATTTTCTTTTTCCTCATCACCAAATTATTTTGGTGTATTTGAAGTATCTGTCTTTTTTTATCATAGATTTTGATTGAAAAATAATTTCCCTCAGAAGATAATCATCTGTAAGTTATCATATACATGTTACTCTGTGAAGGGAGACAACCTTGTCAACTGAAAATAGGGAAATAGGGAACCAACCTTGACTGTGGTAGTTTTCTGTGTTCTTTGGTTCACCTTCTCTAATAAACCTCTTAACTGGTCCTCTCCTAACTACAAAACATAATCAGTTTAATGTTATATCATCTTCAATTATAATATTAATATAATCACCTACAAAACAATATCATTTTAATGTTATATCATCTTCAATTATAATATTAATATAATCACCTACAAACAATCTGCAGAAAAAAAACACCTGAGAGTATGAGAGTGGCGCCAATTGCTTTTGCTGGGATTTTGTTAAAAATACTCAATAGATGACCATATTTGGACTTCTATTTCTTCTCTTTTTACCCTTATTAGTATTGAACTTGATAGTGGAAAAAAAAAAGTTTCAAGCTATCTCCCCTGAGTAATGTCTGAGAGAAATGAAATGTCTTCATGCACATACCATATAATCTACTACCTTCATGTAAAGTTTTATCAAAATCTGTCCAACAGTTTAAGAGGATTTGTGCACAGACAGACATTGTTGTGTTGTCAGTGTTGTTTATCCATAATTCATGGAGTAACCTCTCTCGTAGACTTATCAGCAGCATTTCAATCAAAATAATATTCATACATGTATTTTTTTGGGTAGTCTCACCTTATTTTGTATTTGACCAGACTGAGCCATCTGAATCAACATCCCTTCTACCATTTTAGCTTTTTCTGGTTTTGTTAACGAGATGGTATTCACTGAAATGAAATACGATGAAGCAAGCCAGATGGTATCATAAAAGTAATACTAGTAAAAGGTGTTGTATGGTGGCTAGTAAAAAGGTAAACAAATGTGTTTATGAAAGATATGAAAGCAAGTGTGACAACCTTCAACTTAGAAATATATAGGTATTTTTATTGGCTGTACAATGAATGCTCGTACTTATTTGTACAAAGAATTTTTAGTACATTTTGTTCCCTTACAGTTGAAAAATTTAATGTCACATGGTTGCAATGTAGATTTATCCCACATTTATTCAGGCCTGTCAACTCTCACGCAATTGGGGTGAGATCTCACGCATTTTGGGACCAAATTGGCCCCATTTTTCTTTAATCTTTTGTTTGCCGCCTTTGATCTGATCTTTGCATTTTTAACCAAATCTCACACTTGTTCATCTTAAAAACTTGACAGCCCTAATTTATTTAGCACATATATTGTAACTATTTACCTGTCACAATATATGTGTTGGTTGATTAATCTATTAAGACTTGAAATACAATACCATTCTTCAACAGTAAAAAAGAACAACACAAATGGATTTGAAAGTCTTGAGACTTATTTTGAGGGATTATTTATAAGGCACTGTATTTGGGGAAACATGTATTTACATCTAGCTCTGGCTGATTGGTCTAGGACTTGTGATAAAATACTATTCTTCATCTCACTCATCTGTCTTTGTCTTTCCTGCTGTTCTTCAGCACTTGGCTGGCCTCCAGGTCCCTAAAAATATTTTAATATCAATGATATACAAGTGTAGCAATAACATGCACAAAAACTAATAATTTAATATTAATAAATGCTGCCTTTGTGCATGTACTTGTCTATACTCCATTAGAAATAAATCAAAAAGAATTCTTTAAATATCTGTCTACAAATAAAATAAGTCAAGTGAATGTGTATATTAAACTGTAATTCAATATTACTGTAAGCTATTATATGGAAACTTGTGTTTTGTATTGTACATGTACTTGAATTGATTAACATGACTAATGCCAAAAGGAAACTGCTGTAGAAGTACATGTACATGTAGTTGCAGGGTATATTTTGCAATTGATTTAACAGAATACTGTAAACAGAGAGCACAGTGCTGTCAAGTCTCACGAATTTTGCGTGAGAATCACACATTTTGATCTCAATTGGTTGGAAAATTCCTTTGATCTTTGTTTTTTTTTTCCTTTGATCTTTGATTTTTTTACCAAATCTCACGCATTTTCGTGATGAAAACTTAGCACTGAGAGCATGATCTACATATGTACATTACTCTTAACGGGTCCAACCCAGTGACAAGCTTGCTCATTAACTAATCTCAAAATGGACTAATGATTGAGAAGTAGAAATTATCTGTTGTTTAATACTTATTTCATCTCTGATATTTACTTTTTTCTATTCTAAAAGAATAGTTTTCTATACTTTTTTGTTTGTTTCAATATTTGCTTTTGTCTTAAGATACATGTACATGTAATTTAGACCCATAGCAAAGTCATTAACTTGCCGTTGTGGCTTTAAATCTTAAAGCATGTGTAACTAAAGTACCAACAGTTATTACTAGGGGTGTAACGATACCTCTTCCCCACGATCTGATACAGATCACAATTCCTGGCTCACGATCCGATCCGTATCACGATACCTTTTACTTTCATAACTTACAAAAGACCTGCTTGTCATATCATTGTAAATCGATGGTAATGTTTAAGAAGTATAATTTTCATACATGTTAAATAGACTGTAAACCGAAGTCTTTTCAAGCAAAAGATTTTATTTCAGTCCGACAGACAATATTTTGTGCCATTGTTGACACCGGAAGCACGCTTTTTTTATCTTCCTACCAAAGATGGATACGACATTTTTTGGATCGGATCGGAATCGCGAAGTCAAACACGGTATCAATTTCCGGATCGTGGGATAAAATATCGTGATGCACCGGTGAATCATTACACCCCTAGTTATTACCGTGTTGATAGTAAAGCGAGAAAAGTACCGCCTGAGACAATTAATTACTGTTATTAGACTGGAAATTGAGGATAAATTACCTACTGCATTTGTAGAACACACATGTTTAAACTGTCTTCTTTCAATACCAAAAGAGATATAAATCATGGTTAATTTAGTTATATTGTATATGCATGCATGTGTAAGGAGAAACCTCTCATCATCAGTTGTTTGATGACAGAGTTTGAATCAAAACATTAAAATTTTTGAAAACATGAAATACCCCCATTTGAGACTGCAATTCTGCCATTCTTCTTTGTCTAATGGCATCTAGGTCATCGTCTGCCATTGTTTTACTGAAAAATAGACTGTAGAGTATCTAAAAACAAAACAAAAATCTATGGAAACGTGATTCACTTTTTCCAAACGAAATTTTTAAATCCGGAAGTTGATGAGAAGTTGATAATTTCGAAGCCGAGTACGGAAAGTTAAACATGGCCGGAAAAGAGCAAAACAACTGTTTGGTGGATTTTGTTGAAAATATGACGATTGCTCTTGATCAGGTGAAAGGTAAACAGTGTATTTATGTCTAAACTTTAAGAAACATATGGAAAAACTGCATGACAACATACTCAAATGTCTATGTAATATAAAACATTCATTATTTCCTCTGGTCACATACTTTCACTTTGTTGTGAAATGTTGTTTTTAGCTATGGGGTGGTGGACAGGGGTGTTCTCTTTCCCTGCTCTTTGCCACATCCACCCCCACTTCTGGTCCCCGCCCCACCCCCTCTACCTTAACCCTGGTACTCCCGTCCCCTTTGACCGCCTCTTTACCCCCGCTCCCCGCCCCCTCTACCCCTGCCTCCTCAACCTCCGTACCCCTGTCCCCCTGACCGCCCCCTCAACAATGACAGTCTAGTTTATGATGTTTTTTTCAACACATAATTTGGTTGAACATGAGGATCCCCCTACCCTTTGATCCTCAACCAATCTGACCCTAAATTGGCTAAAACTACAAAGAAATTTGGGCAGCTGTAAATTAAACCAACAGTGAACTGTGAAGGAGATAGCATACAGCACCCTGATCAAACCATTGATCCAATTTGCTTTCACACTATGGGATCCACACCAAGCACCCAAATTAAGACCCCGAGCAGGCGCAATGGAGGGCAGTGCCCGTCGTATATAATGAATACTCTGATATTACCCCAGGATGTGTTAGTCTAGACTGCTAAACCAACTCTAATGGCAGCCTTTACAACAGAGAAAACCAAGAGCAGGCTGATTATGTTCTTAAAGATTCAACATCAACTTCAACCTGTTGACATAAACCCAGCCAACTTCATCACTCAGGGTGACAACAGGATGAGTGGCAACAGCAAAATAAGCCAGATACGAGCCTACAAAGTCATGATACAGACACTTATTCTTCCTGCAGACATTAATTTTATAAGAAACTTGAACAAGTTGCAAATTACCACCACTCAGGCGGCAACTATCAAAGAGTTAAGGGCATAATTAGCTACTGTGCCCTGGTCACAACCCCAGAGCTGGTAAACAACAACTACAGCAAAGAACAGTGTATATGTTACAGTAAATTCGTGTAATCAGTAAATACGTGAATTTCCTAAAGGTGTCAGTAAATTCGTGTATTTACTGGGCAATTTAGGAAATACATGTATTTCCTGGCTTGACCAGTAAATACGTGTATTTACTGATTTTCTTTTACATTTTACACGTATTTACTCAACATGGTTTGTGAAACCAAATGTAGTATCTAACTTCAATCTTTAGGTTTTTGTTTATGCTGAACATTTATTAAGGGATTAATTAAATTTTACGAGTTTTTTGGTAATAATACTGAATATGTTTTTAAAGTAAGCTTTGTAAAACTTTTTTATTTTCAAAATCCGTGGTGAACATCGCTTATAATGCTACGCAGCGCTAAGTTTGTCATTAAAGGTCATCAATAAAGCGCTTAAAACCTGATGTCAAGCCAGGTCGTTTGGCACAAAAAGCGACTGGGACGTGTGCCCAAGGCGGTAGATATTGGGTGCCTAGCTTGCCATAATCAGTTCTGGGGTGTTCAGATAATGGGGAAAACCTGATCCCAAACCATAGTACAGCATTTTGTTAGGAAATGTGTCACTTTTCTTGCAGGTTGAAGAACCCTACTACTACTACTGCTATCCCTTCCATGTTCATCTCTTCAATAGTCCAATTCGTGCTAGTTTCTGTCTGTTTTGTTTATGAATGAAATATTTTCTTTCAGAATGAAACAAACAACAATTTACTTGATCTGAATCAGGTTGAATGAGAAACAAAATGGTTATGCATACTTTATGGTCGTTATTTATAAAAAAATAACTACAGTGCATAAGTGAGTAAGTGAATTTGGTGCTTTACGTGCGTCCAACATTATATATGTTATTGAAAGGCGATGAACTTAAAAAAAAGATGATAAAATGAACATCTAAATTAATGATGGTGAGAAATATGAGGGTGGGTAGGAAACATATGAACAAAAAATTTTGAAGATCACAGGCAAAGGGACAGAAGATTTAGCCTATGTGATGCACTACTTGGTAGTACACAAAGGGGTCTTTTACATTCATGAAACGTGGCACTCTCCACACACGTTGGCCCACTATGGTTAGCGATCAGGTTTTCCGTATTATAAAACTGACAACCCCTGCGGATGAGGGCAATCCTATTCAGCCACCTAGGATACACCTTATAACTCTGTGCGCTGAGCTCTAACCCGATGTCAGAATAACAAGACCCTTAATCGACAAACTGAGCTCTGCTACAGACCTATTCGCCACCTTGGCACAGCACAGAACTTATAACCATAAAGCTATGAATAATATGTAACAAAATTGAAAATGTTGAAAAAATGTACAATTCACTGACAAACATTTAAAATTGTGAAAAATAGTAAAATGCTAATAACATTGTTTTTGTATTGACTTTATAACGAATTTGACACAGAAAATAATAATCTTCAAAGTTTTTTCTCCCAAAATTAGTATCAGTAAAAACGTGTAAAATCTCTTCAAAAGTTTAGGAAATTCGTGTATTTACTGACCATTTTTAGTAAATACACGTATTTACTGGGTGCCTTAGTAAATTCACGTATTTCCTAAATTTCAGTAAATACGTGTATTTACTGATTACACATATTTACTGTAATTATAACATATATACTAGTTTTAGTCCTTTATAACATGTATAATTTTTACATAGTCAAGAAGAAACCTCCTTTTAGCCAAGTCAGACTTTATTCACACTGGCAACAAGTTCTACTTCTTAGCAGAAGAAGAAAAAGAAAAGTCTTAAGATTTTCACCCCTGACAACCCTTGCCTGTCACATGCATGTCTCCTCCCTCGGCTTCGTGCTGTTCTAATCATGTTTAATGGTTTTGTTGTTGCCTTTTCTGGCTTTTAACACTCTAGTTGGTGCCTCTTTGCTTCTTTCTCTGGTTTCAAGAGAAAAATGAGATGTGGAATAAGTGTACATGACACAGCTCATGATCACATAAGTTCATAACATGCGGTTATTTAGAAAAAACACAATCATTATGAAAAACCACCAGCAGCCTTCAACTTCAGTACCTGGTCATTTCGGTATAGATGCAATAGGACAATTCGGTACTAAGTACATGTACTAGTCATTTGACTTCAGACATTGCAGTGCTTTGAAAAATTATTGTTAATAATAATTGTAATATGTTATTTCATACTTAACTGATATTTTCAATAATAAATTAACTAAATTACAACAATATACATTTTACAATATACTGTTTGGTTGTCTACTGTTGGCTTAATCACTTATTTCAAATCCTATCAAAACCAATTAGGTAATAAATTCATTTGTTGACATTTACAGTATAAGTGCCTAATCAAGAGTAATGATTGTGGAACATACCGGTAGTTACAACAACCACTTTAATCTATAATTATTTCATGATGAAGGCCAGTGTACTTGTCCCCCCTTCAATTTGTTCTGTTATTATCTACACCAATATCACAATTCCATGAGTAAAACATACATTTGTGTAACAACATATTCAAGGGAAAAAAGAAATAACATTGTCATATATAGGAGGGCTGTTCGTAAAGTTCGTGGACAGTTGATATAAAATAAATAATGTTTATTAGATTTCGTTCATATTTTGTTATAATAGAATGAGTAGTCTTATAAATTTGTGTACCGAATTTTAGAATAAACAAAGAACTGCAAGTTGATTTTTCATCATTTAGAAAATAAATCGCATTCGTAACCCTGAGCAAGACTTTCACATTTTGATGTCAAATTAAACAATTTCTTTTCCATATGGTCATATTGAACACATATTTGAAAACCTTTTATGAGTTTTGAACATAATATTTTGTCAGATGTATCCTAATTCATATTTCTGCATGTATTGTTTCATTTCTGGAAACATTTGATTCACAAATTGCATGGAAATTCAAGTTCTTGACATCAACAATACAACTCCAAGCAAAGTCTATTGGTGGGTACAGTATTATATAGGAAATATGGCTATATATTTATACCACAAAACATGCCAAAATTTTTTGCCAATCGGTTATTTTCTATCTCCATCTGAAATGCACATGCCATCAGAAGTATCTTAGTAAGCTTTTTTCACAATTTAAAGAATCTGTGTATATCTGTTGATATTTTTCAGACCCAAACATACAATTTTATAACTGTCCATTGCTCCACCGCTTCGAAAGACGTTACTTTTTCTACGCCAATGAAACTGATGTCAATTTTCAAAATACCGATTTCTCTATAAATAAAATTTATAGACCCTTTAAATTTAATATGTGCATCATCCTAACTATTGGCAACACTGTAGTACATGTTTTATTGCATCGCTAGATATTGTATATGCATAGCGAGATATTGTTTTATGCATTCTAAATAGTTCCGAAAAATTTCTTACATTGCTCCGACCCACCATACAGCGAGTCAAATAATTAAAAATGTAGCACTATTTATGTCGAACATTTGCAAAAAATATACCAGAAATAAAGGAAAATGTTCAAAATTTTAATTCTATAAAGAACTAATCCCTAGTACGCAGTATTGGTTCAAATCTTTGCTTGTCCACGAACTTTACGGACAGCCCTCGTATATTTGCATGTATTTACAATAACTTCTATTGAGGACTTTTGATGGCATCTGGTGGACTTTCTGCTGAGAACTTTAAAAAGTATTGGACATTTTGCTCTTAGTTTTTAATTTGAACCCCTGCCTTGGCCCACAAAAGACTGCTTCACAAGATCAAGCACTATTGGGTAGATAGATAGACACATACATGTATGGATGTAGCAGGAAGTTTTACATGTTTTACTAGACAGATAGACATTTCATCATCACCAGACTCTCCTGTTATCTGTGCTGGGGTACCCTGTCATCCATCCCAAATGTGAATGACATCATTTAATCTTTGACAAAAATCATTGTATTTGTAGATGATTCGACAGATCTTCCATACAATTTCAGACAAAGAATGACCTCGCTGATTGCAGACAGTGCTGCATATTGAATTGAATGAATCCCAACCATACTTAACTAAATGTATATCTTTAGAAATGCTTTAACCACATGGGCTTGAATTTTGATCATTTAAATCCACCCCCTACTCAGAATATTGTTCGATTTTTTAAAGTCAATATAGATGATTACAATTCAAGCCCCTGTGCTTTCAGGTGAAATGGTAAATTCCTTATAATATTTTTCTTTTTTCTTTTTTATATTGTAGATGGAGAGACTAAAGAAAAAGAAAAAGACACATTCAATGCTGATGAATATTGGAAGAAATTAGGTAAAACATCTGAACATAGTTTAGACAGTGACATGACTGTACCAATTATTTTATAAAAAAAATTACCAAGCATGTTGATTGCAAATAAATCTTTAAATAAGTTTTTTGTATGAATACACATTTTTTTAACATGAATACGAATGTAAAAAGAAATCAATTTTCCCAGTGCTAATCCTTCATACATGTATGTAATACATTTATTGTGAAAAACATGTACCATCAATTTCATGGTACATGTATAATGTTAATGATAAAATTGAAAAAGCGGAAATTTTCAGATAGGGGTTATTTTCACTAAATTCACAATCTGAAAACTATCAATGGAAAATACCCACACTAAGAATTTCTTCTTTAAGCAAATAATACAAACATGACAAATATGAACTTATCCCCCATGCAAAATATCACCCCGTGAAAATTTCCACAATTATAATAAATTCTATCTTTTAGGACTTATATTCAAAGCGGTATCCCATGAGGCAACAAAACTGTCCCTGTTTTCTACACCGCCACCAACAGAGGAGGTAATGATAAAGTTGTCTCCCCCTTATCCTATTATTGTAAATGTAGAAATATTCCCTAAATACACAAAATCACAATTTATCTGTTAAAATATTTAACATTGCCAAATGACATTACATGTATTAATATGTAATTTATTTTTAGAATTGAATTTAAAATGGAAAATGCAATATAATTTCTCAAGGCAATGATAAACTATGCAAGAACGAAAAATTGTTATCTCAAATTTTTTTCCTTGTTTTCAGCAATTACTTTCATGACTGAATTTTTAGAGTAAACAGAAGAACAGAATGTTATTTTAAAGAAATATGTATAAAATTATTAATTTTCATGAGTTAAAATATCCTTGAAAAAGTAACGTCTCTATTGGATGGTTTTTATAATGACTAATTTTGCAAACAGATGATGGTTGCATTGACAATCTCAGAGCTGAAATGCAATTTTTACAAAGTTCATCTGACATTTTACAATATACCACCACAGACCTTCTTTACATAAAAATTGTTGTTTTTCTGTGTCATTGCTTACAAATACATGTATATTACTGTTTACTTTCTATTTTAGGAACTGAAACCTTTGATTACAGATGTGGAAAAGACAATATTAGCCATGGTTTCACTGTATTGTTGTTTACCAAAAGATCAAGGTAAGTGTATGGATGTATCTATACAGTAAAACCTGTCTAATCCAAGCTGAATAAATAAAAAATCTGCATAAACCAGTCATTGAAACTGTATACTGTGAATTCATTTATTTCCATGGGTACCAATTTTCAAGGTTTGATGAAAAATGGCAATTTTGTGGATTCTTAAATTTGTGGTTTTAATGTAAAATGAATGTCTGCAGCATACAGATCAATGATAAATTTCTTTTTCATTGGGGTTCAATTTTTTGTGTGTGAAGTCCACCCAAGGAAACCACGAAAACTGGTACTCTGTGAATAATAATGAAGCCACAGCAAACTGAATACCTGTCTATTTGGAACAACTTTATCAGCTGTATAGTGTGTGATTGTATGGGCATTGATTACACCTCAGGGTAACAATCTCATTTCGCAACTATTCTTTATACACCACTCGATTGATTTACATCAAACTTAACACAATCTTTTTGACATAATGGGTCACATATGAGGTATCTTTTACCCAGAGTTCATTTAAATCTACAATGTTTAATTTTTAGGTTTAAGATTACGAAAGTCCACACAGAATGCAGTGATATTTTTAATACAAGGAATTATAGATATTGCTAAAGCCATAAACCTCTATGGTGGAGGGTAGGTATATCATGTACATTCATAGGTAAATAGATACTGTATCATAATTGAATTTACACTAAATAGGATTGGTTGGTAAGTTATACAATAAGAGCTCTAGCAGTAATACTTGGAAGCGGATGGGGTTTAGAAGGCACTTACATTTGCCAAACATTTTTTCCTCCCTTCTCTTAGATAGAAAATTTCATAAAAAGCTCACACAAATTATTTTTATACCACCCAAAAGAAATTGCAGAGGTTTCATGGTATTAAGGTATGTTTGTCGTCATTGTTGTCTTTTTAACTTGAGTGCTCCCACAATCACTTTAATTCTAGTTATCTGATTGCTATGAAATTTGACAATGATGTTTCTTGCCATAAAATAATGGATGGGATTGATTTTTGGGTCCCCCTTTTTTCATTTAGAAATTAGGAGTCAAAATGCTCCAAAAAGAGGGAAAAATGAATTTTTTTTCCTTTTCAAATTTTGAAGAAAAAAAAATCCTCTTAATTTTTTTTTTGTCTGATTTCATTTTTTTTTTTTTGCTAATTGATTCTTGTAAGTATTGGATTGACAAATTTTAGTATTAATTTTTGTGGCCCCTTAACCTGTTAGGGATTAAAAGTTACAAAAATGGAACGTAGCAGATACCCTTTTATGGCCTATAGTGGTAATATTTTTGTAAATGTAATTTTGGTCTGCTTAAAAAGATCTGTTTAACATCTTGCAAAATTTGGGTTGAAAGTTCACCAAAAAATGCATGTTACAAAAAACTTTTTCAGTCCATCATGGGCTGCATGTTCAGAGCAACCATATTGGGCTCAACCTTACAGGGTTGTATCATGCTGCACTCAACAAAACTTTTTATTTAATTGTGTTATGGTCAACAGTATTCTTAAAAAAATGCAAATCAAATTTGAGCTTTTTCCTTTAATAATATGTTCTAGTGTTACGGTAACTTACCTATTTAAACATGTCATAAATATCTGCACTTAAAATAAAATTAATGATTGAATGAACACAAAACCCAGTTTTTTACCTATTAAAAGCAGTTTACCTTTATAATGTTTTTATTGTAGCTCATCAGAGCAGTTACAGTCCACTGGAACAGTATGGAGTGTTTCTGATTCTTATCCTAAAGTTCCCAAAAGTAAGTCTTGAGTCTTGTTAAATGTTATTGTACGCTAACATAAGCTAAAAATGTTATCACTGTCCATATCTAAAAGAATTATGATACATAAGTTCTTAATTCAAATTGAATTAAACAAAAACAAATGAATGAAATTTGTTTAAATCATTGGTTCTAATTGTTCTTGTCTGTTTTAACTTAGCTTCTTTCTCATTCATGCATTTTGAATGTATTTTAAATTTAACATGACAAAATCATAGTAATTAATTTAATTCAAAAACCTTTTGATTTGTAACAAAGTAGAGTTACTTACAAATGTCAGATGTGAACATTAAATTTCTATCTTCATTATCTACCAGTATGTACTTCATCATCTTATTTATATTATCACCCTCCTAGTATAGATACAAAGAGGCAGTTTATGTCATGTATGTAGTTCTTCATCTATTTATTTTCACCCTCCTAGATAACAAAGAGGCAGTATATGAAGTGATATCTAATGCCTACATCATGGCTACAGATGCTTTACAAGAGATACAAGAGGTACCGGTAAATAGATACATGTATATAGCTTAATTAGCCTGCAAGAGTTGTTTGTTCCATTGTCACACTTATTCCTCTTTTAATTTATTATCTTTTTTTCAGCAACAGGAAATAGTGCTAATATTAAAGAACCAATAATATGTAGACTTGGTAAAAAAACTTTTTCATATTACTTCATGATCTTGAGTAACTTTTGATTTTGTTTGAATTAGAAAGGCTCTTTTATGTGCAGGCGAAGGAAATCTCATTTATGTACAGAGTCTGCCAAATAGCACAGAACCCCAAAAATGAATGTTAAAAATCGTTCTGCTGCATTAAGATTTTGGAAAAAAAAATTCAAAAAGTCTGCCCATGTGCAACAAAAAGACTGGAAATACTATTACATCGTCCCCAATTATCACGACCCTTCAACCTGTCAAATGGATTTTATTTTGTTTATTTCGCAAGCTTTTATAGCAATGCCATCTCATATCATAGAAAAACTGTACTTGTTTGAACAAAAATAATGAAATTTAATTAATAAAACTTTAATTGAAAAAAAAATACATGAAAAATGAACCATTTGCCACATTTAGCCACCGTTGCTATGGCAACCAAACATTTAACGGAAAAATGTCTACAGACTTTTTTTCATGTTTTTACCTTAGGATCACACTTAGAAAGTTTCAACTGATTCTGAAACTATGTGTGCCCAAGTTTGGTTGATGGTTACAGAGAATCCATGTTAAGGCTTTCCTTGTTACAGAAAAGCCTTGAAAATGTTGTTCAGTTTCTTTGTAATACATGTAGATTCCTTGTTTTGGGTAACTATTGTTAAAGGTTCATAAACTCACTCTTGTATGATTAGAAACCTTACACAAACTTGCCTCTGCCTATAGAGTTTGTCTTGTTCGATGAGTGCTAAGTTTACACAGTCAAATACAAAACAAAATCATCAGAAAAAAATTATTTATTCTAACTTCTGGTTCATTTGGAAACTGCTCACTGATGTCTGACTGAGTTCTTGTTATTCTTTTACAGGCAGTTGATTCTGGAGGCATCGGTGACGATATGAATGAATTTCTGGAGGAAGATGTCGGATCAGACAATGAAAACACATGGTCAGAAAGAGACAAAACATTACTGGGTCCCTGTCTGGGAATGCTCAAAACATCGAAAACAGTTCTGAAAAAGACGAAAGATACGGTGAAACAGAATGCCGATTGTGGCTGCGGGAATACTATCACACAGCTGGATGACCTAGCTGATCTTGTTGACAGGCTTAGCCCTGTGGTAGATGAATTTGCAGCCAGTCTTTATCCTCCATTACAATATTCAACTGTAAATGAACAGGTAATTATAAATTCAGTTATCAAAAATGTGTGTTCAGATTAGTTGTCAAAAAAGGGATATCTCTGATTGTTTTTAAATTTCAAGTTTAATGTTTTGAAATGCATTTCCGGAGTTTAATTTTTAAAAAATGTCAGATCTTTTATTTGCCTTTAGTTTAGAAATCAATCTATGGTGGTTTTACATTTGGAACGTAAGGTCATGAAGGTTGAGACAGAAGTGAAATTAGCAAAAATAAACCTCTTGCAAAAAACATACCCTTTTACAGTGTGTAAAAAGTTGGTTCTAATCCGAACAACAGACACTGTGCAAGTATTAAATACTGATATGGTACAGGGTTGATATCGGTGATATAGAAGACATGAAGGAATTTGTAATTTAACAAAACTATATTTTAGTGAGCAATCACGCTGTAAAAAATCTGTCAAAGTTAAAAAAAGACCAGAATTTATTACACAGGAAGCAGGTGAGTGACAGACCTGCAATTAAATCCCATTATGAAGACCTTCATGCTGATGTTGCATACCAAATATTAAGAACTGCTTAGAAAACTGCTAATAAAAATTATACTTTATAAATCTTAAATAAAAATCTGATTTTACTCTGTGAAATTTGACCCAAAAATGTCCATGATGTCAGTGCAGCAAAAAACAACACAATACAATTCTGGAAACTAGTTGGTTTTTAGCCGGGGTAATGGCTAGCAATTAGCCATGGCTATAGCTACATACTTTACGATAGCCTTTCGGTAGGCTAGCAGATGGTTTTTCCGGCGGTTCATGCTGATGTTGCATACCAAATATTAAGAACTGCTTAGAAAAGTTTTATGAAAAATTATTTCCCCACCAGCCACTCAATATGTTCCATTTTAAAATACAGATTTTACTGTGTGAAATTTGCCAAAAATGTCAGTTCAGCAAAAACCAACACATACGATGCTCGAAAATGTTTTATTTTTTTTACACCCACAGCACAGTGTACTTGCATTTGTTTTTTTCTTATTTCAGGCTAAAACAGTGTATCAAGTTCATCAGACAATATTAGATTTCCTAAGAAGTACAGAGTTTATATCAGAATCTGAACAACAATGGATAGAGTTTCTACAGAAAGCTAACCAACATAACTGGGACAATATCAATACACACTTGTCTTCGGAAAGCTGATAACATTTATAAAAAAAAGTATAAAAACCTGTATTTTACTATGAATTTTAGCAATATTTTGACCCGATAAAGTCATAAAATAATGGTCATAATTATGACATTGAACAAAACACACGGTGTAACATAATACATCGCCACTTTGTTTGGCATTGTTTAAAAAGCTCAGCATCCAATTTCAGAATTTTTTTAAATAATTTTGAATAATTTAGTGTTAATTTTTATACGACCCCAAAAAATTTGCGGACGTATTATGGTATGATGCTGTCGTAGTTGTAGTCGTCTTTATTGTCGTCGTTGTCTGTTAACTTTATAGTAATAGCTCACCTGGACCAAAGGTCCAGGTGAGCTAAAAATAGCATTTTTAGCCCCTTTTTGGCCCCTAATTTTGAAACAAAAAATGAGGGAACCCCCAAAACCAATCCCATACATCCTTTTCAGGTAAGGAACATCATTTTCAAATTTCATAGCAATCTGATAACTGGAATTAAAGTTATTGTGGAAAATAACTTTAATTCCAGTTATCAGATTGCTATGAAATTTGAAAATGATGTTCCTTACCTGAAAAGGATGTATGGGATTGGTTTTGGGGGTTCCCTCATTTTTTGTTTCAAAATTAGGGGCCAAAAAGGGGCTAAAAATGCTATTTTTAGCTCACCTGGACCTTTGGTCCAGGTGAGCTATTACCATCACTTGGCGTCCGTCGTCGTCGTCTGTCGTTGTCGTGGTCTGTAAACAATTTTTTCAAAATCTTTTCTCTGAAACTACTAAACAGAATATAATGAAACTTGGTATGAATGATCCTTAGGGTGTCCTGCACCAAACTTGTGTTTCAATTTTTGATCCGTCAACAAACAAAAAACACCGTTACTAAAAATAGACCAGGGGGGTCAGACTACTGTTTTTGGCTTGTAAATCAAAAAGTTTAAGAGATAGATGAAATCTGATGCCAGCCTGCTGCTTCAGCATCAAAAGTTCTACAATAATCTCTGTTTTTTTTTTTTATATTTTATTTATTTTTTAGTCAGGCTTTTCACATTAACCCCACATCACCACCTGACTAGGGTGTGTTGGGGTGCAAATATTACACAAATTTAAAGATAGAACCTGACACAATGTTTTTGATAATAAATAATGAAAGCACAATTTTGTCAATAAAGACAAAGACGCACAAAAAACACAAAAAAAAACCTCTTTCACACATTCTTTCATACACCATTCATGCAATAATGTTATACATTGAATTAACATGCTCTAATTTGTTTTTGATTTACAATAGATTAGAAAAGACAATATCATCTATCATGGAAATAAAACACTTAAGGGGTTCCATTTTTCTTCAAAAGCTAAAACTTTGTTATTCTTAATAGCAATGTATTCTTCAAGAGAATGAATATACCATAACTTTGATTTGAGCTCAATAATATTTGGTAGTTTTTCTTTTAGTTTACATTTATAAATATAATTCTTAATGACTAGAAACAAAAAGTTTAAAAATAAAGGTTGATCAGTATAACCAAGTAAAATATTAGACTTATTTAACATAAAGTTATCATAAATTTGCCCAAAATGTGTTGTTATACTTTCTAAAAACCCATTTACAATTCTACAATCAAAAAATAAATGTTGTAAAGTTTCTTCTTCATTCCTACAAAAACTACAATATTTTGTATCCTTCAGGTGTATGGAATATAAAAATTTATTAGTAGGAAGAATTCTATGCAATAACTTAAATTGAAATGCAAGTAAATAAGAAGTACAGTGCATTTTTTTCAACATATCAAAATACTTAGTCCAATCAGGAATCTCAATACCAAGCATATCTTCCCATTTTAAAAATTTATCATGTGGTGCATACAATACTTTATCTCTTAAAACTCTGTATATAAATTTTGGCTTTGAACTATGCAATAGAGATTTCAAAAAAATGTTTTTTGTATTGATATTTTCAAGATTAAAATTACACATTTTCTCTTTAATACAATCTTTGTATGACTTTGGAATCTTTGATATAATACTATAATACCTTAGAAAATTATTACAATACAAATGATCCTTTATTTTTGCAAAAGAGTAAAATTGCTTTGTGGTAGGATCAATAATATCATATATGGTCCTAATACCAAAAATTTTCCATCTATCATAATAAATGAAATCACTACAAGGAACAAAATTCAATATATCCAGTGATAAAATATCATCCATGTTAACCTTGGTTAAAGGCTTGGCGTTGGCAAAAGAGGAAATAACATCTCTCCAAAAAGGATTTGACAACTCTAACACAATTTCATTCAACTTTGAACTTTCTAGATTAAATAAACGTTCACCTCCATATTCATGAAGATGTGCTAATAAAATTGTCTGCCAAGGACCTGCAGGATTATCAAAAAATCTTTTAACCCATCCAATCTTCAAGTAAGATACAAATGAAGGTAAATGAACCATATTTAGCCCACCCTGATCTAGATCCCCAACCAAAGTGGTCCTCCTGATCTTATCAGGCTTTCCACACCAAATAAATTTGAAAAGTATAGAGTTTAATTCTTGAAATTTTGTATCCTGCAGATTTGGCAGAGTTGTAAACAAATGAATAAGTTTTGATAATGCTAGAGTCTTAACCACTGTAATTTTACCCAGTAGGGTAAGCTTTCTATGTTCCCAACTTTTTAAAATCTGGGAAACTTCCTTAAACTTTTTTGTATAATTAATAGCAACCATTGAGCTCAAATCGAGGGAAAAGTCCAGTCCCAAAACTCTAAAGTTCGAGTTTGTCCAGCTTAGATTCAAATCTGGACATAAAATATGATCTGAAAACCGCTTGCTCCCAACCCATACAGCCTTAGTTTTAGATCTATTAACCTTTAACCCTGACGCTTTGTAAAAGGTGTCAAAACATTTTATAGTTTCATAAAGTGATAATTCAGTGCCATCTAACATCATAAAAGTGTCATCTGCATATTGGCTAATAAGTGATTCTGTTCCTCTAATATCTATACCCTTAATGTTTTGGTTAGCCTTTAGTTTAATTGCTAACAACTCAACACCAATAATAAATAGATATGGAGATAGGGGATCTCCCTGTCTACATCCTCGACTTAATTTGAAAAAGTTAGACATTTGACCATTGTTAATAACACAGCTCTGTGCTTGCGAGTAAAGAATTTCAAACCATTTGCATATAGAATCACCAAAGTTAAAGCTTTCCAATGCTTTGGTCAAAAATTCCCACTCAATGGAATCAAATGCTTTTTCAAAGTCGACTAAAAGAAGCAGTCCTATCTTATTGTTCTGCTCTAAATAATGCATGAGATCATACAATAGGCGTGTATTTTCACCTATAAATCTACCTTTCATAAAACCCTTTTGTGAGTCACTTATGATGTCAGGCAGCACTGTTTTAAGCGTACCAGCTAGCACAGCTGAAGCAACCTTGAGATCTGTGTTAAGTAAACTAATTGGCCTCCAATTACCAATGAAACGTCTATCCTTATTTTTCTTAGGGATACATGTTATGACACTCTGATACTGAAAAACTGATAACTGGCCTATCTCATAGCCATAGTATAAGGATCTAAATAAAAATGGACCAATGTCCTTCCAAAAGAATTTGTAAAATTCAACTGTAAAACCATCACTTCCTGGACTTTTCCCATTCGTCATATTTTTAAGTGCTAAACTACATTCATCAAATCTTAAGTTACCTTCACACATATCCCTTTGTTCATTTGATAATTTTAAGTTATGTTAAAAAAAGGACTGATCTCGGGTTTCGGCTGTCTTGGAAGTGTATAAATTTGAATAAAATAATTCTAATTCTTTAAGAATTGATTCCTGATCAGAGATATTATTACCTTTATCATCAATAACTTCTGTAAGCATCTTTTTTGCAGAATAGTGCTTCTCTAACTTACAGAAATATTCAGAACATTTTTCACCATTCTCGTACCAATTTGCACGAGAACGGAGTAAATGACCTGATATAATTTCATCCCTTATATGTTCAAGTTCCTGTTTCTTTTGATCCAATGCCTCCATGATTGTACAATCATGATTTTCATTTAAGGTTCATCTGTACCTTTGTTTAAAACATGGCGTTATTTTTAATTTATTTTCAGTATATGCACAGCCAAAACTGCACATAAAATTGAAATATAAAGTGTAGCTGGACCTAGATATTTAAAATTCCTACCTTTTCTCTATGAATTCTTCCCGAAAAAATCCTTTATTTTAGAGATCTCTTTTTTCTCCGTTTTTAAAAACACCCGATTTAAGGCTAATATCACTTTCACCCTTTCTTGTGGCCTCAAATTTCATGCAACTTTCAATAAGGGATTTAACTAAAAGAGTTCACCTCGTTTCATATGAGAGGAACAATAGGGATAGTTTGTCCTTTTTCAATTGAAAATCTGAACAGGAAAAAAAAGAGATCTTAATTTTTACGTAACTTAAAATGAAAAATTGATAAAAATTGAATCAGAAATTACCATATCTAGGTCCAGCTATGCTTTATTTTATTATTTTATTTGTAGTTTTTGTTCTGCATATACTAAAAAATAGGTAGAAAATTTCGCTATTTTTAACGAAAGGTACAGATGAACCTTAATCTAGATTCAAGAGCTTGAATATCTTGTTCAAGTTTTAACTTGGCAACTTTTGTAGCCTTTGACTTATTAATGCTATATTTAATAGATACGCTCCTTATCTTCATCTTCAAAATCTCAAAGAATTGCTGATCATTACATTTTAACATAACATCAAATAAATTTTCAATGTTACCTGATAAATAATACTCTTGTAAGGTATCTCTGATACACTGTTTAATTATGTCAACATACTCTGCATCTCGCAACAAGAGGGAGTTAAATTTCCAATATCCCTTTCCTCTCTTTGCTTGAGTTGCAGAAAATGCAAACACAATAGCTGAGTGGTCAGTTCTATAGCCAGGGATAATGTTAACATTTTTCATAAACGAAAAGATATCTTCTGACACTAGAAAATAGTCCAGACGACTCTGTCTAACAGGGTTAGTTTGTCGCCAGGAGTATTTCCTAGAATCAGGGTAACACGTTCTCCAGGGGTCCAACAGCTCATAGGTATTTTTAAATTCATCGATCTTATCCCTACTAAGGGGGTTTCTAATACTACGTATATTAAAGTTATCAATACTGCAGTCTTGGACAACATTCCAATCTCCACATAACAGAAGACTTGTGTTAGAAAAAGTCATAATCTTATGAAAAAAATCATAAAAAAAGTCAGGTTCATCTGTATTATGACCATATAGTGTCGCTAGTGTTAACCTATGCTCATTTATTGTGACGTCTAAAATAATAATATCGCCCATTATTAGCAATAACTGAGTCATGGACTAGATAATCAATTCCTCGTCTGAATAAAATACACACCCCAGCACTGTGACGACAATAATCTCTGTTTGGTCAAAGTTGTCAGATGATCCCTAATAGGGGTAACAACCCCTTAAAGGTGAAAAATAGCATTTTTGCATGTTTTTGGCCTATAGAATGAAAACTATTGTAGATAGAGAAAAGCTGTTGCTTGCTTAAATGTTCTGCTCATTTATTTTTACAAAAGTCTTCATAGGGTCAAAGTTGTCAGATGACCCCTTATAGGGGTTACAGCACCTTAAAGGCGAAAAAGGTGTTTTTGGCCTATAGAATGGAAACTGTTGCTGATAGAGAAAAGCTGTTGCTTGCTTAAATGTTCAGCTCATATAGCTCTACAAAAGTCTCCATGGGGTCAAAGTTGTCAGATGACCCTTTATAGGGGTTACAGCCCCTTAAAGGCGAAAAATAGTGTTTTTGGCCTATAGAATGAAAACTATTGCAAGTAGAGAAAAGCTGTTGCTTGCTTAAATGTTCAGCTCATTTAGCTCTACAAAAGTCTCCATAAAGTCAAAGTTGTCAGATGATCCCTAATAGGGGTTACAGCCCCTTAAAGGTGAAAAATAGCATTTTTGCATGTTTTTGGCCTATAGAATGAAAACTATTGTAGATAGAGAAAAGCTGTTGCTTGCTTAAATGTTCAGCTCATTTAGCTCTACATAAGTCTCCATAGGGTCAAAGTTGTCAGATGACCCCTTAAAGGTGAAAAATAAGTGTTTTTGGCCTATAGAATGAAAACTTTTGCAGATAGAAAAAAGATGTTGCTTGCTAAAATGATCAGCTCATTTAGCTCTACAAAAGTATCCTTGGAGTTGAAGTTGTCATATGACCCTTTATAGGGGTTAAAGCCCCTTAAAGGCAAAAAATAGTGTTTTTGGCCTATAGAATGAAAACTATTGCAGATAGAGAAAAGCTGTTACTTGCTTAAATGTTCAGCTCATTTATCTCTACAAAAGTCTTCATAGGGTCAAAGTTGTCAGATGACCCTTATAGGGGTTACAGCCCCTTAAAGGCAAAACTAGTGTTTTTGGCTTAAAGAATGAAAACTATTGCAGATCGAGAAAAGCTGTTGCTTGCTTAAATGTTCAGCTCATTTAGCTCTACAAAAGTCTCCATAGGGTTGAAGTTGTCTGATAACCCCTTATAGGGGTTACAGCCCCTTAAAAATTGAATAATAGTGTTTTTTGATTATTTAGAATGAAAACTATTGCAGATAGAGAAAAGCTTTTTCATGCTTAAACATTCAGCTCATTTAGCTATACAAAAGTCTTCATAGGGGTGACATCAAGACCAGGTGAGTGATTCAGGCTCCTGGGAGCCTCTTGTTATGTTTGTTGCCTCAATAACTTTAGTTCTAGTTATTCCAGTAATTTGTTATTTGGCAATAATGTTCTTTACCATAAAAGGATGAATGGGATTGATTTTGGGGGTCCCCCTATTTTTTGTTTCGAAATTAGGGGCCAAAAGGGGCAAAAAATTCAAACATTTTATTTGTTTCCACCATAACTTTGGTCCTAGTTGGCCTATTGCTGTGAAATTTGTCAAGAATGTTTCTTACAATAAAAGAATGAACCTGATGAATTTTCGCGCCCCCCCCTTTTTGCCTGTTATGTAATTAGGGGACAAAGTCGAAACTTTTTAGCTCACCTGACCCGAAGGGTCATGCAAGCTATTGTCATCGTTAAGTGTCCGTTGTTCGTCCGTCCATCCATCTGTCCGTTAACTTTTCTGCAAACATCTTCTTCTCTGAAGCCACAGATGGGATTGCTTTGAAACTTTGTACACTAGATCTTTAGGATGTCCTCTACCAAGGTTGTGAACGTCGACCAACCAACATGGCCGTCGTTACTAAAAATAGAACAGGGGGTCAGACCATAGTTTTTAGCTTATAGCTCAAAAAGTATAAGAGATAGAGAAAGTCCAAAGCAACCCTCCTTCTTCAGCATCAAAAGCTCTACTAAACTCTCCATTGAGTCAAAATTGTGGGACGACTCCTTATAGGAGTTACTT
The DNA here is from genome assembly GCA_963971305.1 of Arcuatula senhousia. Lineage (NCBI taxonomy): Eukaryota > Metazoa > Mollusca > Bivalvia > Mytilida > Mytilidae > Arcuatula > Arcuatula senhousia. The sequence goes on from OZ020306.1 coordinate 61,500,282, forward strand.
CCCCTTAATTGTCAAAATTGACCATTTTCAGATTTTGAACTTTATCATAAAAGCCATAAGAGTTAGAGGAATAGTAAGCATTGCAAAATGGTTCAGCTCATTAAGATCTACAAAAATGAATTCAGGGTCAAAATTGTCAGATCATCCTTTTAAGTGTTTTCAATCAATTTTAACTTGTTTTTTGTTTTTTTTTTCAAATAGAAAGCTTTTTAACTTTGTATTCTTGATCTTAAAAGTGTTTTCTATCCTAACTAGTTTCTTTAATGCTACTTACCAAGTACATGTAGACCATGTTGCACACTAGGTAAGAGGCTTTTGCATAAGAGATCAGGTGAGCGATTCAGGCTCCTGGGAGCCCCTTGTTTATTTGTGGTCCGATTTTGATTGGTTTTTTTTGCATGTTTTGTTGAAGTATATGGGAGGGACTTTGATTTAAAGAGCTTGCCTTAGACATAAAACAATGTTAAAATTCAAGCATTTTGATGGGATTTTTTTTACAAGTTGGAAAATTGCCAATGTCACCCCCTAGGGATATTAAGATTTTCAAAATTTCTATCTATTTTGAAGGCAAAGGTATTACCCTTTGAATATTTACTGTTCAACTTTTGATAATTTGAAGATAAATGGACCAAAAGAAACTTTGAGATACACGAGGTTTTGTAATTATTCAAGCTGATTTTGTAAAGAAACCCAGGAATACTGATGAACCCTGTAGGTCGGCCATCTTGAATTTCCGGGAAAAAATTATTTTGCCTTAATAAGTCTTTTATGAAGGTCTTTTAGTTAGTTGATATGAAAATATTGGTTTGGAACAAAATTTAGGATTATGCATGGTTTTCTGGCAGATTGGCTGTTAATATCTTGAAAATTATACAAGATATTTGAGAAATTTAAATTGCATATTGTTAAGAACATGAAGATTTACAAAATATGTATAGGGTCAACATTGTAGGAACTTTCTTTTTTGAAGTTATTGCGCTTAGAACATCAAAATTCAGCATTTTCACAGCAACTCCTCATTACATTGAAAACGTTAACTCCTCTTACACTTTAAGTCAATATGAAGCAAACTTGGTATAGTTGTTTATCAGCATAAGGTATATAGAGCTGATATGGGGATTTTTGATTGGTTGTTAAACATAGCCGCTGTGGCTAAAAACAGAACATAGGGGAAAATTACAGTTTTTGCAAATACCTCAAAAACGATAAGATATTTTATTATTTGGATAGAGAACAAAAGTGATCAGCACCTAAAGATCTACCAGCTCTGAAATTTTGAAGAAGATCCAACAACTCACATGTAGGAGGTATTGCCCTTTTTGTGATTTTTTTTGCTAATATTTCAGAAATTTGAATTGCATATTTATAAGCACATCAAGATCTGCAAAATATGTCATAGGGTCAACGTTGTAGGATCCTTCCTTTAAGGGGTTATTCCCCTTTGAAAATCAAAATTTATTATTTTCACAGCATTTCCTGATTACATTGAAAACCTTAACTCCTCTGACACCATAGGTCCAATTGAAACCAAACTTATGGTTATTTATTAACATTATGTGTATAAAACTGATGTGGGGATTTTTGAGTGGTTGTAAAACATGGCGGTTGTGGCTAAAAATAGAACATTGGGGTAAATTGCAGTTTTTAGCTTACAACTCAAAAAGGGTGACAGATTTTTAAATTCTGATTGTAAACAAAAGTGATCAACACCTCATGATCAACCAGCCTTGAAATTTTGAAGAAGATCCAACAACCCATGAAAGAGTAATTGCCCTTTTATTTGAATTTTTCAGTATGAATTTTGGACTTACAAAAATGTTTTAAGCTCAATATCTTAAAATCTATATGTGATATTTAAAAAAATGTAAATTGCATATTGTTAAGCACATCATGATCTACAAAACATGAAATAAGGCCAAGATTGTTATACTGTTCATTTTAGAGGTTATACTTCTGAGAATGTTGTAAGAAAGTTATTTAAAGGTTTCGATTTCTAAAATATTACTCTGTACAATCATTACTACATTAAGTTAAACCATATCGTCAGATGACCCCCTTATTAAACTTATGACCCTTTCAATGTCAAATAGATTTTGCCTAATAACCTTTACCTCCTTGGAGCCTCTTGTTTTATGTTGTTGCCTGATAAAATGAAAAATATTGCAGGCACCAGTAGCTTGCTTAAGCCTTCAACTCAATAAGCTCTGTGTCATTGTCACATGTCCTTTATATAGAGGCTGTAACTTCACAGAAAAGGCCCTCAGGCTGTAGAACAGAGTATGATTCAGGTTGCAGGAAGCATCGATTTGAAAAAATTTTGAGAAAGTTTTTTGAAAAGCTGTTACTTCCTTTAACAGTTAAGCGAGCTCTACCATAATCACCGTTTGGTTGAAGATGTCAGATGACCCCTTATTGTTATGACCCTTTAAAGGTAAAAATAAATTCCAATTGCCCTATAGAATGAAAAGAACTGCAGATAGAGAAAGCTGTTGTATGCTTAAACCTTCAACTAAATGGGCACTACAAAAGTACCCATAAGGTCAAAGATGTGAGATGACCACCTTATGAGAGTTATGTCCCGTTACAGTTAAAGGTAGCATTTTGTTATTTTTCAGTCCAATGGAATGAAAAACATTGCAGATAGAGAAAACCTGTTGCTTGCTTAAACCTAAGGCCCATTAATTAAGCTTTACAAGCAGCACAGATCATAGAAGACACTGACCAGATGATCGATTTTATAATTCTTGGATACTTTTTGTTTTATGAGTACACATGCATGTATGTATTTTAGATCTATTTTACAGGGAATTTCATTCACCACAATTTTGTGGGAAGTATATATGACCATTCGAACTGATAATTTACAGAATATCATAAGTCTTTTTTCTGCCCAACTCCTATAAATCTTATCTAATTTGGTATGTAACTTGTATGTTGTTATGCAGTCTGCATCTTAACAGGATATTTTGATCCTCAAATGCTGTTGGAGTTATTTTCCCTTAAACTAGAGAGACTCAACAAATTTTCAATAGTTGTTTCCGCTTTACCCAACTGAAACTACTTAACCGAATATTATGAAATTTGGTATGAGAAAGTGCACCATTTGAGCTTGTTCTTGTACTACCTTGGATTAGGAAATTTCGTTCCGTGTTATTTTGTTTGAGTTACGGATTTTAACGAAGAATCTTAAGAGAAAGAGAGATTGTCTTTTGCAGGAAAATAACAAGCTATTTTCAAATACACACATATCTCAGATCCAGTCACATTTCCATTCACATCATTTGACCTTGACATCGAATATCTACTTTCAGAAGTTAAGTAAATGAAAATATAAATATGTTGAATATTTAAGATAGCATTGAACATGGAAATATTATCTACATCCAATGAATGATACTTTAATTTATGATTTTACACATCTTTGACAATTAACACGCAAAAGCATGTACCTTAAAAATAGGAGCCAACGAAAAAAACTAAATCAGTTTAGATTTGATTTCAGTAATTCGTGGTTCATTTCATTTACTTGAATGGTAAAAAGGGCTATCAATTTAAAGTACAAATCTAAATTCGAGGTTACATGCGAAATTATACATAATTAAAAGTAATATTATTTGTTTGGTCTAAAATCAGATTTTAAACTATTTGAAATTAATTATCCAATTACAGAAAGCAAGGTAACAAACTTGATTGTAAATAAAACCTTTTGCTTTAGAAACATTTAAATGTTTACTTGTTCAGGAATTCTGTTCAAAGGAGATAAGCACATCAGTAAATAATTCTATAAAATATGTTTAAATCCCCAGTAAAAACTATATATTTCATTAAACAAATAGAAGTGTACTAAAGTTCTTTTGCAGGATTCGTCTAATTTAAGTTTGATTTAGTTTCTCATGGATACTGAAGATTTATAGGAAAAACAAAACAAAACACTGGATAAGAAGTGTTACAGAAAATTTATCATTTCAAATGTGTCTTTAACTTTAATCATGTCTTTTCATGGATGATGCTGACCAATAGCTATAAATATTGAATAGTTCAATTGTTGTTACTATTATAAATTGTTTACCTTTGTGAATAAGACGGTTGGATTTTAATCATTTGATATGGAAAACGGCGGACACCACAAGCTGAACGGAGAGAGCAAAGGACCGATAGAACTTTATATTATTAGGATTTCTCCTCCTTGTAGGGCAGTCTGGCTTTACATGTTACAGGTGAGTATTTGCCCCCTTCCGTTAATATATCGAGGGGCAGCAGGAGGCTGGATTTACACATTTTCTCTCTTAAAGATTTCTCGTTGGGTGGGGGGGGGGGGTTCTATTTGTCAATGGGAACGAAAATTTTTGAGAAATGGATAGGATTGTTATAGATTATTAAGCTTTTCACATTTCAAGATATATGGAATAGGGAATATAACTATAAATTTAAACTTTATTTTTTTCAATCGGTTTCGAAAACTTATATTTGATACGTTGAACAAACTTTAAGAATAATAGTAATGGCCAGAGACAATCTGTCAGATCATGGGACTCAAAGGATTATGTAATATACTAGTATATATATAATTGGTAATTGGTAACCTAAAACCGATATCTCAGCAATGGTCTAAAATAGCTTTTACTGTTGTGTGGAACTCGTATATTTCAGGACATAATTTTCTTTCATCTGGTTGACGTGGTTACTTTCTTATTATAATATTGTACAGGGATGGATTTAAAGTTTAGATTATGAAAAAAAAACTTGATTGGGACACAGGAGCTTGCTCTAGGGATTAAATAAGTCTTTTATGAAAAACTCCAACGCCTAATCTAAAAAAGGTCAATCCTGTTGGTCATTCGTATGAGATGAACGCTTTCCCCTTATGGCCTTTTTGAGTTGCTGGCGTATAATGGGCAGTGGCCCAAAGCGGTGCATTTCATTTGAGCGAATTGATATTTCAATTGAGCGAAAAAAAAGTTTCATTTGAGCGAAATAATTTTTTCATTTGAGCGAATTTTTCTACAGGTAAATTACAGGTAAATTTTGCTTTTACTGGTAGTTTTTTAGAACATTTTCATACATTTTCCTTAGTACTATTAAGGAAATATTTGTAGATAGAACAAATATGTAAACAATATGTTTATTAAAATAATTTTTTACATGCTAAAAAAAATTCTGTCAGATACCAACTTTAAAATGTGAGCACTATGTGTTAACGTCTAGACTGACTTTATCATTTAACAAGTCAACGCAAGCAACAAATCTGAATGATAAATTCGAATCTAGTAATTTGGTCACTAGCAGTCAACAGTGTATTTCTGATAATTGTATATCGAAAATTCAATCTTTCTAATAGATAGAAATAAAAAATTAATGAAATCAAGGTACTGAAACTGTGAATCGATCATGTTTGTTCCACAACCACTACATCTTATTTAATATAAAAATAAAATATTTTAAATGTTATTTAAGTAAAGCATATATATACAAGTTTAAGTCTTCTTCTCTCTCTCTTTTTGTCCCGTGCGGGGCCCGGGAGGCGAATAGGCCCGCAGCAGCGCTAAGCTTGTCGGTAAAAATCCACTAAAGAGCGCTCAGAAACCTGACATCGGGGTCAGGCCGCTTTGCCCACAAAGCGACTGGGATGTGTGCCCCAGGTGGTTGAATGGGGCAGCCCTGACATCAAGAGATGCGGGGTCGTCAGGCGATAATGCAAAAAACCTGACTGCAAACCATAGTGGTGCACCGTGTTGGGAAAAATGTCACGTTCCTCGCACGTTAAAGAACCCTGCTGCAGGTCTCGGTAAGAGTAGGACCCGTAGGATCCCCATGCAGGAGGCAAAATTTCCCGTCCCTACCCATCACTCCTTTTCCAGTGGCCGTCAAAACTATCCTACCCGATTGGCCTTGTGTCCCCATTCCTCCACTTCATCATCATTTCATGTTCATTGTATCACCATTTTCATGTTCATCTCCCGGATATAGCCGAAATCGTGCTGCTTTGGAGTAAAGCAATAACTAACTAACTAACTAACTACATGTAACTCTCTCTTTTTTGTACAAATTTTATAGTCATTTACCTATATTTACCTGGAAAAATATTCGCTCAATTGAAATAGAAAAATTCGCTCAAATGAAAACAGGGGTCATTTTCAAATTCGCTCAAATGAAATGCGCCCGCTCAAAGAAGCCTAATGAGCAATAAAAAACAACCACAAATCTACAATGTATTGGCAACTATTGGCCATAACTCGTCATTTGCAGTTGTCCCAATCAAAATTTAACTAATCAAAATCAATACATCTTTTTCATTTTTCTAAAGAATTTCAATGGTTTATACATACTGACAATTTAACACCAATAAAATATTTAATTAGAAGAAATAATATTGACAAACTAAAGCTTTGACCTGGATAAGAACATGTACATATGAATTGTGGAGAGTTTAAAATAGTTTTGTGGGTTGAATCTAGACTGTTTTCTCGGCAACGACACCAGATTCTTTATCCCTAAACCGACGCTGATTATCATATGTATGGCTTGTTGACTTTCCAAACCACGTACAAAGTACCAAAACCTTTGAAAATGGATGTCGATAAGACAGTATTTTTTTTAAATTCATCTCAATGCCAGCATAAAAAATAAAAAAAAATGGAAGGCAGAAATTATAGCATCAAAAAATAAATACTCATACTCCTAAATCATTCTAAAGGGGAAGGCAAATCCTGCATACTGACCATATGCATTACAGGGAAAAGCCGATTGTTATAAATATTTTTGAATTTAAGAATCAGAAAATTGCGAAACCTTTTCATTGGCAAAATCCGGTATTTGGTGATTTTTCTCTGGGCTTCTCAAGGACTTATGTCCCTCCACCGTTCATTTACTTCCTGATTAGATAATGGGGAAAAAACACAGACGACATAAATCTTCGCCAATATGATTTAACTTTATTTGATTTAGAATTTAAAGTTTCTTACATATAACAAATTTGCCTGAGTTATGCTTTCTATTAAGAGTAAAATAAAGTTTTAGATTTAAAGTTAAATTGAAATAGGTGTAAATTTCAAAATCTGTAATCTCATAAAGAGCATTTGCACTGTTGATTAAATTTATTATTTCCAATTCGAATTTTAAATTTCTTTTAATGGTCTATAGTAATAAATTTTACATGGAATTTATTTGGTATACAGGAATAGATGAAAATATCATTAAATAGAAATAAGTTTCATGGGTTTATTTAATGTTTTATGCGGAATGATTATTTACAATGAAAATATCCTATATGCACATTATGCACTATATTCCAATTTTCAGTTTAAATGAAACTGAATTAATCTTAAAATATATTTAATGGTGACGTTTACATCTTTTAAACGCCGTGAAAATGTCCCATTGCTCAACAAAAATGAATTTCAAAGGTTTTAAATCAGAGTTCTTGTGCATGTTTTTTTTTTCAATTTCTTTTGACATCTGATGTTACGCTAAATCGTTAGATCTGTCTTTTTGATTGAAATTGTCGTTTACATGGAATAGGTGCAGTATTTCTAGTGAAGGACTAATAGGTTCTTACATTAGTTCTTGTAAGAACCGAAAAAGACTGACTGATCTTTTGATTTTGTTTTTATTTTGCGAGTAGAGTCAAGCGGAATGAGCCAGAAGACTTTAAAAAGTTCTTTCTTGAGTAAAATTTCAATATATGTAAAATTCTAAGAGCATGCGTAAGTACCCTTTTCTTCCGACAAAAAATAGATATCTATAGAATGAACCCTTTGAACAACCGAAAGTCTTAAATAGCAGTTTAGTTCATCAGTTTAAACATTGCAGCTGTCAAGTTCCGAAACTAGCGGCTGACATTTCGTGAAAAAAACATTTATTAGTTTATCAAGAAAGAAAAGTGCATGCCATATATATCCCATCATCTCTTTTGTTATATTGAGATATGGGACTAATGATCACCAATTTTTTTTTTTCAATCTGGGGAACTGAGATTTGACCTTTGGGAGATTCACTTGGGGAGATTTTTTCGGCAAATTGAATCACTATAAATTGTTTTATATGCTCCATCTGCGAAAGCAGGGGGGGGATATAGTGTTCGAGTCCAATCGTTCGTCTGTCCGTCCCATCAGGTTTATGTTGCAAGATGGACATTATATCTTTCGGACAAATTCCTGTTTTCTGTATTTTCAAATGTGTGTTTTTGTTTGTGTTATAGTAATTCTAAATTTTCTGAAATGTAATTTAAAAAAAAAATTATTTGCGTTAAAAAAATTGTGATTATAATAGAAAAAAGTACAGCTAAAATTGAAACAAACAAACAGGAAAAAAGACCTACGGATATTCTTTATAATTATTTTATCACTTCGCATGGGAAAGTTAAACTAAAAGCATTGCCTCCCTAATACATGTAATAAAAGAAACAATTCTATTTTTACTTGGAAGTTTTCTTTTTTTTCTCTTTATTTTTTTTAATTGTTTTAGCCCATCGTAATAAACCATTTGAGTGCCCTTTCCCTTTGTCTACTTGAATCAGAGTGATTTAGCTCTTATGTAACTTAGAAGTGCTCGGTACCAACGGTACTCAGTTCAATTTTGAGCATATAAGGTTTTAGATACTTCCCTACTTTCACTTTATAGTAAAGTACAAATATTTAAAGTTTCAAATGTTTTGTGCTTTTCTAGAGTCTGTGGTCGATTTTTTTAATTCTCATACGATTATTCAAATCATTTTAGATCATAACCCTGTTATGGTTTAGCTTCTATTATTCAAGACAAATGTAAAATAGAGAGCATAAAATGGTCTGTTCAAATTTCATGGTTATTTTGACATCCTTGTGATATTTGTACAAATTTTCAATTCTTTACACTGAAAAGGCACTTCTTCCATTAAAACAGTTATAAATTCTATCTGGTACGGATTCACCCGCTTATTTGGTTGATAAACACAATTTTCAATAGACTTTATTTCAAATCCATTAAAAATTTTCAATCTTCTTTCTACGCCAACCGCTGCAGCATTTGAATGTGTTCTTTTCTTATTTGAGCCGAGAGACCATCAATAATGAAATGTTAAAACTCTTCAACAGAAAACCCCAAGAACCTGGGTCAGAATCGTAAGTTTTTTTTTGGTTCAAAACAAAATATATGCAAGTAACTCCAATCCTCGTTCATTTCAATGTCTATCGTATGTTTTACGAACAAAAACCTTATTTTGAAATGGATAAAGGCACCACATTTATTTAGATCTCAAACACCAGACTTTTGCATGCCCCCGCAACTACACGTCAGGAACATTAAGTTTTGCTCATGTCCGTCCGTTCGTCCGTACGTACGATTTTCCGTCAAGCTTTACTCAGATCTGTACATATGAATCTGATAATGATATGAAATTGGACTGCTGGGTGGCTCAGTAAGTGCGTCTTAAAGCAATCATTTGACCTGTCAGACATATACTTCCTGTTGGCCACTGGGCCAATATGAAAACTTCCGTTAAGCTTTTTTCACAAAATGTAACTAAGAATAAATCAAAATTTGGCAGGATATGGTTCAGTATGACAAACTGTATGTCTCAAGCGATTTTTAGACATATCAAACTTCTACTTTCTGATTTTGGCCCGGTGTTGGGGCATCCGTTTCCCAATGGACACATTCCTCAACTTTTGATTTTTTTTCTATCGTGTGACAGCGTTATGTTTCCTCTGATAAACCAAGAAATTCTAATTAATATCGTTACAACATTACAGTGCGATGTTTTTCATTTCCGGTCAATTAGTTTAAAATTTCACAAAATGTTTCAAACGGAAAAATAGAACACGAGAACATCATTAAAAATCAATAAGTATCCTTAAATACTTTTACTTGAAACATTGTGGTTATAGAAAATAAATCCTATTGATGTTAGACTTACATAAAAAAGAAATATACGTCTCTATTAAAAAAGAAAGAAACTGACTTCAAATAGCAAAATAAAAATTTTCACTCGATAGACGCGCGCCCACTTCGTCCATAAAACACCCACAAGAGGTGCTTGAGCTAATAGGTCAAACATACAAAGCGCCATTGGAACACGAGGAGCATAGAACAATACAACAACAACAACAAAACGATTTGAACCGGATATTTGATTAATAATGAACACGATATTCTGCGGCCGATTGGCAATTTCGTAATTCATCCTAATAACCACATGCTAATGGCGCGATGACTGGCGCCTTACGATATGTATGTTAAATAAAACTAGAACAAGTATTTCTTTAATACAATGTCTCTAATTTTATCTTATTTTTGTTTATTTAAGCATGAAATACCACATATTCTGCACGATGTGGACTTTTCAAAGAATGCGATGTTACCAGAGGTTTTTAAGAACCAGCCACACCAAGAAGTTCCTTTGTTGGTTGATGGTGAAATCATAGTCTTTGATGGGTATGAACGATGTTTTAAACATTTCACTGAAATGTATGTAGGTCATATTCAAAAGAGAAGGTATTCTTATATCTTATAGGTAGTCCAATTTAGCTTCTTGTTCATAATTGTTGTTTAAGGTCACGTTGTTCTAATCTGGTAAGTTTGATTATTTATTATTCCCTATACAACATCCCTGGTGAGTTTTGTGTCTATACAGCAGTCACTAATGGCCCTATCACACTATAACGTTTTAGCCAATGTGTGCCTGTGCCGAACGTTCGAATAATTTTCTAAAACGTTGGAACACGTTGGCAGTCGCTGTAAAAAGTTTCAAAAAATATCTCGGTTAACGACCACACTACCTGCAACGCACGACAAACTTATTCAAAACTTATCTATAGCGTTCGTCCGGCGTTGACGTTTGCCTAGCGCATGTGTGACGACTGCAGAACGCATTCATAGCGTTAGTCTAACTTGGTGGGGAGACCTAGGATTTCTGTTAATTTCTTTAGTATCATTTCGTAATAGCCTAAATAGATCTATTATCTGCTGGATTAATTAATAATTATAGAAATTTAGTTTCGTTATAAAAATATTGGTTTTCAGCGTTCTGGTAATATGAATGTATAATTATTCTAAAGCTGTTTTTTAACCAAAAGTGATGATTTTTGCACTCAGTCTAAAACAATAAAATATAGTGTAGATTTTATTTTTTGATATGTCAAAAATATACAGAGAGGAATGCGTGCGCTTGTTATCTCAAATGAGTATATACATGTAAAAAGATGACTAATCCTAAATGATCGCAGACAGCATGACGGATGTCCTTAATAGAGAAAAACGCGTATGCTTGTTGAATATTTAAAATACACATTATTTCAAATGAGTATTGAAGTTAGACTGTCGTTACTCGTTGTATTTGAGTATTTTTTCTACCAAAAAAAAAAATCATCGAAAACACGACAGTTGTATTACAATTTGCAAGAATTACTTTCAATTCCAGACCATCTAAGTTATCTTTGTTATATTTAAGATTTTTTTGGCTTTGTTCATTGTTTTTTTTTACAAAGTTTTTTTTCAGGTTTGAATTAGTATTTGAAGCTTTTGAAATTGACTTTCTCCCTTGTAATTTAATCCAACTTATAAAATTCTGGGGTTGATACGCTACTCGTTCGTTATAATGACGCTCTGTGCGCTCTGTACACGTTTTAAACACGTTGCATAGGTTTCTTCGTCGTTAGACTGACGCTAGACGTGCGCTGCATTATCGCTAGACACGTTAGTTTCCATTTAGCTCAGCGTTCGTCAAACGCATTTCAACGTGCGCACAACGACCACATAGCGTACATCAGCGTGTGTATAACGTCCTTCTAACTTATGTCTAGCGTTCGAATAATTTATTTCTAACACGTTGGCGAACGTCGGAAATTTTAAGCATGTTGAAAAATTTGCGACGCACTCGGCGATCACCAACGCACGCTGACGTTCGCTAACGTGTTTGTAGCGTGTTCATAACGTGTACAAAACTTACGCAACGCACACCAGCGTGTTGAAAATATATTCTAAAACGTCGGCGCACGTTTGTTAAAACGTTATAGTGTGACAGGGCCATTACATGTACATATTGTCTTGGTTTTGATTATACAAAGTGTCAAATGGGAGAAATCGCAATAGTCCTGACTGCGGACAAGCGTTCAAATAACGCAGTTATCGCATCTTTAATTTATAACCTAAATATATACTGTTGCTAGGGCCGCAAAACACCAATTCACTTACACCACTCAGGAGGTATAAAACGTTATTTTTGTAAAACATAATTGTCACCATTGGCAGTTCTGATCCCTAAAACATGTTGTTTGTATTTGTCTATTCTGTTGCAGTGCCGCCATCTTGCGATATCTAGCAATGAAGTATACAAACTACGCCGGATTTGGACTTAGTTTACAACAACAAATGATGTCAGAGTCAGTGATATCTTGGTGCTTTAGTGAAATTCATAGGTATGAGCATGGCCATTGCACAATTTCCGGTTGGTAGCCATTTTCAAAATGACCATTAACCTAAAATGAATTTGAAATTCGAGACATAAAAAATTGCAATTAGTTTACGTGTAATAGTCCTTTTTCTAATGATAAAAAATGCTTTTAAATCATTGGGATTGGTGAAACATGTTTGTGAGTTAAATTTCTGAACAAAAGCACACGATGCAGCAAACTCATTCAAATACCAGATTTCAAAATCTGTAATATGGAATCTCACAGTGATAGATAAAGAAAGAGCCCGAATACCCTTTTTACATGACAAGTGCAAGAATTTGTCACAATAAAATATAAAGATAAGGGAGCGACCATTTGAGTTTTAGGGGGGAGGGCTATGGTGAAATTTTAAATTAAAAGGCAGGATTGCAAAAATCCTGAAAAAAAGCAGGACAGTGCTTTGAATTAGAAAAAGACAGGAAGGACTTTTTGACTGAAAAACTTATAGTAGCTTTAGACATAAAAAAAAAATATGCGAGCGATAGCGCGCCAAAAAACTAGGCTCCGTTTTTTCCGAAATAAAAAGACAGACCATAGCCCCCCTCCCTCCATAGAAAACAAATAATTGTTCCCTAAGTATAGATCATAATAATTTCCTGGATTGTTTCTTTATTCGGAATTTCACAGTTGTGTAACTGATCAAAAGTCTCCATCTCAATCAAAATAATTTGTTTGAAAGTTTATCCGAGTGTACTTTAAAAAGTTTGTAAGACTAGTCAAATACATCTTGCCAGTTGGTCAGGGTTAGGTTTTGACGGCTTTGGTCTACATTGAAGAAGTTCAATTAAAAATTAAAGTTCTTTTGAAATGAGTGAAAAAGTATATTTGAAATTTGATACAACGAATGTAATTTGACTGTCATATTAAGCAAACAGTTAAATATATTAAGAAATGAAAGGCACTAATAACTACAAAAATAGAAAAGCCACATCTAAGATAGAAGCCGAAAGGTACCTATGGGGTATTCTATTATCAAAAGTCCAAAAGGGCAATTTGAAAGACAAAACTTGTAATTACGAACGATAATAACACGAAGAATTAGGTAACACAGAAATACACAAAAACAACTGAATAGCAGTCAACAACTCAAACTGAGGTTGAAACTAGATTGGACGCAGGTGCCCTAAAAGGTTAAGCAGTTCCTGGTTGTTACACAACACCTTTTGTGCTGCAAATGGTCAATTTAGCGGTTTAGGTGAACAAAACAAACCCTATCTGTACTCATCTGAAAGAAAGAAATCACATATTTGAGCACATGACTAACAGCATAAATGAAAACTTGTAGTACGAAACCTATGAGTTCTAGTTCAAAATCCTCGACTTGAGTTCGTGTTGCTGATTCAATGCATTTTAAAAAGGTGATTTTTGAAAACTGAAAAACATGCAGTTGGAATATTATATTACGTGTACTTATCTATTTTGAATATTTGTAATGAAAATTTTATCATTGTAAACTGAAGGTTAGGTGGCGTGCTTTTTAGCTCAACTGACCCAAACTATTGCCATCACTTAATTGGTGTCCGTCCGTCGTCGTCGTCTGTCGTCGTAAAGTTTCTTTTAAAATCTCCTCTGAAACTACTGATTGAAGGGATTGCTTTTAACTTTGCACACATCATCTATGGGATGTCCTCTACCAAAATTCCAACTTGGTGACTGCCGACCTAAAAACATGTCCGCCGTAACTAAAAAGAGACAGGGTGTAGGACCCTAGTTTTTGTCTTATAAATCAAAAAGTATAATAGAGAAAATCTTAAGCAACCTACCTTCTTCAGCATAAAAAGCTGTCAGATGACCCCGTATAGAGGTAATGGCCCTTTAAAGGTAAAAAATAGCATTTTTGCATGCTTTTGGCCTAGAATAAAAACTAAATCAGATAGAGAAAAGCTGTTGCTTGCTTAAACCATCAATTCATTGACCTCTGCAAAAGTCTCCATTGGGTGGAAGTTGTCAGATGACCCCTTATAGGAGAAATGGCTCTCTCTAGGTGTAAAATAGCGTTTTTACATGTTTTTTTTTTGTTTTTTTGGTTTTTTTTGCCCAGATCTGGGGTAATTAAATTAGCTGTAATATCAAAAGTCTCCATTGGGTCGAAGTTGTCAGATGACCCCTTATAGGGGTTATGACCCTTTAAAGGTAAAGAATAGGTTTTTTTTTTTCGTTTTTTTTTTTTTTTGCCTACAGAATGCAAACTATTGCAGATAGAGAAAAGCTGTTACTTGCTTAAACCCAAAGTTGAGCTTGCTGAGCTCTACAAAAGTTTCCATTGGGTCGAAGTTGTCAAAAGACCCCTAGGCGTATAGGGGTTATGACCCTTTAAAGGTGGAAAATACAGGAAAGCTATTTCTTGTTTAAACCCTCAATATATTCAGCAGTTTGGGGGTTTTGTCGTACAGATCCAACCAAAAAAGATTAAGAAAAGCTTTAGTCATTGAAGTCAGGTTAGCAATTCAGGCTCCTGAGAGCCTCTTTTTGTTATTTTGTGCTTTCTTTTCAGACCACTGCGATATTTCGTTTCTTTTTTAAACTTTTGAATACCAAAAAATGATACTCCTTGGCTTCTCATATTTCCAGCCATTAATTTCCTGAAGTTATGCCTATTTTACAAATTAAGAGTCCGTTTATGTCATGGACTCTGAGTAAACTTTTTGCAAACATTGAATTTTCTTTCGTGGTGTTATTCTGTCTGTTAAATTCTTGTATTTTAATGTGTTTTTTTATTTCAGAGTAATTGGATACGCATACATATATCCACAATTTTTGGACCACTATAGTCTCAAAACACCGGAAGCAAATGAAATAATGGTTGAACATGCGTTACAGGAAGTGACAAAACTTTTAGAAATCATCGAAAGCCGCTACCTTGTCAATAATAGATATTTGACTGGAACTAGATTAACGATTGCGGATAGTTGCGTAGCAGCCGTGATCGTTTTATTGGAATGGACAAATTTTAATTTCAAAATGTGGCCGAAATTGGAACATTGGTTAGATCGTGTCAAGCAGAATCATTTTTGGGAGGAAGCGCACGTGTCGCACAATCAATTCGTGAAAGACGTGCAAAGATCAAGCATGATTTTAGACTGATATAGACTGATTCAATCGTAAATCATATAAGGTGTTTCTTAGTTTATAAAGGTGCTTATAATTTTGTAAAAAAATACAACATGCAATCATGGAATTATATCATGACTTTTTCCTCTTTGAAGCTGATGGCATTTCAGTAAATATTATAAAAGAAGAGAAGCCGTTTTTTAGTTTTTAATTGTTATGTTTGAGTCTCACTAGATTAACACAACTTGAATCCTTACTAGCCAAAAGAGAATGCCACATCATTTTTTTTACATCTCTATGTACACCGAGAGCGCGTATTGTCGGTATTTTGAATTTCTGCCATTCGTGGCTAGATGCTTTCGTGACACTTTTGTTAAGTTCTTGGTAAAGGTCCATCATTCGGATACTAGATGTTGGGTATCAATGATATTTCACAACTAGATGGGTCTTGGGTAGGGCTACATCACCCACTAGAAATAAGGTCACTGTGACCTATATTTTATGCATGAACGACTTCAATTAAGTTCTTGGTTAAGATTCATAACTTGCAATCGGATACTAAGAGTTGAGGGTCAAAGATATTTCACCACTAGATGTGTCTTGGGCAATATGACACCACCCACTAGAAATAAGGTCACTGTGACCTATTTAACGCATGAATGACTTTGGTTAAGATCTTGGTTAAGGTCCTTAACTAGGATACTAGATGTTGGGGTCAATGATATTTCACCACTAGATGTGTCTTGGGTAACGTGACACCACCAACTAAAAATTAGATTACTATGACCAATATTTTATGCATGAATCACCATTTTAGTTCTTAATGTCCATATCTCGGATACTACATGTTGGGGTCAATGATATTTCATCGCTAGGTGTGTCTTTGAACAATGGTTACAATATACCACCCACTAGAAATCGGGTCACTATGACCTATATTTTAGACATGAGCACTTTTGATTATTTCTTGGTAAAGGTCCAAAATACATACCGGGGATCAATGATACATCAAGAACGGGAGGGCCATCCTGTGGCTCGACCATAGACACATTTTCTAGTTTTTCTTAGCTTTATCAGAATTTAACGCTAAAGCAATCAATGATTTTCTAAAAATTTAAGAATGCAGAAAAAAGGGCGAGTTATAACTAATATTCGCAATGCTTTCTGTGTATCCATGCATGTGTCTTAGAGACGGTTGTTTAGATGCCATCTAACGAATGTTTCGAGAATTTGACAATTTTCATTGTCGTGTTTATTTGCTATTCAAAAATTAAGACCGGTTTTCCGCAAGACGTAAAACATATCATATTCCTTGTTCTGATTTGAAAAATGGCTGAATAAATCCGTTCTTCTGCTTCATTACCCAGATGTTAATGGTTCACTTAAACGTTTTAATGACCATAGGAAATAATTATACGAACAAACACTCGAATGATAAATAATAATGTTTATTTGTCACGTTTGAAATTCTGGACTATACGAACTTGTGGGTAGAAGCAAGTTTTAAAGTCTTAATTAGAGAAACCTTTTAACTTTTTGAATCAGTATTCATCAATTTAGAGAGGTTTTATGTTTTAAAAATTAAAACAACATTTCGTGTCATTAGACATTTTTTTTCTATTTATTTTGGACGAAAATCATGTCTGTTTATTCAATAACACGACAAAAAAGAAATTTTAAAGACCTAGCATTCAAGCAAGACTTCAAAAGAAAGATTCCAGTACAAACGCATCCATATAACTCTTTACATGTGGTACCAAGCTAACCATTTTAATGTTTGCCAAAATAAAGCCCTACACTGCAATTTTTGTCCTATGGATGTGGCGGACGCCCTGTGGTTGACACCAGGTGGTGCTTGTCTTTAATATCTATACGATATGTGGAATAAGCCGTAGCGTATGTTCACGATGTTGCACAACCTCCATAAACCAACAGGAATTAAAAAAATCCACAGAAAGAAACTGCCACCTGACTTTCAATGTGATCATGCAGTGCTTGCATGCCCAAACTCAAAATATATTATTATGAAAAGTCTAAAAGCCAATGTTCAAGGAAAGGCGGCATTAACAAAATATCGTATAATTTGTTGGGTTTTTTTTCGCGGGAGCTAAATTTCGCGGATTTCTTTAAAAACGAAAGATTTTTTTTCGCGGAATTCAATTTTAGCGATTACTTATACACTTTACATATACTAAATACGATTTTTTTTCGCGGATTTAAATTTTTGCGAGTTGCCAACTACCGCGAAAAAGTGAGAATTAGATACCCCCACAAAAAAACACCTTATACGGTAGAACAATTAAATAATTCGGTACGTATATTTTTTTTGCTTGACTTATTCTTTCGTATAAGCAGAGTATAAGGTATCACGAAGGATTATAAAAAAGCATGAGTCTCCCATAAACCGAAATTGCTCATCTGGTTCATAAGGTTCTCTAGATCTTTAATAAGGCAGAACATCCAAACGGGTCCGTGAAATGGCTCTAAGCTGGACATTTGAGAAAACAACGCCTTTTCTCTATCTGCTTTAGGGAGGTTTTCTCTATCTGCTATAGGTAGGTTTCTCTATCTGCTTTTGGGAGGTTTTCTTTATCTGCTATAGGGAGGTTTTCTCTATCTGCTATAGGAAGGTTTTATCCAATATTTGGGTCAGAACCATTGTGATCTTCAAGTTCTCCGATATGTATTTCCTTGCTCTGTCTTTTCTTCTCTGTCATTTGAGATGCATTATCCCAGTTTGGTAGCTTTGTAATTAACGAAAGATTAGCCTTCAAAGGACAAAACTCCTAAAAGGGGTCATCTAAAAACTTTGGTCTAATGTAGACTTTTGGAGAATTTAGTGAGGTTAATCAAGCATCATCGTCGGAAACCCACGGTTGGTGCTACGCTTACCACAAACGTAGTGAGCGGAGTGCAATCGACCCTGGGTATCCGAGGATGATCAAGCATTTTCATTGGTTTCATTAAAAAGGTATTTACCTTAAAGGGGAATAACTCTAAAGGAGTCAGTCATCTGACAACTTTGACTCAATATAGATTTGGTTCTGAAGAGCCAAAGATAAAAGAATGTTTCCAGATATATATAGTTTCTGTGTTATATGCCATAATCCTCTAAAACATTAAAAAGACATGAACATAGTAATAAGCTGAGACAAAAATCATGTCTAGCACTAGGTACAAATATTGTGACACTACTAAACTAGTTTTCTACCCATTTTCCTCCAGGGTTTTATAAATCTGTTAAATACAATACATATGAAGGTCAAGAGCAAATTCTAAAATAGAAGGACCAGTCTAATTGAACACTTTACACATCTTTCCTTTTCATTAACGTGGCGGGTTATCACATTCATAATGTACAATTATACATTGTATTTTTTTTCATATAGTGGTTTAACGAGCACGGGATAATAACAAAATATATAGACTATTATCCTAAGCTTACGCTGTTTTTGTCAGAATTTACTAACTGGTTGAACACCCCTGGTAATCTTACCTGGAGAAAGAGTTCACGACAGATGAACAAAACTTACATAGAGTTCACATTACAATGTTTTGGTAAATCTGTTTGGTCCTGTGAAGAAAAAAGTTTACAAAATGGATATTGGATAAAAGTATGGAATATTAAATGTCTTATTTTAAATCTTACCCTTTATCAGAACAAGGCTATTTTATCAGCCCGAAACCCGAACGGCTCAAGGGATGATAAATGACCGAGGGCTGGTTTAAAGTTAGATTTAAAATAAGACAGTGACATGTGATGTATTTATCATGATTCTGTGACAACAAATTAAATAACACCATTATTGTTGTAATGTCTTTGTACATGTTGTATGTTTATTGTTAGATCAATGTAACCTTTGCCCAGAAATGGGCCCAGTCACTGGATAATAAAATTATTCTTATTCTTATTCTTATTCTTATACTTCAACTTTGGACTAGAGAAAAACTAATAAGGTCGTTCTTTTTCTAAACAGACTTGAAGTTAACAAGAATATTGTAATCCACTGGAGAAGGCCCATCGTTGCATTAACCATTAATTTTGGAACATTATTGACTCAGATATAGTAATAATATCATAAAAGCAGCGTCATTCCGGAATTTCACGAATGACGTCAGGCTTCCGAAAAGTGACAGAAAGGGGTGGGATGATTTCCAGAAGCGGGCGTGATAAAGCTTTATCAGCCTCGGAAGATGGCGTTGAAGCTTTATCAGCCACGGAACATGAAATTTCTTTTTGAACAACAGGTTTATCGCCGAGTGAAAACAAAATCCATTATTTACTATAAGTATATGATAATGTTTTGTATATTCAGTTTTCTAATTTTGTAATTTAATTATCGTATCAAAAAATTAAACTTTCAAATTAACAAAACCATTTTATACGGGAACTCGCCTTACTAGGGGTGTTTAAATTTACTAGAAAAATCTACATTTTGCTTCGTCGGTTGAACAACCCAATTCGAATCAATATCTTTTCATTGGTCACGTTTAACCGGAATTATGCGATGTTTTAAAAGTTGAAGGAAAATGTAGCAATCTTGTATTGATATATTCTAATGAAGAAATACCATTAGCGACTCTAAAAGGGAAAAGCGCGGCGGGAAAAACGGAGGGCGATCCTGTGTGACCACTAATGAATAATTGAGAAAGAAAATGAAGTAAAAGCGCTTTTTTATTCTAAGGCATTTGAAATAACGTGTGAGAAATCTTAAGAGTTATCAAATTACTTAGACTTAAAAGGGGATAAGCAGTTCTTTTTGTTTCAGGAGAAACATAACCTTCTTTGAATCTTTGTGTTGGAACTTATATATTTTCTTGGAAAAAGCAAACTTTAACGTTAAAGAAAACTTAATTGAATTAACAGACTTTGATATTCTTCTGCGAGATTCTTTGTGAAAGTACAGAACGGAGAATAAAAGATAGATGCAAGTTCAATATTTTTTCATCAAGGGAAAAAAACATATAACGAGCCGAAAAGATAAAATATAGGAGCATATCTCCGTCCGAGGACAGGAAAATCAAAACAGGCTAGTTATTTCTTTGAAAATAGGTCTGATACATTGATTTGATTAGAAGAAATGGCTAATGCTAATAAAACATTGACAAGCGGGTACGACCTTCCCATTAAAGGCCTCGACGATGGATATTTTTACCCGATCCATATCTGTGCCCTAATTTGCATTACAGCTAGTTTTACCTCTGCTGCGGCCATATTTATAATTTCACTCCGGAAAAAATCCGAGTTTTTCACCAGACCAAAAAATGAGAGATTTGTCGTTTATCTGGCCATTTGTGACGGCTCTTTTAATTTCTTCCATTCGATGGATCACCTTCATTACATGGCGACCGAGAACCACCCATCGCCGCTCGGAGTTTGTGCTTTCTACTCGTTCATGATGTTCACATTCGTCATGTCTCAAATGATATGCGTCAACGTCATTGCTATAAATGCGTTTTTCATGATGTATTTTGGAAAGAACTTGAATTTTGGGAAATACGACCACAGGCTCCTCTCCCTAATGTTCGGAGTTCCAATTATCATTCTGGCAGTGTCGGTTATCATAGGGAAACTTGGCCCTAATGGATACTTGTAAGTACAATGTATAAGTAAGAAATTAACAATTATTGTTCGTGGTCTGATTTCACACATACTTATAATCCGGGTTATATCTTCTCAGCAGCTTTGTTCTAGTTTTCTTAGCAACAACTTATCATAGCCAAATGATGTTTGGTTTGCAGCATCGTGAGATTCGATTTCAGATCTGTCGCTTACCAACTTCCTGTTTTACGAAATCTGGCAATATCTGACTAATTTGACCATTTTTTAAAGTTTGCATGCAGTTATTGCGTTTTAGCAATCATGTATCGCGTTATAGCTATAAATTGTGCCATAGGCAACAGACAACACTGACGTGTGTCGGTCTGTTTTGCTCTGTCCTTTATTCATTTGAACATGCCAATTTGTCTCTATAGCAATGCTTTTAAAATTGTTTTAGTTTAGTCTTCCAGTTTTCCGCCTCGATAATTAAACGCACCCATCATTCTAATATGAACATTTTATGTACACGTACTTGTTTTGGTTTTTGGCTACTTGGTTGAAATGTTGATTTACAAGTCAGTATACCATTAAGATTTTCAAATTCTCTGGTGGTTCTTCCATTTCTCTTGCACATTTAAGATTAATTAATTTGTTCTGAAGTTTGGTTTATTTAACAGCATTGATATCAGGGGGCGAATCAAGACATTTTCGGAAGAAGGTTCCGTAAACATGGAGCCTGATCACTTTTGTAGAAAATCTACATTTAGATATTTTTTGGAGGAAAGTGGGGTTCAAACTACAGCAACACCCCCCTTTTTTGTGCAACTCGAAAGTGTTACCACCATGCGTGCATCGTAATTCTTCAGAGGAATGTGACACCTACAATTATTGCCCGTCTATTTTTCACCATGATGAATTTCATAGAAATCACAAGGACTTTTCAAAATTAGATCCGGTCTGCTTCCAATTCGACCCGATTGAAAACGCGACATTTCTGGTGTATGTTTATTTGAACGTGGACATATCTAAATAATTGACAAAGTTAGTTAGCGGTTGCTTCATTTAGAAGGTCAGTACCGGATGTGGCCATTTTCGTTCATTTCCCGACGCCATTAACTTCTATTAACTTCCATTGCAATGTAAGATAATATTATTTGTCTTAGAGAGCAACCATTTGATTTTAAGGGGAAATATGAATTTTTTATACGGCTTTCAATTTTTAATTTTAATTTATCATAATTATTCAGCAAAAAAACTGTATCCTTTCTTTTTTTTTATTTCAAAGCACTACCATGCCTTTTAATTTTGACTTTCATTAAAGCCCCCCCCCCCCCTTTCCTCCGTAAAAATTCAATGGTCGCTCCCTTAGATTATATTATCACTTCAACACTACAATAACTTCAATGAAAAATATGTAGAAGAGCAAATTCAAAAGATAGTGACCACTATAGCAAAAAATAAAATTAAGCTCCCCCTTAAAGTTACATGGTGCATTTTTCTGAATTCGCAAATGCAAAAACTGAATAACGTCTTTTCTACTTTCAGTTGTGCCTTTGACGGTGTTACTGGCGGAGTTGTCCAAATTCTGTTCACCATAGTCCCGTCGATTCTCGTTCTCGTGGTTAACGTTATTTTGTATTCTCTGATATGGACCAAGCTGAGAAAAGAAACCAAACGCATAGCTCATACTATAGGGAAGGCTGCATCTACTGCACGTGCAACGCACAGGGCCGCGAGAACGATGATGTTATTTGTGATCATGTTCGTGATTCAATGGGGACCGTCGTCAGTTTGGGGTCTTTGGGCCTACCTCGAAGATACACCTTCAGCAGTTGTGGTGATGGTTGTGATTTTTGCTAATATTGGCGGCGTTTTAAATGGCATTGTTTTCATTGTGATATATCGAAAGAGGGCTCTGACCGAGGCCGATGTAACCAAAACAAAGAATACTGTTTCTTCAATTTGATCTTCTACATGTACATGAAATGAATATGTACTTTTAAAGATGAATGCGACATAGCTAGTTGCAATTATTGTACCTCCTATATCATAGGCGGATCCTGGGGGGCCCGGGCCCCCCTTTTTGCAGAAAAATTTGGTTGAATATGTAGGAAATCATTGAAGCGTGACTAAAGCGGGACCCCCTCTTAGGCCAGTCAGTGGGCCCCCTCTTTTCAGAATATCTTGATCCGCCTCTGTATATATGACATGTTTTTATTAGAACTAAATACGATTGCGATAGAGTGATACTTTCCTATCCTGATTTTCGCTACGAATGTTTTCCTTTCAAAAGCTACTCGTTTCTTTATTGTAACTCGATAAATTCTTTTTCAGCATTAAAATATTTTTCTTGTCGCCTTACTTACTTTTATTCAATAAAACGGGTATGCATCCTTTATCTTTAATTCACCCGTCTGTTTAAAATGCACTGTGTCATTTTTATACGACTACAAAAAAAAAATGCGGACGTATATAATGGTATGATGCTGTAGTCCAGATCGTCGTCCGCGGCGTCGTTGTCTGTCAACTTTAATGTATACACAATAACTTTAGTTCTATCTATCTGATTGCCATGAAATTTGACAGTGATGTTCCTCACCATAAAAGGATGGGTGGGATTGAATTTGGGGGTCCCCCTATTTTCATTTAGACATTAGGAGCCAAAAAAGGGGCAAAAATTCTACTTTCTTTTTTGTTTTCACAATAACTTTTGTTCTGATTTACCAGATGCTGTGAAATTTTACAATAATGTTTCATACCATAAAAGGATGAACAGGCTTGATTTTGCCCCTCCCCTCCCCTATATTCGTTTAGAAATTAGGGGCCAAAATAGGAAAAAAACTCAAATATTTTATTTGTTCCCACAATAACTTTGGTTCTGGTTGACCAATTGCTATGAAATTTGACAATGATGTCTTACCATTAAATCATATACTGGATTGATTTTGGGGGGTCCCCTTTTTTCATTTAGAATAAGGGGCCCAAAAAGGGGCAAAAAATGAAACTTTTTCATTGCTGATCTGATTTTGATTTTTTTTGTTGCAATTCACTTCTTGTTAAGTAGGGGATACAAAATGGGTAATAATTATCGCACCACCTTTTTTCCTTTATGCAATTAGGTGCTAAAAGGGGCCAAAATCGAATCTTTTTTTATCTATTTTCCGATTTCAAAAAAAAATGTTTGCTAATTTATTCTTATCAAGTAGTGAACTTGCAAAATTGAGGATTAATTATATGACACTCCCCTCCCCCTAATTGCCGTTAGAGGCTAAAAGAGGCTAAAATGAAAGGTAGCAGGTACCCTTGATAAGGGGCCAAAAGGTGTAGTATTTTTGTAATTGTAAATAATTCTAGTTTTCATTTGAAATAAAAATGGATTCCTTGTGAAATGTAGGTTGAAAGTCCACAAAAGGCTGCATTTGTCAAAAAACTTTGTCAGCCCACCACGGGATGCATGTGTCCAGAGCAATTGACTATCCATATTGGGCCTAAAACGTACAGGGTTTGACATGTTGCGGTCGTATCAATGCTGCGCCAGGCGAAGCTTTTTATTCTCCTTGCAGTCATATCTAAACTTGGTAGTATAATATTAAAGTAATACAGTGCTCTCAATTAGTACAAGGTATTTTATGCTTTAGGCCAGTAACAATCAGGGAGCGAACATTTTATGTTAAAGGGGGCTATGGCTAGATGTTTTTGCGCGCTGCAGTGCATTTTTTCTGAGGTGGGACTTGGGAAAATTTTTAAACCTCTACCGCCAAATTATTTTTTGGGGGGAAAACAAACCCCTTATTTACCCCTATATAAATGATGGTTACCTTAAATCCCCCACAAAAAAAAGAGAATTTACATCATAAGCCATGCTTGATATGTTTCTTCTGTAGAAAATAACGTCAACTTATTCATAAATATCCTTTTCGAATTTTTGAAAAACGATTGATCACAGCGAATCTTCTTTCAGACATTTAAAACTTTACAAGAAAAATATATATATTTATAATATATGTTCACAAAAAGCAGCAACAGCAGCGTCAATACAGGACAATGTTGTTCTTGTAATTGACTATTGCTGTGGTTGAAACAAAGAAAAACAAAAAAAGAAAGAAACGAACAAACGAAAATTTCTCGTTATATACTCCTGGAATGAAATTAGAAGTAAGTGATCTTAGCTCTCTTAGTGATCTTAGACTTGCACAATCAATCGAAAATATAGGGATTTTTATCTAAGACTCATTAGATACACTCTGTGTGTCATGAGTAGCAAAGCATATGATACACCATCTTTTCGGAGGATAAAACACGACGTTTTTCCCTGATACAATTCCCGTCTCTAGCCATTTTAAATTTATGGTTGGAATCTTGAAGACAATTCGCAATTCTCGGCATTTGTTTTATTCACTTTTGATACAGATTCAGTTGTTCAAAGTTTTTTCTAGTTTATAAATGGACTAGAAATTCTGCGATTTAGAGACAAACATTAAAGCTGCGAACGGTAAAAAAATCAACACGAGGTTTGCCAATATAAGATGGATGTAAATGTCGAACTCATTTATTTGCTAAATATATTCTTTATTTGTGGACTGACTAATTTCGATAAATGAATAAAACTTCCGTCATGTCCGTGAATTTAAAGATAACGTTCAATCGTGCCGGAGCAAATTGATTTATTTCAAATTCTCAGACATTTTTGCTTTGAAGTAAAATAAAGAACAATTTGACAGCATAAAACTATTTCCAATTTCAAACTGATAAAAAAGAAAACATTATAAAAATTCTTAACACGGCTCTAGATAATAATTTTCGATATACGTTAACATTTACACGATAAGTCTAAAATTTGTTTGACATTCGATTGACATTTATTTAATATGCATTATGCATGCTATATTATTATGGAGAAACGTATGAAAATTTTTGTAAGAAGCAAAGAGGTACCAATAGGGGAATTCGAATGTCAAATGTCCGAAAGGCTAAGAAAAAAAACGTAAGCATGAACAAAAAACACGATAAAAACACACAACTACATTGTAAATTAGAAATCGACATTGCGGAGAGTAAAATCAGGTGAACCAGAAAAGTAAACAGTTCCTGTTTTCTGTAGTACAATGTACAGCGTTTGAGTTGTTAATTGTCAGTTCAGCATGTCAAATCCGGGGAAGGAAGACATAATAAAAGCATATGACAAACAAACATTTTCACTCATCTGAGAAATAGAACTCCAATATTTGTCTATGATCGTATGTTGTCTATGAGCGTATGTATCATTTATACAAAATATTTTTAGTGATGACAACAACCGAGTAGCAAAATAACCCGCCAGTTGTATTAGCATCCTGTGTCAGACTTGATGCCCCGCCCAGAAAATCTGTCTTAAATGTTTCCATTTTCATTCAGTACCAGATTTTTAAATAATTTACTGGTGTATGAATTAAGACGTCATTCTTTGTTTGACCATTTGCCTTGGGGACCGACATTTAACTTGAAGGGGAGACTTGTTGTTTTTTTGTTGGTGTGTTTACCAGAAAATTTCTTTTCGCGCAAATATATTTTTTAAATGTGTAGCGATAACTTTTTTTACTTCTGATATTAGCATTATTTATATGGCAGAAATTCTTCTTCGGAATATTTTTTTTCTTTTTAGCTGCCAAAATATTTTTATATCAAAATCAGATCCAGAATATTTTTTTAGGAACACAAATTACAACAAAGTTCCAGACAATAAATTTTGCTACGCCTGACGCGCGTTTCGTCGATTCAAGACTCATCAGAGGCGCTCTACCAAAAATATTGAAAATGCCAAACACTATATGATTATGAAGAGCATAGAAACAAAAAAAAAACAAGCGCCCTCCCCCAACACTCAAGCTAAATGGCCTGTCCCTTATTGCCATTAAAAAAAACGCTGTTTATTAAAATTTGGTTTTAAATCCAAAAAATGCGCAATCAGAAGGGTGATCTTAAAACAGAACTGCAACAAAGATTGAGGCTTATGATTTAAAGCTATGTCTGACGCGCGCGTTTAATACATTAAACAATTAAAATTCAAATAAACAAAAACTGAAAAGCACATGGGGCACATAAACCTATGCCATGATGCCAAATTCAAAAGTCAAAATTTCAACAACAAAAGACACAGAGCACAAAATTGGCACTACATCAAACCATGGAGTTGACATCAGAAAGTGTGAATAATCCCCAAGGCAAAAACATCAATTTTATTTCACATCTAAGATTACTTAAATCAGAATTTTATAAGACATCCTGACTGTTATTCATACTTTTGGTTTTATACCTATGTTCCACGTATCGTTATTTCCCTTTAAAAAAGTCTTTCCAATTTTCCTCGAACTTTTCTGATGAGTCTAAGAAATGTGTATTTAAACACACTTAGATTAGATATTACAAGTATTTTACATTCTTAGAAATGTTCCAATTGAGAGAATGTTGTGCTTTGATAGTTTTCATATCTTCGTCAATATATATATTGACAAATAAATAAAAGAAGCAACAACAAAATCCGAAAGGGCAAAAGGCACCATAAACATGTATACGTACAACATATATAAAAGAAGTAGAGGTACCAATGGGGCATCCGAATGTGGAAAGTCCGAAACGGCAGAGACAAAATTCGTAAACACCAACGAGAACAGGACGAGAAAAGAGATAAAAAAAAACCAACTGAATAGCAGTCAACAACGCGAACTGAAGTCGTAACGAGAGTGAACTCTGGTGCTTTTTGAAAACACGTTCACAAATAAACTGATTATTCAGCTGAACTGAAAGGATGTTCTACCGGGAACTATTTTACCAATCTTCAATGAGCTAAAAACTTAATTCATGAACGTTCCTTGTGTATCAATCTTCATCTGTCACGCACATTAAGGGGAGGAAAACCAAAAAGTTGAAGGACCAAAAAAGACCAAAATATCAAAGACACGGTATAAAATGAAAAGGTATTAAACTGGTTACTAATGCTAGCAAATGTCTTGGAGCAAGATACATATCGTTTAAGCAAACCAATTTTAATAATTTTGATGGTTAGATTAAATGAAAGAAGCGTAGGTGTACCAAAGGGATAATCAGTATCATAAAACCGTAAAGACAAAGACAAAACCGGCAGACAAAAACTCATCACAACAAAACAAACCACATAACAACATAAAACACACACACACACACACACACACACACACCCACCCACACACCCACACACACACACACACACATAACAACAAAACCGCATTCAGCAACGCGAACTCAAGTCGAAACGAGAGTGAACTCAGGTGCTCCGGAAGAGTAAGCAGTTCCTGCTTGCTATAGCACACCCGTCACGTTGCCATAGATCGATTAAGTGTTGGTTAAATCTGGAAAGGTTGACAATACAAAACTCGAAATATGCATCGATTTTCAGACTGAATGTCAAAAATTTGAAAGAATATACCTTAATTGCAATAAATCATTCATTAGAACTTTCTAAAATTTGGAATTAGAAATGAGGACTCCCACAGTAATGTTGGGTTTCTTTGAATCTGATCAAATTGATATAACGAATCCATAGAATTGTTTGAATTATAAAACAAAGAAACATAATGTCTTTTGAAAATTTAACCACTTGAAAACAAATGCTTTTGTTCAGAATTATCATAAACATTTTAATAATGAAATATATGATTCGGTGTTGCAATGTTCATTCTATAGGATAACATTTAATGTGAAATCAAAACTGAAAAGGTCTTTATATGCCATTAACATCTACTCTTCAAAAAAAGTTACGCATAGATAGAAAATTCCCCTGACGTTCAATGCAAATCCAAACAATATCAAAACAATATTGCCGAGCTGTTCTGCAGCCGATTTTCATTAAATAAAATCCAGTAAAAAGAAAACGAAATAAAGATTGTTTTATCAATAAAGACCCAAATCGTAACTTCAATGGTCTTTAAGAAATTGTGAGTAGAACACGACCAATGTTTTTCACGGAACATTTTGCATTGATTTAAACGGGAAATTGATGCGTAAAATGTGCACTACTTGCAATATCTCAAATAGCAGCGACGTTCCCATTGTGTTCAAATTAAACAAATAAGATTCATTTATTTTTATTTTAATTGGTTTTTATTTCATGAAAATTGGCCAATGGACGGCTTGCTTATGTTGTTTTGAAATGGTGTGGGTTTGTATTAAACATATAGGAAATTTTTTACCTATGCGTAACTTTTTGGAGAGTATATTTTATTAACAAATTGAAGTCAAAGGCAGTATACTTGCTTGAATAAACTCGTTTTCTTGACTAAATCTAATTATAAATATAATATGAAATAGGCATTACCTAAATGCGAGCACAGCATAATTCTGTAAAATAAATGTAATGTTAACATGTTTAGTGCCATTGCTAACATTGTTTAATGATCGAATAAAAAAGATTTTATTTCGAATCGATGCAGTCAAATAAGATTTGAAATCATCGTAGTTATTTTTATTCTGGTTCATTTTCTAGACCGTTCAATTTGGGACGAGATGCTTGGGGCGATTGAACGTTAAATAGAAAAGCAAGAAAAATCGATTAAATTTGGTTACTACAAAAAATGTAGCAACTCATCGTCATCAGAATATTTTTCTCTTTATACATTATTACATAGATAATTTTTGGAATGCGACTAGCAAAATGGGTAATTATTTTCAAATTCACTCCGTTCCTGTAAAATTTGAGAGCCTTTCCGGACCATGAAAAATCAATATCAGCATTAGGCAAATTTCCCGCGGGAACAAATACCGTAGAGCTCTCCGCTCGAGCGGGCACTTCGTGCCCGCTTGCGAGCTGTGCTCGCTATAACCTAATTACAGACAGAAGCAATGGGCATTTAAATATCCGAATAAGCCAAGAAAAAACGAGGGGTCATAAAAGACAAGACGGGGAAGAGGGGGGAGACGAAAAATAATAATAACAAAAATTCGCTTTTGCGAGAAAAAAATATTACCTTGCTATGTGGCGAATTTCATTTCAGAGAATTTGAAAAGGACCCCTGCTTTCTTTTAAGCGATTTTTACTATTTCATTTGAGCGAATACAGGTTAACTGATGTAATTTGGATTAAAATGTCAATCTTCAAAACTAAACTGCGACAAAAAAGTAATATCCTAAATATTGTCACAAATATGTTTTGTCACATTTTTTAGCTAGTATTAACAGTTACACAATCAATCAACCAATCATACTTTTATTTCCTCAAGTACATGAGATATATGAACAATTATATCAATATATATAATGCAAATTATTAAATATAATTACATGGAAGATATAGAAAATGAATAAGATATTTACAAATAATGAAATTATTCATGTAATATTACAATCAATGGTTGCTGACAGAGTTTCATAAAATCAATTGAATCATCATTGTTGTCTTGTAAAGTGTTCGGTACTTTCCCAAGTAGAATGTTGTAAAGAACATCTTGTGAGTACGAGTCGAGTTCAACAAAAAGTTCTAGATCAAAGTTTTCGATCATTAGGTCCCACCATATTTGTCTCAATGCTGTAGTTGCGTAGCAGGCACAGGAAACATGATTGAAAAAGTCTACGCATTGTCGATCACAGCATGGAAGTACTATCTAGACAGATAGTACTTCCATGATCACAGATTTTGCATAACATTGTTGAGCTAATACTTGGGACATCTGTTAAAAGTTTGGTAATAAAAAACGATCTCTTTATTTCATTTTCTGTTCTAGAATTCTGCCAATATTTTGCCAAAGTCACATTGTCGTGTATTTCTCGATATTTAACAAAGTCACTATCATTATTTATGCGGGTAGACCATTCGTTAGATTGTATGTTAGACACGCTCTGTGTAACTATCTTTTTCCATTCTTGCTTGGATGGGAAATGTCCATTTTGAGAAAATTCAGGTAAGTATTCATGTAGGTAATATTTATAAAGTAAGGTTATAATGTCTGGAACATAACCAAGGTGTTTATATGGGATCCATCAGATACGAAAACAGTCTATTTAAGAAGATAGCTTTTGATAAGTGTTTATTATCCAAATTGCACAGTTTTTGAAGAAAGAATAACTTTCGTTTATCAATCTCACTTGCGATAGGATGAATGCCTAGAATACTCTCACACATGACTGAGCGTGTAGTAATTTTGAGCTTCAGAATGTTTGTTTTTGATTATCATGTGTTGGAATCGGTTAAGAGCAGACCAGTCTTGTGCTTTAATGTTAGTACACAGTTCACAGCCGTACAGTGTAGATGGGAGGACAACAGTGAAATATAGTTTTACAAGTACACTTGGGTTTGTTGAGTTCGTGGAAATTCCACTCAGCGCAAAAGACGTATTATTTTCCTTTTTGACAGGCTTTAAGAGTTCTTTCGTGAGCTTTCAAGTTAGCGCTTAAGATAATACCAAAATGAGTAACGTTTTTTTGAAATAGGAATACATTCTTGTCCTATAGTCCAGTTTAAGCTGAATGTATCCGACCTCGGGCTTGTTGTGAATATCACGATGTATGACTTCTGTGTGTTAAATGTGAATCGCCACATTCTTGAGAACTTGCAGCAGACATCAAGCATACGTTGTAACATACAACCCGTCCGATTTAACTATGGACTTTCTATTGTAGCGTTTAGTGCAGTGTGCACACACAACAATGAAAATTTACGTCGTCATGAACAAGCCAATCGGTAACAAAAACCGCAAATCGTCACAGTAGGAAAATCCCCCATTTGTCATTATCCAATCAGATTGAATGTTTGCACGACCGATTCATTCAATCAATGTATTTTTATGTAATCAAATGTAACGATTTGTGGTTTTTGTTAACGATTGGCTTTGTTCATGACGACGTAAATTTTCATTGTTGTGATTGCACACTTCACTTTACGCTACAATCGGAAGTCCATAGTTAAATCGGACGGGTTGTAACGGGGGTTGTACTAATACAAGCAATATCATCAGCTAATGAAGGGGCACAACTTACAACATTATCAACACCAGTATTTGAGTTTACATTCTGAAGATCATTTATTAAATCGTTAATAAAAACTAAATAAAGTAAACCAGAAAGAACACCACCTTGGCGAACACCTTCATTTACATGAAAAAACACAGACTGACATTGATTAACAATGATGGCACTATATGTATTAACATGAAGGTTATCTATCAATTGCCACAATTTACCTTTCACACCTAATCTATTTGATTTGACTAATAACCCTTTTCGCCGCACTGTGTCGAAGGCTTTTCGACTATCCATAAAAGCTACATATACTTTACTTGACAACTCTAAGTTAAATTACACAGTTTCTTGTCAATTAAATGACGCAGTGAGACAACTGAGCCCTGTTTGAAACCCTTGTTGTTGGGGGTTAGGAAAGTTCATGGATTCTGAGACTTCATCCAGAATTCCAGAGTATAAAACACGTTCAAATATTTTAAGAGTACATGAAAGAAGACTGATGGGTCTGTAGCTATCCGGTAGGTGTTTCGGTTTATTGTTGCCTTTATATAGGGGAACAATAAGTCCATGTTTCCAGACTGTAGGTAGTTCGGCACTTTCAACAATAATGTTAAAAAGATATGTTAAAAACTTTATAATAGTTTTACCACCACACAGGATGTGTTCGTGTTGAATTCGGTCAATACCACTTGCTTTTCTACGTTTTAGATTTTTAACTATGTTGGATACTTCATCCTCGGTTATAGAACCACCTAGGAGAATATCACCTCGCACTAGGGATTTGTGAATAGTTTCATAAGTCTTTTCTACGTAATGTTTGTTTTTGGAGTCAAAGTCATTATTATAACTGTATGATTTATTGTCAAATTTATTTTCAGTAAATATGTTATTTTACCTGTGATAAAAAATCGCTCAAATGAATGGGTTTTTTTTTCGCTCAATTAATTCAAATGCCAATTCGCTCGTATGAAGTGCATCGCGCTATAGAAATCTGCGAAATAAAGACTTACATGAAAGATGACCTACATTCCGTCAACATGACGTCGCGACTCCTTCGTGTCCTTATTTTCAGTTTACCTTTTTGTCTTTTTTCTGTCCCTATAATTAAGACAACAAAATAACTTTGCTGTTGCAGTTTAAATAAGAACGTACAAGGCGAAACATGATATTTGATGGCCCTGTCACACTATAACGTTTTAGCCAACGTGTGCCGAACGTTCGAATAATTTTCTAAAACGTTCGAACACGTTGGCAGTCGCTGTACAAGTTTCAAAAAATATCTCGGTAAACGACCACAAAGCGTCAGACTAACTACCTGCAAGACGCACGACAAACTTATTCAAAACTTATCTATAGCGTTTGTCCGGCGTACTTGACGTTTGCCTAGCGCATGTGTAACGACTGCAGAACGCATTCATAGCGTTAGTCTAACTTATTTTTTTTCTCTCGGTGGGGAGACCTAGGATTTCTGTGCTTTTCTTAAGTATTATTTCACAATAGCCCAAATAGATCTGTTATCTGGCTTGAATGTATTGCTGGATTAATTAATAATTATAATTCCATCATGTAAATTTACTTTCGTTGTAAAAATATTGGTTTTCAGCGTTCTGATAATATGAATGAATTATTCTAAAGCCGTTTTTAACCAAAAGTGATGATTTTTGTACTCAGTCTAAAAGAATAAATTAAAAACGTGTAGATTTTATAGTTTGATATGTCAAAAATATACAGAGAGGAATGTAT
Source organism: Arcuatula senhousia (assembly GCA_963971305.1). NCBI lineage: Eukaryota > Metazoa > Mollusca > Bivalvia > Mytilida > Mytilidae > Arcuatula > Arcuatula senhousia. Next base: position 61,534,008 of record OZ020306.1, read on the forward strand.
GCTCTTGTTACAAACTCTCAAAATCTCAAATGAGTATATACATGTAAGAAATACCGGTCTGTAGATTTTGCCTAGCATTCTTTTTATAGCACTTGACTAATCCTAAATGATCGAAGACAGCATGACGGATGTCCTAAATAGAGAATTGAAAAACGCTTATTGAATTTTAGAAATACACATTATTTCAAATGAATATTGAAATTAGACTTTCGTTACTCGTTGTATTTGAGTAGGTTTCTACCAAAAAATGTCCACCATAAACACGACAGGTGTATTACAATTTGCAAGAATTACATTCAATTCCAGATCATCTAAGTTATCTTTGTTACATTCAAGATTTCTTTGGCTTTGTTCATTGATTTTTGTAAAAAGATTTTTTTTCAGGTTTGAATTAGTATTTGAAGCTTTTGAAATTGACTTTCCCCCTTGTAATCCAATCTAACTTATAAAATATTGGGGTTGATACGCTACTCGTTCGTTACAATGACGCTCTGTGCGCTCTGTACACGTTTTTAACACGTTGCATACGTTTCTTGGTCGTTAGACTGACGCTAGACGTGCGCTGCATTATCGCTAGACACGTTCGTTTCCATTTTGCTTAGCGTTCGTCGAACGCATTTCAACGTTCGCACAACGACCACATAGCGTACACCAGCGTGTGTATAACGTCCTTCTAACTTATGCCTAGCGTTCGAATAATTTATTTTTAACACGTTGGCGAACGTCGGAAATTTTAAGTATGTTGAAAAATTTGCAATGCACTCGGCGTTCACCAACGCACGCTGACGTTCGCTAACGTGTTTGTAGCGTGTCCATAACGTGTTCAAAACTTACGCAACGCACACCAGCGCGTTGAAAAATTATTCTAAAACGTCGGCAAACAGGGCCATGATAAAACTGAATGACAATTTATTTTGCCCCTCTATATTTTTCTATGATTTCTAGATGCCGTTTATAATGTGCACATTCAAAAACATAAAAGAATAGCTATTTAACGAAAAGACGGTACTGATGAACTTTAAAACAATAAAATGCAAATTGCAAATTGCATGCGTTTACAGTTCCCCAGAACTTTTGAAGTGCGCATGGGTGTGTTAAAAGGGAACCACGCAGCGTTCGGTACTTGCTGAAATGTCGATTGAATTAATATATACTTATGCTTTCTGAATTGTCTAAATCTTCAAAATCAATTTGGGGGTATAATAATGTTCAGAATAATAACTATACTGTTTGTTCATTTTTTTTGTGTTTCTCGGTGATTTCCACACATGCCTTAATTCTGATAAAACATCGGTTAAGTCTAAATATTAGTTTTAGAAAGTTTTTTTATGAATAAGAATCATTTGTAAAGATTTGGATGGATAATTATTTTTTTTATTGAAATTTAACTCGATATTGTAAAGAATTCGATTGATTGACAAGTTATCTAATTATAAGGTAAAAACTTATGTTAAATATAGCAATTTGGTGTCATATATAATTTTCTTTTTCGTCCAAAATGATCGCTTTGAGAAACATGTTTTTGTATACTCTTGAAGCATTATATATATTTTCTTTATTATTTCTTGTTTTTAGGAGGGTAGTATTCGGCTTTTTGTTCTTTTTATGTAACGCATTTATAACTATATTCTCATAACCATAGATACAGAGACAAACTAATTACAATTTGTCTGATTTCTTTTAATAACTAGTCTATTTCTGACGTCTGCTAAAACGGGACATTCTAATATGTGGTGGTATTCATCACCGATCCGATTTGTTGGTGTCATAAATTTAATTTCTGTTGTCTCTTTCAATGTTTTGCCATTTCCAGTTTCAATGGGCAATTTATGATTCCCTGTTCTAAATTGGCACATAGAAAGAGAATCTTTAAAGTCTAGTCTATCAAAACATTTTTCCCTTTCTTTTGAAACTAAAAATAGTCGATAGTTTGTCGCTTGAGCACTGTTTTGAATTTCTTCATGCATGTTTTTTTGGGACTGATCAGAAAGACATTGCACTAGTCATTGCTTGATGCTAACCAATCAGTTTTTGGAATAGTCTGCGAATTCCACAAAAAACAACAACAAAACAACAGCATGTCCACACTCATTGAAGATACCTTTTACAAAATCAAGCCATTTTAACTTGGCATTTTGGGAAAATAAGTGTAATACATTAGCTTGTATCATAATAAACGAAATTTAGTTTATTTACCAGAAATTCATTTAGACCAATATGAAATATTTCTAGTTTTTATGCCTGTACACAGTGGCAATCGACCAAGTTCTCAATACTGTAGAGGATGGCAGATTTAAAAGAGGTTTACAAAACTTTAAATGTACGTTTTCGATTTTAATTTTATTATCTATTTTGATGAAGTAGGGGGTTTCAATAGCTGAATTAAGGGGTAAATAGCTGAAGAGGGAGTTTTAAATAATTTGTATTGGATTAAAACTTCAATACTATTCTTCTTCTTAAAATGGTTTTCTCGAACTTTCATAAGGTAATTTATTTGTTATTCATGCCTTTGGCTTTGTCCCTGTGTTCTGTAAATCGTAATTTACTTAAAAAGGTCTTTCCAATTTTGGCTCGAAATTTTATGGTGAGCCTAAGGATTGTGCATTGAGACAAACTAGAATAACATGGATATTAATGCATATTCATTATCTTAGAGCTGTTCCAATTTAAAGAGTTTTAGCACCTCTTTTATGTTGAAAAATAAATGAAAAAAGCGACAACAAAAATCCCAAAGGGGCATACAATGTCAGAAATTCAAAAAGACTAATACAAATCTATTTTACACAAAAGACAACATAGAATAAAACAACTTATTATATCAACTAAACAGAAATAAGGATATTTTACCGGTTACTATGTTACCAATGGTCAAGAATATGAATTTGCTTGTCGAAACAAAATGTCAACAATGTTTCTGTGTTGCGCGTTTCGTCTATTAAGGAAGCTTAAACCAATAGTTGAAAGGCCAAATAGACAAGAATATCTAAGACACGATATAGAATCAAAAGGTACTAAATAAAAACAATAAATCATAAATTATAACTTTCTAAAATTTAAATAAAAAATGTGGACTCCTGCATGTTTACTTGAATCTGATCAAATTAATATAACGAATTTCATAGAATTGTTTGGATTAATAAAACAAAGATAACGTGATGTCTTTTGAAAATTTAATCACTTGAATCTATAGATGAAAACAAATACCATTGTTCAGAATTATCATATAAATTGGATAACATTTTAGTAATAAAATATATCATGTAGCAATTAGTAGGATTAGTACATGTATTGTGAATACAATGCTAAAACAGTGTAATATGCACAATATACAGAATCAGAATCAGAATCAGAAATTTTATTGGAATAAAATCCCAACAATTGGATTGTTAGCAACTTGTATACAAGTATACATTTATAAAAAAAAACCAGCACAATTCTATGACAATGTTGAATTGGTGAAACATACAATATTATAAAAAGTATCACATATAGATTACATCTAAGATTCTTGTATACAAGACCATACATGATATACGATAACAAATTCAAATCAAAAACCGTAATGCGCTTAAATTAACTCGTTTTCATAGACCAAAGATTTCCAAATCTTCTACACGGAATCCTGTTGCAGGGTTTTTAAAGGGTAGCTTTGTGACCAATTTAATCATATTGCGAGAGTTTGCATTTTTTATCACTCAAGATTGTCTAGTTTTTGTTGTATAAAAAGCAAATTTAATAAAAAAAAAAGTAAATCTGTCAAAGAATTATATGCCAGCCCATCTCCAAAAAACTCGGATATCTAAGGGAGCGACCATTTGATTTAATTTTTTTCGGCGGGGGAATTTGGTGAAATTTGAAATAAAAAGGAAGTATGGTATTATTAGCTGAAAAATTTATAATAGTTGTGAAAAGAAACTGAACATTTGCGGGCGCCAGCGCGCCTTAAAATCCGGGCTATTTTTTTTTCTTCAGAAAATAAAAAGACAGGACGAAGAAATTATCAAAAGCCCCCCATAAAAATCATTTGGTTGCTCCCTTACAATATCAATGATCATCAATATAATTACATCTTCTAATTCCACGTTCGAATTTATTCGCATTTTTCCCAGCTAGCGACAACACTGTTATTTTAGACAATTTCTTATGTTTGAAATTACGGTTCATATCGCTAAGTTTTGATTTTTGTGACCTCGCCCGTTTTAGCTGTAAGTTTAGATCTCCATTTTTTTTTTACGTTTGGCTTCAGGGATGTAAAAAAGTTCAAATGACAAAAACCGTCGATAGCTTCGTTTTTGAAAGACTGCCGTTTGAGTGTGAAGAGAGATTTGAACAATAAGATCATGATGATTTGGCCAACAAGGGACGGACCATCTAGCTTGAAAGGGGGCTTGTTTTGTTTTTTTGTTTTTTTTGAGTTTTTTGTTGTTGTTTTTTTTGGGGGGGTGGGGGGGTGGGGGGTCAGTAATTTATTTTCTGAAGGCGTCTCGACAGAACACGTTTTTATTATATTAGCATTATTTTACATAGCAGAAATCCTTTTTCACAATATTTTTTTAAGGGACCGACTACCTTTTTTCAAAACTGACAATTTTCTTCGAAATGTTTATATTACAACTCTAAAGTGGTGATCTTTAAATAATTTGTATGTTTCAACCGTATGATCTTTAGGTGGGAAAAGCAACTTTGTCTCCAAAAAGCTCGAAATATTGTAAATTTTCATATGTTTTTAATTAAAAAAATATGAGCGGACCTGTGACCCACAAAAATATTTTAACTGCGGGTGTAGCATCTTTATACCAACGTCTGCTGAAAATATCTTTGTGGGTCACAGGTCCGCTCATATTTATTTTTCACAAAAACTGCATAAATTTTAGCCATTTTGAGCCTATTTTGCCATATTGAATTGAATTGACCATTTTTGCACACGCGTATTCTAACAATAAATTTCATTTCACCAAAATCAATGACTGCCCCATGTACTATGACCTTTTAACTGCAAAAGCCCACAATAACTATGAAATATTCTTAATTTGAAAAATATGCAAATATTAGGGGGCCAAATTGTGTTTCTTATCATATCTTGTCCTTTGAGAATTAATTTTTGTGACCATCCCTTTTTTCACTTGTTTTGTAATTAGGGACCAAAAGGGACCGTAATCAAAACTTTTTTATTTCTGGTTTGTTTTTGAAATTTTTTTTTGCAAGTTTATTTCTGTCAAGTAGCGAATCCAAATTTGAGAATTTATTTTTGCGACCCCACCCCTTTTTCACCTGTTATGTAATAAGGGGTCGTAATTGAAACTTTTTTAATTCTTGTCCGATTTTGACAATTTTTTTGCAAATTATTCTTGTCAAGTAGCATTAAAATAAATTCTGGTTCGATTTTTAATTTTTTCCCCAAACATTATTCTTTTCAAGAGAAGAATACAAAATTGAAAATTTATATTTTTACCCCCTGGGTGGAAAGTCCATCAGAGAAGCATGTGTCAAAAACCTTTGTCAGTCCACCATGGGCTGCATGTGTCCAGAGCAATTGACTATCCATATTGGGCCTTAAACGTACAGGGTTCAACATGTTGCAGTCGTATCATGCTGCGCTCGGCGAAGCTTTTTATTAATATTATTTCAGAGTTTGGCTTTAGTGCCGTGTGAAGGTCGTAGAAAGCTTCCCCGTGCTTTAGTTGTATGATCTTATATATTTTCGAGTACTGGAATATGTGTTGGAAAGAAACAGTTTACATATTTCTAAAATTTGACAATGTTTGCCTATATCTTAAGAATTTGATAAAGTTATCTGTTTTGGTCATTGTTGTAATATTTTTGGCTTCTTTTTTTGTTTGATCAAATCTAATATTCTACCAGTTTTCTAAGTTTTCTTCTCCTAGCGTGTCTGATGAAGATTAATCCAGAAAAGCGCTTCACACGCAGTGAAATTTTGATGTTGTACATTTATCAAAATCATTTCAATATGTGGATCGTGTCTTTCCGGCACATATTCCATATTCTTTCGTTTTTAATATCTAACCTTATGGAGACTTTTGTAGAGCTTAATGAGCTGAACATTTAAGCAAGCAACAGCTTTTCTCTATCTGCAATAGTTTCCATTCTATAGGGTAAAACATTATTTTTTACCTTTAAAGGACCGTAACCCCTATAAAGGGTCATTTGACCAGTCTGACCCAATGGAGACTTTTGTAGAGCTTAATTAGCTGAACATTTAAGCAACCAACAGCTTTTATCTTTCTGCAATAGTTTTCATTAGGCAAAAACATGAAAAAACGCTAATTTTTACCTTTAAAAGGCCATAACCCCTATTAGTATTCCTCTGACAACTTCGACCCAATGGAGACTTTGGTAGAGCTTTTGATTCTGAAGAGCATATTAAGATCCTTCGGATTTTTCTATCTTTTATGGTTGCTGAGTTATAAGCCATTTAAGTGGTTTTACCCTATGTTCTATTTTTAGTAACAGCAGCCATGTTTTTTTTGTTGAATCAATTCAAAATGAAGATGGTGTGTTGCCAACATGTCATATGCCATTCCTGCAAAGTTTCAGTTAAATTGGTTTAGTGGTTTCATAGAAGAAGCCGATTTTTGAAATTGTTAACGGACGACGGACGACAGACGACGGATGACGGACGACAGACGACGGACGACAGACGACAAACGACGGACGCATAGTGATGGCATAAGCTCACATGGCCTTTCTTTGGCCAGGTGAGCTAAAAAAGGAGCCAATATTTGCTACTTGTTAACATCGCTGCAGACCAATATATAGGTATAGTCACGACGTTAAACTTCCCAGTCAGCCAGCTACTTGCTAAAATGTTATATATTTATGGTAAATGCTTTATTATCTAAAACTTCAAATCAAGTTATGAGGATTATTAATGCACAAAACAATAATACTGTTTGATCTAATTTATTTGTTTCCGTGAATTTCAAACATGCCGTCATCTTTTTATTTTATTTTATAAGTGTTTTAAAAGATCAAAAAGAATCATTTATGAAGATCTGCATAGATGATTATGTTTTAATTTCCACATATTAAATAAAACGACAGCTAAACCTTTCTGTACTAAAACTCGGTCTCCATGGTAGTATACCTTTAACAATATCTTATATCCTTTCAGATCTATAGATTTTACTTGGTATTAAATGTAATATACATGCGGAAAGGGTCTTAAAAACGAAGAATTGAGAATAATGAACCCCAAAAAATTATTAGACTCATGGAGATTCTCAAAAATGTAGAAGAGATAATTATAACCAATAAAATATAATGTATAATGACAAAATTATTCATGAATAGGGTAAAAGGGCGAAAAAAATTCTAGAATAAAGAATTGAGCCTCCCCCATTTCCATATTTTCGTGAACATAATTTAAGCTTGGAAACAACATTAAAAGAATTTTCGTAAACATGATAAAATGATATATAAAACTTAAATAACGATATCTAAACAACAAATACTATAATCAAGGAATTCGGAAACAAGACTTAATATAAATCAGTCTCCTTGATATCTTAGTATACTAACTATTTTAGGGGGGTAGCTGTGCCCATACAAAAGATATAAATGAGCTGCTTAACTATAGGAGTACATTGCATTTGTTAAAAGGTCCCATGTCCTCTTGTACATGTTGTGCTGTCGGGCGTTTTAAACGGGAACCAGGCGTGTTTGGTACTTGCTAAAATGGTCATTGAATTTATATATATATACATATGCTTTCTGAATTGTCTAAAATTTTCAAAATCAATTTGAGAGGTTTAGTAGTGTAAAAATTACTGTTCGATCTACTTTGTTTCTGTGAATTAATTTTGGAAAATGTTGTTTCGATCGTACTATGCTTGGAGACAAAGTTTAGATTTTTTAGTGTTTAGATCAACAAGAGCAAGAATCACTTTTGGCATCATGGAGAGCTATTTTCTAATTTTGAATTCTAAAAAACGATATTTATATAAAAATATATAATTAAATTGACATCTAAATCCTTTCTATAATACCTTAAACGTTTAATTTCCTTTGCTTTTTAAGGGCATGTTAAGATCTTTGGCATTTTACTCGATGTTGAATTCCATGGAATTTCAACTTTGGAATAACATTAACCCAGATTAACAGCTTACTATAAATAATCAAATAAAAAGATATAGAAATTTAAACAAAACAATATGTTGCCCCTGATGATGTCCGAGTATAGATATCCTTTGGGGATGAGAATGAAGCAAATTGGGTGATTTTCTCGTCTTCCAGTGTGATTAAAATCAGAACTATCAATTGTTCCTTACTGTTTCTGCATGGTGACAGGATGTATCTAATGGACTAATAAATCTGATTTTAATTAATCAGATTGCTTTTCTATACTGTTTTAATAGAAAAAAAAGTTGAAATTACGTGATAATATATTTTTTTTTAATTTCGCCAAATTCCATTTTTTTTAAAAAATATGTACATATAGCGTCTTGAAGAATTACAAATGAAAGGAGAGTTTCTTTTTTTTCTCCTCTTTTCTATGTTTTGGCTTTCGATTTTTATGTAACGCTTATGTCCAAATCTTTTGCATCGCTATTGATTGATTTTGAAATACCAGCATGTAATGACATTATGAAATGACAAGATAATTGAAATTTAATCTTCCAGTCTTTCAGCTTCAGCAACCATAGTTTTAATAACTTTCCAATTAATTTCTTAATGCAAGAAAGACTTAGTGCAATGTTCTTCGCCAAGTAATATGATTATTACACAATAACCAAAGTGATGACAGGTATCTCGGCCTGTAAAAGGAGATAAAAATCAAAATTATTTGTAAACGTTTTGTCCTTCGATGGCGACTCTACATGCCCAAGAGATTCTGCAAGTATATAATCCTCCTTTTTTAGCTCACCTAAACCAAAGGTCCATGTGAGCTATTGTCATCACTTGACGTCCGTCGTCCGTCTGTCGTCCGTCGTCTGTCCGTTCAACTTTTCAAAAATCTTCTTCTCTTAAACCGCCTGATCAAATGGAATGAAACTTGGTATGATTGTTAATTAGGGTGTCATCTACAAAACTGCCGTTAGGATTTTTGATTTGGTGAAAAACAGGGTCCAAATTTACCATTTTCAGTGTTTTTCATCCTATTTTCAAACGTTAACTTCTCTAACACCATAAGTCTCACAATTACTAAACTTGGGATTGTAGTTTTTATACCCCCACTTCAAAAGTGGGGGGTATATAGTGATAGGGGTGTCCGTCCGTCCGTCTGTCCTTCCTTCCGTTACACTTCAAGGTACCCATCTCTTATCCGCAACTCCTCCTAAACCCCTTGATGGATTTTCATGAAACTTACATACAATCTTTGTGACATAATGTAGATGTGCACCTATTATTTTAAAATTTGATCAGAAAGATTTTTGGGGTTTCCCATAGCAAAACGTGGACTTGGCCATTCGACTACATGGGGGTACCCATCTCTTATCCGCAACTCCTCCTAAACCCATTGATGGATTTTCATGAAACTTACACACAATTTTTGTGACATAGTGTAGATGTGCACCTGCTATTTTAAAATTTGTTCAGAATGATTTTTGGGTTTCCCATAGCAAAACATGGACTTAGCCATTCGACTACATGGGGGGACCCATCTCTTATCCGCAACTCCTCCTAAACCGCGTGATGGATTTTCATGAAACTTACACACAATCTTTATGACATAATGTAGATGTGCACCTATTATTTTAAAATTTGATCAGAACGAATTTTGGGGTTTCCCATAGCAAAACATGGACTTAGCCATTCGACTACATGGGGGTACCCATCTCTTATCCACAACTAATCCTAAACCCCTTGATGGATTGTCTTGAAATTTTTACACAATCTTTGTAACATAATATAGATGTGCACCTACTATTTGAAAGTTTGATCAGAATGATTTTGGGGTTTCCCATAGCAATACATGGACTCAGCCATTCGACTACATGGGGGCGCCCATCTCTTATTTGCAACTCCTCCTAAACCCCTTGATGGATTTTCATGAAACTTACACACAAATTTTGTGACATAATGTAGATGTGCATCTTCTATTCTAAAATTGTATCTGATTAATTTTTTTTGGGGGGTGGGGGTATTTATTTGTGAGCTGCGGCTCACAGTTTTTCTAGTTTTAGGAATGGTTTACAAAACTGTCGTTTGAATTTTTGATTCATTGAAAAATATGGCCGCCATGGCTAAAAATAGAACATAGGGGGAAATAGCAGTTTTTTTGCAAATAACTCAAAAACGGTAACAGATATCAAAATTGTGGCAAGGGTAAAAGTGATCAGCAAGATTTACAAATGATATAATGGGGTCAAAGTCCTAGGACCATCCTTGTAGGTTTTTTCCCCTTAGACTGTCAAAATTGACCATTTTCAGTGTTTTTCATCCTATTTTTAAACGTAAACTTCTCTAACACCATAATTCTCACAATTACTAAACTTGGTGTGGTAGTTCTTTGAGGTATGGTTTACAAAACTTTCGTTTGGATTTTGAAAAGTCTCTATAGGGTCAAAGTTGTCAGCTGCCCCCTTATAGGGGTTACGGCCCCTAAAATAACGTTTTTTTTCATGTTTTTGCCCTATAGTATGAAAACTATTGCCGATAGAGAGAAGCTGTTGCTTGCCTAAATGTTCAGCTCATTTAGCTCTACAAAAGTCTCCATATGGTCAAAGTTGTCAGATGACCCCATATAGGGTTATGGCCCCTAAAATAACGGTTTTTTTTATGTCCTATAAAATGAAACTATAGCAGATAGGCAGAAGATGTTGCATGCTTAATTGTTCAGCTCACTTAGCTCTACAAAAGTCTCCTTAAAGGGGTTACGGCCCCTAAAATAATGTTTTTTTTCATGTTTTTGGCCTATAAAATGAAAACTATAGCAGATAGAGAGAAGCTGTTGCTTGCTGAAATGTTCAGCTTATTTACCTCTACAAAAGTCTCTATAGGGTCGAAATTGTCAGATGTCCCCTTATAGGGGTTACGGCCCCTAAAATCACGTTTTTTCATGTTTTGGCCTATAGAATGAAAACTAAAGCAGATAGAGAAAAGCTGTTCCTGGCATAAATGTTCTACAAAAGTCTTCATAGGACCGAAGTTGTCAGATGACGCCTTATAGGGGTTACAGCCCCTTAAAGGTGAAAAATAGTGGGTTTTTTGCTTATAGGATGAAAAATATTGCAGATAGAGAAAAGCTGTTGCTTGCTTAAACATTCAGCTCATTTAGCTCTACAAAAGTTTTCATAGGGTGGAAGTTGTTATGGTCCCTAAAATAACTTTTTTTTCATAATTTGTGCCTATACGGCTTCAGAATGAAAACTAAAGTAGATAGAGAATAGCTGTAATTTGCTTAAATGTTCAGCTCATTTAGCTCTGCAAAAGTCTTTATAGGGTCGACATCAAGACCGGGTGAGCGATTCAGGCTCCTGTGAGCCTCTTGTTTAAAATTTTTTATTTCTGGCAGGTTTTCAGGAAAAAGGACAAAGATTAACAAGCCAACCCTTCCTTCCACTTTGGACTTGAACTACATGTACAAGTAAAATTCGTTCTTCCAAAAGTTCCTGGAACCTGTCTTTATATATAAACTGAAGAAGTAATGCCATGTTTTTATCAAGATCCATGCAGCGCCTTGTAAAACACAACAATGCAGAAGATTAACACTACAATGCAAGAAGAGAAGCGAGGTCTTAAATTACATCAGTTTAAAAACATGAAAGGTACGATCAGGATGTACAAAGACAAATTTTTACTACGTATAGTAGAGTAGACGGAATGCAAAAAGACGCTTTATTTAAAAGTTTAATGTCCCGAAAGAACATACTGCTGATTTTGGGCTTAAACGAAAGGTACACGCTTCTAGTTTGATTTTTTACTTGTCGTAAGAAGTTCGTATGGTCGAGATTTTCTAAATATTATTATACTATTATTATTAATATTATATATATTTCAAAGGTCGAAAGCACCGTAATCAATGGATTCATTTAGTAGTCCTGTTAAAATTGGGCCATCAAGCCAATCCAGGATAAATAAATATGTTTAAACTAAACTAAGCCAAAAAGGGGGATGTTATTCACACGATTGGGACAAATGCATTATTTGTCAAGTTGTATCAGAAGAGCCGACAATCATAATGAGCACAACACTGTTGGTAAAAATACCCTTCTTAATGCTATTTTTAATAGGTTTTGAAGTGTACATTTCTTTTTTGGTATTTGAATGCGCCTCATGTACTTTGTTTTCTTTATAAAGCACAGATGCTATGTTTAGTGGTTTTGAAGATTTGAGAAATACACCTTTATATTTTCCCAGAATCAAGCTAGCGAACAATACCTAGCGAACAAAAAAGCTAGCGAACAATACCCAGCGAACATTGTGCAAAATCAATCTAGCGAACAATTTCCAGCGAACAGAAATAAAAAGTCCGCCAAACTGATATGTATGACGACCGAAAAACGAAGTAAGGCAAGTGCGAACACAAATGAAAATAGATATTCTATTTTGTAATTATCAACGTTAAGGGTTGCCATGTGGCATAATATACAAATAGTGAAAAACAAAGATGCATTGGTGTTTTACCAAGTTTATCACATAGACCAAGGACCATCTGACTGATTAAAAACTATGATTAAATGAATAATAAAACCCGTAAAAGTAGTTCGTTAAAAAAACTTATTTCCTTAAAAACACTCCATCTAAATGTATCTTATATAATTTAATACAATACTAGCATTGCATGTGTCACGATAAGACTAAATTGTACAGACAATTTCATGCAAATATTAAATAAATCACTTAAGAGAAATATATGAATGACCGAATTACTACACCAATATTTATACTAATGAGGTACCTACTGGTATTTTTTATTTGCTATACGAGGTTAACATGAAGTTTATCTAACATACAAAGTATAAAAATGTATGAATAATAAGAAATAAGGGGGAGGGGTAACTTTCAGTACCGATTGTGGACCTCTTATAGAGTATATAGAGGATACATGAGATATTAATATGCCAAATGCCATTGCCAAATCTACACTTTTGAACATTTCACAAGACCATCATCAAATATATAAGTTTAATAGGAAGGGGGCGGGTGGGGGGGGGGTGACTTTTAGAACCGATTGTGGACCTCCCAGAGATATACCCCGTTAGCCATTTATAGGGTATATAGAGGATACATGTAGCTATTCATATGCAAAATCCCATTGCTTAATCTACACTTTTGAATATTTCACAAGCTCTCAAAGATAAGAACATCATCAAATATATAAGTTTAATAGTTAGGGGGGGGGGGGTAACTTTGAGTACCGATTGTGGACCTCCAAAAGAAATACCCCGTTAGCCACTTATAGGGTATGAAGGGGATGCATGTAGAAATTCATATGCCAAATCCCATTGCTAAATCTACACTTTTGAACATTTCACAAGCTCTCAAAGATAAGACCATCATCAAATATATATAAGTTTAATAGGATGGGGGTAACTTTGAGTACCGATTGTGGAACTCCCAGAAAATATACCCCGTTAGCCACTTATAGAGTATATAGCAGATACATGTAGCTATTCATATGCCCAATGCCATTGCCAAATCTACACTTTTGAACATTTCACAAGCTCTCAAAGATAAGACCATCATCAAATATATAAGTTTAATAAGAAGGAGGGGAGGTGTAAATTTGAGTACCGATTGTGGAACTCCCAGAGATATACCCCGTTAGCCACTTATAGGGTATATAGCAAATACATGTAGCTATTCATATGCCAAATCCCATTGCTAAATCTACACTTTTGAACATTTCACAAGCTCTCAAAGATAAGACCATCATCAAATATATATAAGTTTAATAGGAAAGGGGGTGATTTTGAGTACCGATTGTGGACCTCTCAGAGATATACCCCGTTAGCCACTTATAGGGTATATAGGGGATGCATGTAGCTATTTATATGCCAAATACCATTACTAAATCTACACTTTTGAACATTTCACAAGCTCTCAAAGATAAGACCATCATCAAATATATATAAGTTTAATAGGATGGGGGATAACTTTGAGTACCGATTGTGAAACTCCCAGAAATATACCCCGTTAGCGACTTATAGAGTATATAGCAGATGCATGTAGCTATTCATATGCCAAATGCCATTGCCAAATCTACGCTTTTGAACATTTCACAAGCTCTCAAAGATAAGACCATCATCAAATATATGAGTTTAATAGTTAGGGGAGGTAACTTTGAGTACCGATTGTGGACCTCCTAAAGATATACCCCGTTAGCCACTTATATGGTATATAGGGGAAGCATCTAGCTATTCATATGCCAAATACCATTGCTAAATCTATACTTTTGAACATTTCACAAGCTCTCAAAGATAAGACCATCATCAAATATATATAAGTTTAATAGGTTGGGGGTAACTTTGAGTACCGATTGTGGAACTCCCAGAAAATATACCCGATAGCCACTTATAGAGTATATACATGAGATATGTAGCTATTTATATGCCAAATGCCATTGCCAAATCTACACTTTTGAACATTTCACAAGCTCTCAAAGATAAGACCATCATCAAATATATATAAGATTAATAGGATGGGGGTAACTTTGAGTACCGCTTGTGGAACTCCCAGAGATATACCCCGTTAGCCACTTATAGAGTATATATATAGAGGATATATGTAGCTATTCATATGCCTAATGCCATTGCCAAATATACACCTTTTGAACATTTCACAAGCTCTCAAAGATAAGACCATCATCAAATATATCAGTTTAATAGGAAAGGGGGGGGTAACTTTGAGTACCAATTGTGGACCTCCAAGAGATACACCCCGTTAGCCACTTATAGAGTATGCCAAATCCATTGCAAAATCTACACATATGAACATTTCACAAGCTCTCAAAGATAAGGCCATCATCAAATATATATGAGTTCAATAGGAAGGGGGGTAATTTTGAGTACCGATTGTGGAACTCCCAGAAATATACCCCGTTAGCCACTTATAGGGTATATAGAGGATACATGTAGCTATTCATATACCAAATGCCATTGCCAAATCTACACTTTTGAACATTTCACAAGCTCTCAAAGATAAGACCATCATCAAATATATATAAGTTTAATAGGATGGAGGTAACTTTGAGTACCGATTGTGGAACTCCCAGAAAATATACCCCGTTAGCCACTTATAGAGTATATAGCAGATACATGTAGCTATTCATATGCCAAATGCCATTGCCAAATCTACACTTTTGAACATTTCACAAGCTCTCAAAGATAAGACCATCATCAAATATATATTAGTTAAATAGGATGGGGGTAACTTTGAGAACCGATTGTGGAACTCCCCGAGAAATACCCCGTTAGCCACTTATAGAGTATATAGAGGATATTTGTAGCTATTCATATGCCAAATGCCATTGCCAAATCTACACTTTTGATTATTTCACAAGCTCTCAAAGATAAGACCATCATCTAATTTATAAACTTAATAGGAAAGGGGGGGTAACTTTGAGTACCGATTGTGGAACTCCCAGAGATATACCCCGTTAGCCACTTATAGAGTATATAGAGGATATTTGTAGCTATTCATATGCCAAATGCCATTGCCAAATCTACACTTTTGATTATTTCACAAGCTCTCAAAGATAAGACCATCATCAAATATATCAGTTTAATAGGAAAGGGGGGTATCTTAGTGTACCAATTGTGGACCTCCAAGAGATACACCCCGTTAGCCACTTATAGAATATATAGAAGATACATGTAACTATTCGTATGCCAAATATCATTGCTAAATCTACACATTTGAATATTTCACAAGCTCTCAAAGATAAGGCTATCATTAAATATATATGAGATTAATAGGATGGGGGGTAACTTTGAGTACCGCTTGTGGAACTCCCAGAGTTATACCCCGTTAGCCACTTATAGAGAATATAGAGGATATATGTAGCTATTCATATGCCCAATACCATTGCCAAATATACACCTTTTGAACATTTCACAAGCTCTCAAAGATAAGACCATCATCAAATATATCAGTTTAATAGGAAAGGGGGGTAACTTTGAGTACCAATTGTGGACCTCCAAGAGATACATCCCGTTAGCCACTTATAGAGTATGCCAAATCCATTGCAAAATCTACACATATGAACATTTCACAAGCTCTCAAAGATGAGACCATCATCAAATATATAAGTTTAATAGTAAGGGGGGGGGTAACTTTGAGTACCGATTGTGGAACTCCCAGAGATATACCCCGTTAGCCACATATAGAGTATATAGAGGATATATGTAGCTATTCATATGCCAAATGCCATTGCCAAATCTACACTTTTGAACATTTCACAAGCTCTCAAAGATAAGACCATCATCAAATATATATAAGATTAATAGGATGGGGGGTAACTTTGAGTACCGCTTGTGGAACTCCCAGAGATATACCCCGTTAGCCACGTATAGAGTATATAGAGGATATATGTAGCTATTCATATGCCCAATGTCATTGCCAAATATACACCTTTAGAACATTTCACAAGCTCTCAAAGATAAGACCATCATCAAATATATCAGTTTAATAGGAAAGGGGGGTAACTTTGAGTACCAATTGTGAACATCCAAGAGATACACCCCGTTAGCCACTTATAGAGTATGCCAAATCCATTGCAAAATCTACACATATGAACATTTCACAAGCTCTCAAAGATAAGGCCATCATCAAATATATATGAGTTTAATAGGAAGGGGGTAATTTTGAGTACCGATTGTGGAACTCCCAGAAATATACCCCGTTAGCCACTTATAGGGTATATAGAGGATACATGTAGCTATTCATATGTTTAATCCCATTGCTAAATCTACACTTTTGAACATTTCACAAGCTCTCAAAGATAAGACCATCATCAAATATATCAGTTAAATCGGAAAGGGGGGTAATTTTGAATACCAATTGTGGACCTCCCAGAGATACACCCCATAGCCACGTATAAGGTATTTAGAAAATACATGTAACTATTCGTATGCCAAATCCCATTGCTAAATCTACACATTTGAACATTTCACAAGCTCTCAAAGATAAGGCTATCATTTAATATATATGAGTTTAATAGGAAGGGGGTAACTTTGAGTACCGATTGTGGACCTCCCAGAAATATAACCCGTTAGCCACTTATAGAGTATATAGAGAATACATGTAGCTCTTTATATACAAAACGCCATTGCCAAATCTACACTTTTGAACACTTCACAAGCTCTCAAAGATAAGACCTTCATCAAATATATATAAGTTTAATAGGATGGGGGGTAACTTTGAGTACCGAGTACCGACTTTTCATAAGCTCTCAAAGATAAGGCCATCTTTGAGAGCTTGTGAAATGATCAAATATGTAGATTTAGCAATGGGATTTGGCATATGAGTAGCTACATGTATCTTCTAACTACCCTATAAGTGGCTAACGGGGTATATCTCTTGGAGGTCCACAATCGGTACTCAAAGTTACCCCCAACCCCTTTCTATTAAACTTCTATATATTTGATGAAGGTCTTATCTTTGAGAGCTTGTGAAATGTTCAAAAGTGTAGATTTAGCAATGGGATTTAGCATATAAATTGCTACATGTATCCTCTATATACCCTATAAGTGGCTAACGGGGTATATCTCTGAGAGGTCCACAATCGGTACTCAAAGTTACCCCCCTTCCTATTAAACTTATATATATTTCATGAAGGTCTTATCTTTGAGAGCTTGTGAAATGTTCAAAAGTGTAGATTTAGCAATGGGATTTAGCATATGAATAGCTACATGTATCTTCTATATACCCTATAAGTGGCTAACGGGGTATATTTCTGGGAGGTCCACAGTCGGTTCTCAAAGTTACCCCCCCCTTCCTATTAAACTAATATATATTTCATGAAGGTCTTATCTTTGAGAGCTTGTGAAATGTTCAAAAGTGTAGATTTAGCAATGGGATTTAGCATATGAATAGCTACATGTATCTTCTATATACCCTATAAATGGCTAACGGGGTATATCTCTGGGAGGTCCACAATCGGTACTCAAATTTACCCCCCCTTCCTATTAAACTTAGATATATTTCATGAAGGTCTTATCTTTGAGAGCTTGTGAAATGTTCAAAAGTGTAGATTTAGCAATGGGATTTAGCATATGAATAGCTACATGTATCCTCTATATACCCTATAAGTGGCTAACGGGGTATATCTCTGGGAGGGCCACAGTCGGTACTCAAAGTTACCCCCCCTTCCTATTAAACTAATATATATTTCATGAAGGTCTTATCTTTGAGAGCTTGTGAAATGTTCAAAAGTGTAGATTTAGCAATGGGATTTAGCATATGAATAGCTACATGTATGTTCTATATACCCTATAATTGGCTAACGGGGTATATCTCTGGGATTTCCACAATCGGTACTCAAAGTTACCCCCCTCCTTCCTATTAAACTTATATATATTTCATGAAGGTCTTATCTTTGAGAGCTTGTGAAATGTTCAAAAGTGTAGATTTAGCAATGGGATTTAGCATATGAATAGCTACATGTATCTTCTATATACCCTATAAGTGGCTAACGGGGTATATCTCTGAGAGGTCCACAATCGGTACTCAAATTTACCCCCCCTTCCTATTAAACTTATATATATTTCATGAAGGTCTTATCTTTGAGAGCTTGTGAAATGTTCAAAAGTGTAGATTTAGCAATGGGATTTAGCATATGAATAGCTACATGTATCCTCTATATACCCTATAAGTGGCTAACGGGGTATATCTCTGGGAGGTCCACAATCGGTACTCAAAGTTACCCCCCCTTCCTATTAAACTTATATATATTTCTAGAAGGTCTTATCTTTGAGAGCTTGTGAAATGTTCAAAAGTGTAGATTTAGCAATGGGATTTAGCATATGAATTGCTACATGTATCCTCTATATACCCTATAAGTGGCTAACGGGGTATATCTCTGAGAGGTCCACAATCGGTACTCAAATTTACCCCCCTTCCTATTAAACTTATATATATTTCATGAAGGTCTTATCTTTGAGAGCTTGTGAAATGTTCAAAAGTGTAGATTTAGCAATGGGATTTAGCATATGAATAGCTACATGTATCTTCTATATACCCTATAAGTGGCTAACGGGGTATATTTCTGGGAGGTCCACAGTCGGTTCTCAAAGTTACCCCCCCCCCTTCCTATTAAACTAATATATATTTCATGAAGGTCTTATCTTTGAGAGCTTGTGAAATGTTCAAAAGTGTAGATTTAGCAATGGGATTTAGCATATGAATAGCTACATGTATCTTCTATATACCCTATAAATGGCTAACGGGGTATATCTCTGGGAGGTCCACAATCGGTACTCAAATTTACCCCCCCTTCCTATTAAACTTAGATATATTTCATGAAGGTCTTATCTTTGAGAGCTTGTGAAATGTTCAAAAGTGTAGATTTAGCAATGGGATTTAGCATATGAATAGCTACATGTATCCTCTATATACCCTATAAGTGGCTAACGGGGTATATCTCTGGGAGGGCCACAGTCGGTACTCAAAGTTACCCCCCCTTCCTATTAAACTAATATATATTTCATGAAGGTCTTATCTTTGAGAGCTTGTGAAATGTTCAAAAGTGTAGATTTAGCAATGGGATTTAGCATATGAATAGCTACATGTATGTTCTATATACCCTATAATTGGCTAACGGGGTATATCTCTGGGATTTCCACAATCGGTACTCAAAGTTACCCCCCTCCTTCCTATTAAACTTATATATATTTCATGAAGGTCTTATCTTTGAGAGCTTGTGAAATGTTCAAAAGTGTAGATTTAGCAATGGGATTTAGCATATGAATAGCTACATGTATCTTCTATATACCCTATAAGTGGCTAACGGGGTATATCTCTGAGAGGTCCACAATCGGTACTCAAATTTACCCCCCTTCCTATTAAACTTATATATATTTCATGAAGGTCTTATCTTTGAGAGCTTGTGAAATGTTCAAAAGTGTAGATTTAGCAATGGGATTTAGCATATGAATAGCTACATGTATCTTCTATATACCCTATAAGTGGCTAACGGGGTATATTTCTGGGAGGTCCACAGTCGGTTCTCAAAGTTACCCCCCCCCTTCCTATTAAACTAATATATATTTCATGAAGGTCTTATCTTTGAGAGCTTGTGAAATGTTCAAAAGTGTAGATTTAGCAATGGGATTTAGCATATGAATAGCTACATGTATCTTCTATATACCCTATAAATGGCTAACGGGGTATATCTCTGGGAGGTCCACAATCGGTACTCAAATTTACCCCCCCTTCCTATTAAACTTAGATATATTTCATGAAGGTCTTATCTTTGAGAGCTTGTGAAATGTTCAAAAGTGTAGATTTAGCAATGGGATTTAGCATATGAATAGCTACATGTATCCTCTATATACCCTATAAGTGGCTAACGGGGTATATCTCTGGGAGGGCCACAGTCGGTACTCAAAGTTACCCCCCCTTCCTATTAAACTAATATATATTTCATGAAGGTCTTATCTTTGAGAGCTTGTGAAATGTTCAAAAGTGTAGATTTAGCAATGGGATTTAGCATATGAATAGCTACATGTATGTTCTATATACCCTATAATTGGCTAACGGGGTATATCTCTGGGATTTCCACAATCGGTACTCAAAGTTACCCCCCTCCTTCCTATTAAACTTATATATATTTCATGAAGGTCTTATCTTTGAGAGCTTGTGAAATGTTCAAAAGTGTAGATTTAGCAATGGGATTTAGCATATGAATAGCTACATGTATCTTCTATATACCCTATAAGTGGCTAACGGGGTATATCTCTGAGAGGTCCACAATCGGTACTCAAATTTACCCCCCCTTCCTATTAAACTTATATATATTTCATGAAGGTCTTATCTTTGAGAGCTTGTGAAATGTTCAAAAGTGTAGATTTAGCAATGGGATTTAGCATATGAATAGCTACATGTATCCTCTATATACCCTATAAGTGGCTAACGGGGTATATCTCTGGGAGGTCCACAATCGGTACTCAAAGTTACCCCCCCTTCCTATTAAACTTATATATATTTCTAGAAGGTCTTATCTTTGAGAGCTTGTGAAATGTTCAAAAGTGTAGATTTAGCAATGGGATTTAGCATATGAATTGCTACATGTATCCTCTATATACCCTATAAGTGGCTAACGGGGTATATCTCTGAGAGGTCCACAATCGGTACTCAAATTTACCCCCCTTCCTATTAAACTTATATATATTTCATGAAGGTCTTATCTTTGAGAGCTTGTGAAATGTTCAAAAGTGTAGATTTAGCAATGGGATTTAGCATATGAATAGCTACATGTATCTTCTATATACCCTATAAGTGGCTAACGGGGTATATTTCTGGGAGGTCCACAGTCGGTTCTCAAAGTTACCCCCCCCCCTTCCTATTAAACTAATATATATTTCATGAAGGTCTTATCTTTGAGAGCTTGTGAAATGTTCAAAAGTGTAGATTTAGCAATGGGATTTAGCATATGAATAGCTACATGTATCTTCTATATACCCTATAAATGGCTAACGGGGTATATCTCTGGGAGGTCCACAATCGGTACTCAAATTTACCCCCCCCTTCCTATTAAACTTAGATATATTTCATGAAGGTCTTATCTTTGAGAGCTTGTGAAATGTTCAAAAGTGTAGATTTAGCAATGGGATTTAGCATATGAATAGCTACATGTATCCTCTATATACCCTATAAGTGGCTAACGGGGTATATCTCTGGGAGGGCCACAGTCGGTACTCAAAGTTACCCCCCCTTCCTATTAAACTAATATATATTTCATGAAGGTCTTATCTTTGAGAGCTTGTGAAATGTTCAAAAGTGTAGATTTAGCAATGGGATTTAGCATATGAATAGCTACATGTATGTTCTATATACCCTATAATTGGCTAACGGGGTATATCTCTGGGATTTCCACAATCGGTACTCAAAGTTACCCCCCTCCTTCCTATTAAACTTATATATATTTCATGAAGGTCTTATCTTTGAGAGCTTGTGAAATGTTCAAAAGTGTAGATTTAGCAATGGGATTTAGCATATGAATAGCTACATGTATCTTCTATATACCCTATAAGTGGCTAACGGGGTATATCTCTGAGAGGTCCACAATCGGTACTCAAATTTACCCCCCCTTCCTATTAAACTTATATATATTTCATGAAGGTCTTATCTTTGAGAGCTTGTGAAATGTTCAAAAGTGTAGATTTAGCAATGGGATTTAGCATATGAATAGCTACATGTATCCTCTATATACCCTATAAGTGGCTAACGGGGTATATCTCTGGGAGGTCCACAATCGGTACTCAAAGTTACCCCCCCTTCCTATTAAACTTATATATATTTCTAGAAGGTCTTATCTTTGAGAGCTTGTGAAATGTTCAAAAGTGTAGATTTAGCAATGGGATTTAGCATATGAATTGCTACATGTATCCTCTATATACCCTATAAGTGGCTAACGGGGTATATCTCTGAGAGGTCCACAATCGGTACTCAAATTTACCCCCCTTCCTATTAAACTTATATATATTTCATGAAGGTCTTATCTTTGAGAGCTTGTGAAATGTTCAAAAGTGTAGATTTAGCAATGGGATTTAGCATATGAATAGCTACATGTATCTTCTATATACCCTATAAGTGGCTAACGGGGTATATCTCTGAGAGGTCCACAATCGGTACTCAAATTTACCCCCCCTTCCTATTAAACTTATATATATTTCATGAAGGTCTTATCTTTGAGAGCTTGTGAAATGTTCAAAAGTGTAGATTTAGCAATGGGATTTAGCATATGAATAGCTACATGTATCCTCTATATACCCTATAAGTGGCTAACGGGGTATATCTCTGGGAGGGCCACAGTCGGTACTCAAAGTTACCCCCCCTTCCTATTAAACTAATATATATTTCATGAAGGTCTTATCTTTGAGAGCTTGTGAAATGTTCAAAAGTGTAGATTTAGCAATGGGATTTAGCATATGAATAGCTACATGTATGTTCTATATACCCTATAATTGGCTAACGGGGTATATCTCTGGGATTTCCACAATCGGTACTCAAATTTACCCCCCCTTCCTATTAAACTTATATATATTTCATGAAGGTCTTATCTTTGAGAGCTTGTGAAATGTTCAAAAGTGTAGATTTAGCAATGGGATTTAGCATATGAATAGCTACATGTATCCTCTATATACCCTATAAGTGGCTAACGGGGTATATCTCTGGGAGGTCCACAATCGGTACTCAAAGTTACCCCCCCTTCCTATTAAACTTATATATATTTCTAGAAGGTCTTATCTTTGAGAGCTTGTGAAATGTTCAAAAGTGTAGATTTAGCAATGGGATTTAGCATATGAATTGCTACATGTATCCTCTATATACCCTATAAGTGGCTAACGGGGTATATCTCTGAGAGGTCCACAATCGGTACTCAAATTTACCCCCCTTCCTATTAAACTTATATATATTTCATGAAGGTCTTATCTTTGAGAGCTTGTGAAATGTTCAAAAGTGTAGATTTAGCAATGGGATTTAGCATATGAATAGCTACATGTATCTTCTATATACCCTATAAGTGGCTAACGGGGTATATTTCTGGGAGGTCCACAGTCGGTTCTCAAAGTTACCCCCCCCCCCTTCCTATTAAACTAATATATATTTCATGAAGGTCTTATCTTTGAGAGCTTGTGAAATGTTCAAAAGTGTAGATTTAGCAATGGGATTTAGCATATGAATAGCTACATGTATCTTCTATATACCCTATAAATGGCTAACGGGGTATATCTCTGGGAGGTCCACAATCGGTACTCAAATTTACCCCCCCTTCCTATTAAACTTAGATATATTTCATGAAGGTCTTATCTTTGAGAGCTTGTGAAATGTTCAAAAGTGTAGATTTAGCAATGGGATTTAGCATATGAATAGCTACATGTATCCTCTATATACCCTATAAGTGGCTAACGGGGTATATCTCTGGGAGGGCCACAGTCGGTACTCAAAGTTACCCCCCCTTCCTATTAAACTAATATATATTTCATGAAGGTCTTATCTTTGAGAGCTTGTGAAATGTTCAAAAGTGTAGATTTAGCAATGGGATTTAGCATATGAATAGCTACATGTATGTTCTATATACCCTATAATTGGCTAACGGGGTATATCTCTGGGATTTCCACAATCGGTACTCAAAGTTACCCCCCTCCTTCCTATTAAACTTATATATATTTCATGAAGGTCTTATCTTTGAGAGCTTGTGAAATGTTCAAAAGTGTAGATTTAGCAATGGGATTTAGCATATGAATAGCTACATGTATCTTCTATATACCCTATAAGTGGCTAACGGGGTATATCTCTGAGAGGTCCACAATCGGTACTCAAATTTACCCCCCCTTCCTATTAAACTTATATATATTTCATGAAGGTCTTATCTTTGAGAGCTTGTGAAATGTTCAAAAGTGTAGATTTAGCAATGGGATTTAGCATATGAATAGCTACATGTATCCTCTATATACCCTATAAGTGGCTAACGGGGTATATCTCTGGGAGGTCCACAATCGGTACTCAAAGTTACCCCCCCTTCCTATTAAACTTATATATATTTCTAGAAGGTCTTATCTTTGAGAGCTTGTGAAATGTTCAAAAGTGTAGATTTAGCAATGGGATTTAGCATATGAATTGCTACATGTATCCTCTATATACCCTATAAGTGGCTAACGGGGTATATCTCTGAGAGGTCCACAATCGGTACTCAAATTTACCCCCCTTCCTATTAAACTTATATATATTTCATGAAGGTCTTATCTTTGAGAGCTTGTGAAATGTTCAAAAGTGTAGATTTAGCAATGGGATTTAGCATATGAATAGCTACATGTATCTTCTATATACCCTATAAGTGGCTAACGGGGTATATTTCTGGGAGGTCCACAGTCGGTTCTCAAAGTTACCCCCCCCCCTTCCTATTAAACTAATATATATTTCATGAAGGTCTTATCTTTGAGAGCTTGTGAAATGTTCAAAAGTGTAGATTTAGCAATGGGATTTAGCATATGAATAGCTACATGTATCTTCTATATACCCTATAAATGGCTAACGGGGTATATCTCTGGGAGGTCCACAATCGGTACTCAAATTTACCCCCCCCTTCCTATTAAACTTAGATATATTTCATGAAGGTCTTATCTTTGAGAGCTTGTGAAATGTTCAAAAGTGTAGATTTAGCAATGGGATTTAGCATATGAATAGCTACATGTATCCTCTATATACCCTATAAGTGGCTAACGGGGTATATCTCTGGGAGGGCCACAGTCGGTACTCAAAGTTACCCCCACCCCCTCATTTCTTATTATTCATACATTTATATACTTTGTATCTTTGATAAGCTTCATGTTAACCTCGTATAGCAAATAAAAAATACCAGTAGGTACCGAATTAGTATAAATTTTGGTGTAGTAATTCGGTCATTTATATTATTCTTTAGTGATTTATTCAACATTTGCACGAAATTGTCTGTATAATTTAGTCTTAACGTGACACATGCAATGCTAGTATTGTAATAAATTATATAAGATGCATTTAGATGGAGCGTTTTTAAGGAACTAAGTTTTTTTAACGAACTACTTTTTTGGACAACGAAGAGGTCCAGAGGTCCCTGTACGGGTTTTATTATTTATTTAATTATAGTTTTGAAGCAGTCAAGTGACGGGTTTTATTATTTATTTAATTATAGTTTTTAAGCAGTCAAGTGGTCCTTGGTCTATGTAATAAACTTGGTAAAATATCAACGCATCTTTATTTTTCCCTATTTCGTTGATAATTACAAAATAGAATATTTATTTTCTATGTGTTCGCACTTGCCTTATTTCGTTTTTCGGTCGTCATACATATCAGTTTGGCGGACTTTTTATTACTGTTCGCTGGAAATTGTTCGCTAGCCTGTTTTTGCACAATGTTCGCTGGGTATTGTTCGCTAGCTTTTTGTTCGCTAGATATTGTTCGCTAACTTGAGTCTAGTTTATATTTTCAGGTTTAAAGAGGAGCGGAGTTAAAGACAAAAAAAAATCTTGCAAATTCCGACCAGTACTTCCGCGTGGTGCAAGACGGGCACTGTTCCAGCGAAAACGATGGTTTTCATACCATGTTCGCTCGATCGAGCAGCTAACACGGGCGGTGGTGTGTCATGGGCTCGATGACCCATGGCACACAGCGTGTCTTAAATAGTCGCTGCAGAGGAGTATTCCGTTATAGTCACGACTATAAAATCCAAATTGAGTTGCAAAAAAATTGAAGAATAGAGGATAATGACCCTATTAAATATTAAAACAAATATACAGAATAAAAAACTGGACATAGTATAAACTAAGAGAGTAGAGAAAAAATGAAAAAAAATCATAAAGAATACAGAAATGAGGCAAACTTCATTCAATATCTTATAATAACCATTCTGTCTGTCGGACTATGTGCACCTCTCTTTTAAGCACAATTTCTTCTTAAGCACCTTTTGGATTTTGAAGTATAGCATTAAAAATTGCGCTATGATATCTTTTAAGGAAGATAATTTTTTTATATAAATCTTTTAAGTACATTTTTGTGTGACTGGCCAATGGTTTAACATGAAGTAAGTATACTGTATAAACATGCTGATGAAACTTGTTTTTGCTTTTGGATATCAGTCAAGCGAGATAATTGAACTTTATTTTTTTCTTACATATAGATTCCATAATGAAGCGGGTGAATCTTCAGTGAGCTTATTCCCAGTTCTTGTTTAACATCAGATACATAAACACAATTTGTAAAAAGATTTTGCGAAAGTTTCATTAAGTTTCAAGACAAAAAATTCAAAGTTGTGAATAACAGACTAGTACATGTACTTTTATTTAAAAAATGGCTATTCCATGTTTTATTGAACATCGATCACAAAGGGAATTATGACACTATATAAAATAAAAGATTTATTAGACATTTCGTTAATTTTCAAGCATTAGTTAACGTTTATCAGGACATATACAATTAGTGCCCTTGTGTCCAAAAGCCATTCTTGAATGATTTGTTGAAGGAATCGCTGAATTCGAGATTGAACAAAAAAATAATCATAATCTGTGAATAAAAATAATGTTACCAAGATTTTGTCAAAAAATCAAATTTGTAATTGTCGTTAATGAGATATAGCGAAAATTATCTGT
Source organism: Arcuatula senhousia (assembly GCA_963971305.1). Taxonomy (NCBI): domain Eukaryota; kingdom Metazoa; phylum Mollusca; class Bivalvia; order Mytilida; family Mytilidae; genus Arcuatula; species Arcuatula senhousia. Next base: position 61,561,259 of record OZ020306.1, read on the forward strand.
TTTTTTTTTATGGCCAGAAATCAAAAATACGATATATTACCAAACTACAAACACTTTTTAGCAGGTTTAATACAAATTAAGTAAACTTTTAAAATCGAAGTATCATTATGTGAGAAAGATTCTGTAAAGTTTTGTGAAATTTGAAGCAGTTATAAAGGAGTTGTTGAGGCTATGATTAGGGTACCCCCTCATCTTAGCCTAAAAAATTCCTTACTTTACTATGGCGAATGCTTATTTTTCATTCAATGAATAAGATAAAAAGATAATATGTTGAACTACAATATGTAACAATACTTTTGCCTAAGTTATATGAGATTTTTAGCACAGATGGCGAATCCGTGGTGGGTTAGAACTGTACGGTCCTTGGGTGGCTTTGTTAAGTTTTAGTCAGTATAAAACCACCAAGATTTTCTAGATACAATCTAAAACAAAAATATTACAATTACACATTAAGAAAATGAAAATACCTGAATTTCGAAAAAATCAAAGATGGTTCAAAGGAAAAAATTGGCGATAAGAGTAAAATAACACATTTTGTGTACGGATGACAAAACACTTGTTTCGTTTATCAACGTCCCCTTTTATAATTCTTATCAAAATTTTATAGGTAAAAACAAAAATAACAACATGCGACCACATTTGTGTGAAATTTTTAAAGAGATTCGTGCAATAATGTAGAAGCAATAGCGGTTACAAGAAAGGTACACCTTCGTCCAAATATGCAAAGTCCCTGTTTTCACACGAGTAAACCCCTAATTAGACTCGAATTAAAATTTTTCGCATTCAACAATCAATGGTTTAATATTCAAAATATTATGTGTAACTTTTATCAAATTCTATAAAGTTCTGTAGGTATAATCAGTCATTCTATATTGGCGCCCCTGGTATTTTGGGCAGGAGTGTGGACGATTACAATATAAGGCTTGAAGTCCTAAAAAACGAATAGAGTAGGCCTATAAATCTTACTTGCCCTAAATGTATTGAGATAAATGGTAAAAAGCATTAGAACCTTTAACAATGTGTCAACTAAGTTGAGAAGGTTTGTTTTACCCTATTGTTCTTAATGTTCCCCCTTTTTAAGGATCTCTTAAACACAGTTTTTAATGATTATATGGCCAAATAACATTTTAGAAAACATATTTGGTATGTTTACTGTAAGACAAACTTGAAACAAAAGCAGAAAATTATATTTAAATTAAAAAATAATAGCGCAGAAAATTACTCGACAAAAAAGGGGGGAAATTCGACCTTCATGTAAATTTATTTAAATTATTATTGATAAATGGTAGTACTATCGAAACTTTTTCAATTAAAATATTTGTTTAGACATTATATCATATATTTCCGATCAGTTGTTTCAATTTTGACCACAAATAAATACGGAAAGGAAAAACACTTTTACGGTTGTTTTTTTAGTTTTTTTCGCCTATTGACCTTTGACCTTGAATTTCTGAAAACTCGACCAACTCTGCTTCTTACGACAAGCATATTTCGATTGCTTAGCTCCTGCTCTTTCCAACGATATATAATATGTGAGTATGTTCGGTGGGGACATAATTTTTTTCAAATCAAGGTGCCGTCTACTCTACTAGTACGTTTTACTACTACTTAATACATAGCCTTAAATAAAATGGTGATCATCATCACTTTTAAACAATTTACTGTTTCATCTTAAAATATTCAAATTATTCAACGTTTTCTGTGACTTGTGAGACTGCGAGTGGCCATAATTTTTTTTTCAAACTGACTCCACAGATAGCTATATAGACGATAAAGAGATGTGCAATAAGTGTACGCTACACAAACAACATATAGAAACGGCAATTTTAAAAATTACAATGGAAAACAGCCAGCAGTCTTCAACATGACCAGAGCAACACAGAACAACCGGATTCAACAACCCAAACCCACGTCGGACATCCAAACTCACGTCGGAAATCAACAACCCAAACTCACTTTGGAAATCAAAATTACAACATGGTTCCAGGCAAAGATTTTTGGTTTATGTCTGATGCGTGTTTTGTCCATTTAAGAGTCACTGAGGCGCTTTATAAATCAAAACAAAAAGATTAAAGTGACATACACAATGTTTATACCAAGAGCAACGAACCCTTTGCACGTTGAAGACCCTTTGTAGAGTTTGATAAGACCAACCATTAACTTGAATGGGGGGGGGGGGGCTTGTTTTTTTTTTCCTTAAACAAATTTGATATGCTTTTTGATTAAAAAAAATTAAGCAGCAGAGCTGAAGAAAATAATTTTTTGAAGATGGATTTCGGCTATACAAAATACCTTTTAAAAACATATATTGAGCGCACTCTGAACGGAACATAAAAAAAAACCAAGCCCCCACCTTCAAGTTAAATGGTAGATCCCTAAGATTATAAATTAAAAAAATGAATCCAGGTGTTGAGAAAGGGAAAGCAGCTTTCTTCTTATGATTAAGTTGTCTGTTTTAATGTCTGTATATGCTAAAAAAAAAAAGAAGTTAGATGAATTGCTATTATCTTAAAGTACACGATTTATTAGATAAGTGGTCAGTACAATCAATCGAAACTAAAGGCATGTCTCCTCTTTTGCTACGATTCGCTGCATGTCATGAATTGTTAAAGGCATGATGCGCCACGTACCGTCAGAGATTTACCGAACACTGCACCAGAGAACTGCCGCTTTCCCTGGAACATTCCCAGTCTCCAACCCTTTTAAGGTTCTGGTCGGAAATTGGTATTGAAGACAAACCAGTTCTAGGCATCTTATTACACTATTGATACAGACTGCCACATTTTTAATGTGACTGTCCTAAGCCAGGAATCTTTATCAAAGCTTATGTTTGTATTTAGTCGAATTTATGTTAATTGTTTTTTTGTTTTTTTTTTAGTTTTTTTGTCAAGAAGAGGGTCTTTCATTGCACTTTAGGATTGGACTTGAATCATATGTAGTTTATTTTCAATCCAGGGGCCAATTGAAACAGCGAGCAGCGACCGCTGGTCACATTGAAGGCTGCTGGCTGTTTTCCATTGTGGGTGTTTTAAATTTACGTTTATATTAATTTTGTAGGTTGTGTCGCGTACACTTATTCCACATCTCATTTTCTTCTATTTAACTTCAAAAGTTCCAAGGCTTGAACTAAATATTACGGTTTACAAAAAAGGTTTGTTGCGAACCAATCTGATTAAAATCAGATCTATCAATTGTTCCCAAACTCCGCGCAGTGCCCGTTCTCGTTTCGTCCACTGGTGTAAGACAGAAAGTAGTTCTGTGTAAGGAACAATTAATAGGTCTGATTTTAATCAGATTGGTTGCGAACGTGAAAAATTCAACACGAGTTTGCCAATAGTGGAAAGAAGTAAAATCGTACTCATCAATTTGCTAAATAAAGGCTTTTTGAGTTAATTGTCTTTCTTCGATCTAATTATATAAATAAATAAAATTTTCTGTTATGTCTGTGAAAATGTAGATTACGCTTGATCGTATCGCTGAAAATTGAGTTATTTTAAATTCTCTAACATTTTCGCTTTGATGTGAAATGAAGAACAATTTGACAGCATTAAAAATTAAATGCAATTTAAACCTGATAAAATTACAGCATTAAATATAAAAAGGAAACACGGATTTAGATAATTGATTGATTCGTGGAACTGCTTACTTCTATGATTGATCGTTTCGAAAATGATTTCAGAAATCAAAAATACAAATGTACATGTTAAAGTTATAAATTTAATTTCCGTCCGACCGATGGTTTAACAATGAACTTGTTGTTAGTAGTCCGAAAGTTTACCTTTACACCACCGACCCTCTGAACTTAGACTTTTGCGTATCTCCAAAACTAAAAGTTACTGTTAAAGCCGAAGCGGATTTTTCTCAGAGACGAAAACAATCCGTCAGGAGCGAACCATTCGTGTGATCTAAAAACAAGACTGAGAATATAAGACAAAAAAAAAGAAATATATATCGATGTTCAGACTTAATGTGAAAGTACTTAAATGGCGAAAAATTTTGATTAAAACTTTCTTGAATTTCGAATAAAAAATGAGGACCGCAGTAATTAACGTAGGGTTTGCTTGTTGAATCTGATTAGATTGGTAAAATGAATTCCATAGAATTGTTTTTGGTTTATAAAACAAAGAAACATGGTGTCTTTTATAAATTTAATCACTAGATTCAATAGACGAAAACAAATGCCATTGTTTAGAATTATCATATAAATTGGTTAACATTTTAGTACTGAAATATATTATGCAGTGATGCTTTATCAATTCCTTATAGGATTACATGTATTGTGAAATGGCTGTTAATGTCATAATGTAAATGATAGCTTATTGAAGTCAATGTCTTTATATTTACTTACATAAACTCGTTTCCAAAGACCAAGCACCGGCGCCAGAAATTTGAATTAAGATACTTTCTCAACTCATAACGCCTACTACAGGGGTTGAGGTTATTACCAGACTTATAATATTGTATTGTTTTGTAGCGCCGATGTCAAATCTACGTAGAACCAGATTGCAGACGGAAGCAAAGAAGTACCAATGGGGCAGCCAAATATCTAAACTTTGAAAAGGCCAAAAACAAGAGGCTCCCAGGAGCCTGAATCGCTCACCTGGTCTTGATGTTGACCCTATACTTTTGTAGAGCTAAATGAGCTGAACATTTAAGCAAGCAACAGCTTTTCTCTACCTGCAAAAGTTTTCATTCTATAGGCCAAAAACACCATTTTTCACCTATAAGGGGTCATAACCCCTATAAGGAGTCATCTGACAACTTCGACCCTATGGGACTTTTGTAGAGCTAAATGAGCTGAACATTTAAGCAAGCAACAGCTAATCTCTATCTGCAATAGTTTTCATGCTGTAGGCCAAAAACATGAAAAATCGCTTTTTTCAGGGGCCATAACCCCTATAAGGGGTCATCTGACAACTTCGACCCTATGGAAAATTTTGTAGAGCTAAATGAGCTGAACATTTAAGCAAGCAACAGCTAATCTCTATCTGCAATAGTTTTCATTCTGTAGGCCAAAAACATGAAAAATGGCTATTTTTCAGGGGCAGTAACCCCTATAAGGGGTCATCTGACAACTTCGACCCTATGGAGAATTTTGTAGAGCTTAATGAGCTGAACATTTAAGCAAGCAACAGCTAATCTCTATCTGCAATAGTTTTCATTCTGTAGGACAAAAACATGAAAAATCGCTATTTTTCAAGGGCCGTAACCCCTGTAAGGGGTCATCTGACAACTTCGACCCTATGGAGTATTTTGTAAAGCTAAATGAGCTGAACATTTAAGCAAGCAACATCTAATCTCTATCTGCAATAGTTTTCATTCTGTAGGCCAAAAACATGAAAAATCGCTATTTTTCAGGGGCCGTAACCCCTATAAGGAGTCATCTGACAACTTCGACCCTATGGAGAATTTTGTAGAGCTAAATGATCTGAACATTTAAGCAAGCAACAGCTAATCTCTATCTGCAATAGTTTTCATTCTGTAGGCCAAAAACATGAAAAATGGCTATTTTTCAGGGGCCGTAACCCCTATAAGGGGTCATCTGACAACTTCGACCCTATGGACAATTTTGTAGAGCTAATTGAGCTGAACATTTAAGCAAGCAACAACTAATCTCTATCTGCAATAGTTTTCATTCTGTAGGACAAAAACATGAAAAATCGCTATTTTTCATGGGCCGTAACCCCTGTAAGGGGTCATCTGACAACTTCGACCCTATGGAGTATTTTGTAAAGCTAAATGAGCTGAACATTTAAGCAAGCAACAGCTAATCTCTATCTGCAATAGTTTTCATTCTGTAGGCCAAAAACATGAAAAATCGCTATTTTTCAGGGGCCGTAACCCCTATAAGGAGTCATCTGACAACTTCGACCCTATGGAAAATTTTTTAAGAGCTAAATGATCTGAACATTTAAGCAAGCAACAGCTAATCTCTATCTGCAATAGTTTTCATTCTGTAGGCCAAAAACATGAAAAATCGCTATTTTTCAGGGGCCGTAACCCCTGTAAGGAGTCATCTGACAACTTCGGTCCTATTGAGACTTTCGTAGAGCTAAATGATCTAAACATTTTAGCAAGCAACAGCTAATCTCTATCTGCAATAGTTTTCATTCTGTAGGCCAAAAACATGAAAATTGGCTATTTTTCACCTTTAAGGGGCCGTAACCCCTATAAGGGGTCATCTGACAACTTCGACCCTATGGAGACTTTTGTAGAGTTAAATGAGCTGAGCATTTAAGCAAGCAACCACTAATCTCTATCTGCAATAGTTTTCATTCTGTAGGCCAAAAACATGAAAAAATGCTATTTTTCACCTTTAAGGGGCCGTAACCCCTATAAGGGGTCATCTGACAACTTTGACCAAATGGAGACTTTTGTAGAGCTTTTGATGCTGAATCAGTAGCGTGGCCTCAGATTTCCTCTATCTCTTATACTTTTTGATTTATAAGCCAAAAACAGTTGTCTGACCCCCCTAGTCTATTTTTAGTAACGGCGGCCATGTTTTTTAACGGATCAAAAATCAAAACACAAGTTTGGTGCAGGACACCCTAAGGATCATTCATACCAAGTTTCATTAAATTCTGTTTGGTAGTTTCAGAGGAGAAGATTTTTGAAAAATTGTTAACAGACGACGACGACAGACGACGACGACGGACGCCAAGTGATGGTAATAGCTCACATGGACCTTCGGTCCAGGTGAGCTAAAAAGGGGATGAAGTCCGCAAAATCACAAAAAATACTCACAAAACAAAAAACTTCAATCGGCAACGCAAACTCAGTTAAAACGAGAGTGAACTCAGGTGCTCCAAAACTTCATACGAAGAGTTACTTTCCAAATTAATTTCAAAGGTTAGAAAATTTCAAAAGTTTACATTAATTGCCAACGTTGAAACAACCATTACGCAGGGTCTGGTGTTTAAAATAGAAGAAAATGAGATGTGGAATAAGTGTACGCGACACAACCTACATTATAAACGTATATTTTAAATATCCACAATGAAAAACAGCCAGCAGCCTTCAATGTGACCAGCGGTCGCTGCTCGCTGTTTTTCAATTGGCCCCTGGATTGAAAATAAAATACATATGATTCAAGCCCAATCCCAAAGTGCATTGAAAGACCCTCTTCTTGACAAAAAACAATTAACATAAATTTGACTAAATACAAACATAAGCTTTGATAAAGATTCCTGGCTTAGGACAGGCACATTAAAATGTGGCAGGGTTAAACTAGTTTTTTGGCGCCAACCTTCCCCCTAATGATAATCAATAACAAAGCACAAACTAACACACAATAAAAATCAAATCGATAGAAGTTCAATTCAACAAGAGAGTATCTGAGACAAAAGGACAACAAGTAATTAACGGGACGTAAAGATACTCTCTTGAGAACACTCGAAGTTACTGACAGCTAGCTAAGAAGCATCCATCGACTGATGTAAAAAATCAAGTATGTCGATTTTAAATCCGACACAACACGTCAAACACTTGATTTGATGATGCATCATCACACAAAACCGACATACTTGACCGCTGTAATGCTCAAAAATGACATAAGTATAAAAAGGGCAATTAACATTTTAAAGTAAGTACCAAAGAAGACTTAATTCAAAGATTTTACTAAAATATCCATTTCATAACCTTTATTTAATAAAGTTTTAAGCCAATTTTGCATTCCCAAGGGATTGTTTTTGAATTTATTTGCTCTATAAACAACATTACCGTAGAAATCTGGATGGGATATTCCCTTTACAAAAGTCGATTTTCACCATAAAAGTTTAGCTTTCTGACCAACTTAGTTGATTGATCAAAGAAAAAGTGCATGTTTTACCATGGAAGTAAGTAATATTGAGAAGGAACTACATCGACCAATTATCACATATTAGTTACCAGCATAGCCTTCTACCAAAACTTTGGGATTTTATCTAATTAGCATTGTCTCGATAAGATTCCTTTGGTGACTATCTGCGTTAGCGCCACTCCAATTCGTCATCTGGATTCTCTTATCGGACACGTGATTTTTATCGAATTGGTTGAAATTGCTAACCTTTAAAGAGCACCTGTAATTAATTACCATAGGTGGGACATCTACATCATAAACTTGCGCTTTCAAATACGAATCGAATGGTGCAATAAACTTCAAAATCGGACAAAAATTATGGTCATTACAACTGTTTAAAATAAGAATTTGTTGTAATTTCAAAAATGTTTCTTAATTTTAAATCACATTTAACCTGTGCTCCCGTTGACCTCCGATTACAAAAACATATGCTGTAAAAATAGACATGACGCCGGTTCGATTGATACTAACGAGTATTTGGTCGGATGTGGTCGGATAATAGAGATTTTGATTGAAATCATGCAATTCTATCGGCAAAAGTTAGAATTCAAAGCCTTAGATTAAGTAGATTTTAAACTTTAAATGTTGTTAAGAGGAGTTAAGTGATTAAAATAAAGTCAATTTATTTAAATAATTTGTATAAACATTTATTCAATTATTTGAAGGTTTCTCTGCAAAACGAAAAATCTGCTACAAAAATGAAATGTTTTTTTTATTTAAGATTTTTTTGACAAGCTTGAAAATACGAAAATCTGTATTATGAAAAACTAAACTTAATTTGCTTTTATGAGAATCTACAGATTCTACATTTGAACAAAACACAAATTTATTCATAAATAGAAAATGGCGTTACATAACTATTCATACAATCATAGACCTGTTTATATATTCAAATATATATATATATTAAAATTGAATATATTCTAATAATATTGTACAGGTCTATGATACAATTTGTGCATTCACATTTAGTTAAATTTTCCAACATATTTTATTTAATTTCAGGATACCCCCTGGTTTAGCATTAACCCTTTTCAGCTGTTAAAACTCATGACAGAATAAATTTGATAAAACTTTGTTAATCACTTCTTTATGACATATTCAAGACATCGATTAAAAGAAAATAGGGGGTTTGTGGGCAAAAAAACTAACCCTATTTTGATGGATTCCGAAAAAATGACAGAAATCCAAAAACAAGACTAGCGAGCATCCTTCATAAAAAGTATTTATTTCAGACGCCCCCACCATCACAAAAAACACGATCGGGTACATTTAATTTGATAAATCGTGGAGGTCTTTGTTTTCATTTGATTCTGGTCATTTGCGAATATCCGTCGAAAATGGAACTTGCCGATAAGGTCAAAGCCGATCGAGACATGCTGAGTGTGTATCTACATGTCAATTAACAGGATTCCGATAAAATAGGCGGTAACGCAGATAGACCGTTTCATCTGGCTTAGTGGTTCTTCCTTCTCAATATTACTTCCATGGTTTTACGTAGGTTTATCAGTGATTTTTTTTAACAGATAAGCCTCGGATATGAGCAAACAATACTCATCATGAAGATGATACCCCTGGCATAAATACGTGGTTCATAAATTGCAAAGAAGAGAACATTATGCAAGACTGGGCATCATGTTTTTTTTTTTTTTTACACAAGTCATTCTTGTTTCAATAAAATCACGTGAATAAATAAGCCTCGTGATAAGCCAAGCCGTGTCTTCTCTTTTGTCACTCCCATGGACCACTAGACAATACACCAAATGTCCGGATTCGAAATCGCATGGATATGAAACATGAAAAGAATCCGTTCGATGCCCATTTGGCCTTGAAGAATTCCGATCAGTACCTGCCCGTGGTGCAAGATGGACACTTTTCCAGCAAAAACGAAGGTATTAGTACCGGGTACTCTTGAGCAGCTAACACTGGCGGATGTGTTTCAGGGGCTTAACGAAAAAAGGCACATTGAGAGTCTTAATAGTCGCTGAAGAGGTGCGTTCCCCTTTAGTCACAACTATAAAAACCCATCGGTCAGTTTGATGTCTGATATAGTTTGGTACTTATTGGTAAACCATTTGTTTATAAATTATGTTAATGATCAAGCACGCATCTAAGGAAAGCCGTACCGGGCAAACGCTCCAATAAAACTGATAAAAATTATGTTTTTGGACAATATTTCGACGCAATGAGACTTTTGAAGAGCTAACTGAGCTGGATATTTAAGCAAGCAACAGCTTTTCTCTATCTGCAATAAATATTATTTCATATATGAAAAAGCGGAAAAAAGCGCTGTTTTCACCTTTAAAGGGTCTTCATCAGTATTAGGGGTTATTTGACAAATCTAACCTAACGATACAAGTCATGTAAAAGTGATAAATTTAGTTCTCCCCTGGCTGATGATTTAACCACGAACCTTGTTGGTAGTAGTCCGAAAGTTTACCTTTACACCACGTGCACTGACTCTCTGAACTTATATACTTTGGTGTCAAACTCCTTGGCAGTAGGCTTATCCTTCAGGATTATTAGTGTATGGACCGTTACAAGCGGGAACTGGAACTGTAAGGAGACGAAAACAATCCGTCAGAAGCGAACAATTCGTGTGATCTAAAAAGAAGACATGTTGTGACCAAAACAAAGAAAAGAAATATACATCGATTTACAGACTTAATGTGAAAAATCTGAAAGAATAGTACTTAAACGCGAAAATTTTTGATTAAAATTTTCTAGAATTTCGAATAAAAAATGAGGACCGCAGTAACATAGGTTTTGCTTGTTGAATCTGATTAGATTGGTAAAATGAATTCCATAGAATTGTTTTTGATATACTAGTATAAAACAAGCAAACCTGGTGTCTTTAATAAAGTTAATCACTTGATTCAATAGACGAAAACAAATGCCTTTGTTTAGAATTATCATATAAATTGGTTAGTATTTTAGTACTGAAATATATCATGCAGTGATGCTTTATTCCTAATAGGATTACATGTATTATGAAATGGCTGTTAATGTCATATGTAAATGATTGCAAATTGAAGTCAATGTCTTTAAACCAACTTTAATAAACTCGTTTCTAAAGACCAAGCACCGGCATCGGAAATTTGAATTAAGATACTTTCTCAACTCATTATGTTTTCTACAGGGGTTGAAAATATTCCCAGACTTAAGAATTTTTATTATTTTTAGCGCCGCGGTCAAATTTATGTGGAACCAGATTGCAGACAAAAGCAAAGCGGTACCAAAGGGGCAGCCAAATATCACAACTTTGAAAAAAGCCAAAACAATCCACTAGAAGGATGCAAAAGGGGATGAAAACCACAAAATCACAAAAAACACACAAAACAACAAAACTTCAATCATCAACGCTAACTCTGTCAAAACAGGTGCTCCAGAACTTCACACGAAGAGCTACTTGCAAAGGTTAAAAATTTTCAAAAGTTTACATTAATTGCCAACGTTGAAACAGTTATTACACCTGGTGTTTAAAAGTCGATTTCACCATTAAACTTTACCTTTCTCATCAGCTTTGTTGGTCGATCACAAAAAATCAGATCACAGGTATACACAGGCAAATTTGGCTCACATGAGTTTCACGTGAATCGAGCTTCACGTGATATTCATGTGAATCTCACGTGAATTTCACATGAAAATCATGTGAGTTTCACATGAAACTGGCTCACGTGAAGTTGATGTGAACTTTTCACGTGAAATTGATGTGAAGTGTTTTCACGTGAGATTCACGCGAAACTCACATGAAACTCACGTGAGATTCATGTGAATTTCATGTGAAAGCTCATTTCACGTGAAACTCACGTGAACTTTTTCATGTGAGTTTCACGTATAAGCTCGATTCGGGTGAATTTCATGTGAACTTTTTCATGTGAAACTCATGTGAGCCAAATTTGCCTGTGTAATCCTCGAATATGAGCAAATAATAATCACCATGAAGATACATGTAATACCCCTGGCATAAAATTCGTGGTTCAAAAATTGAAGAAGGGAATATGATGCAAGACAGAGCATCATGTCTTTGACACATTCTTGTTTCATTAAAATCATGTAAATAAATAACAATGTATAGACGTTCATGATCAGGAGGCGGTTCTTGTCTTCTCTTTCGTCCCTTCCATGGACCAGACTATATATAGACAATACCAAATGTCCAGATCCGAAATTGCATGGATATTTAACATCAAAAGAATCTGTCTGATGTCCGTTTGGTTTTGCAGAATTCCAATCAGTATCTTCCCGTGGTACAAGATGGACACTGTTCCAGCGAAAACGGAAGTCTTGAAACCGGGTGCTCTGCAGCACTTAACACTGGCGGTTGTGTGTCATGGGCTGGATGACGCACGGCACACAGAGAGTCTTAATAATAGCTGAAGAGGGGCATTCCCCTATAGTTATAACTATAAAAAAAACATCAATCATGGCTGATATAGTTTGGAACTTAATATGTTAACCATTTGTTTAAAAGTTATGTTAATGTTAGTCTTTCTCATCAATCACGTATTCAAGAGAAGTAGTACCGAACGAACGCCCCTGATAAAACTCAGAAAAATTATGTTTTTGGACAAAATTTCGACGCAATTGGACTTTAGAAGAGGCAACTGAGCTGAAGATTAAAGCAAGCAACATTTTTAATTCTAAAGAAGGATGATGGCATCTGATTTTCTTACACTTGCACGCCTGGGAAACTCGCAAGTCGCAACCAAATATTGTTACCCGGAAGTTTACTGGTACTAAGTGAAAGAACAATTTTTGCAAGAATCAGAGAATGTCACTCCATGTGAAATTTGTCACAGATCTTTAATGTACCAAAAATAATAGGTAAGCCTGTATTTTAAGTCAGAAATCGTTTTTATATTGTCATTCAAGGCGATTATATTAACCAGAACAAGTCCGGATTTAAGGAAAAATGTAACTTAACGTTATTAATTGAACAAAATAATTAACTGGTTTTGTTTATTCGACAAATATACATGGAGTGACATTCTTCTATTTTTCAAATTTATTACATTAAATGTAAATCACAAAATTCCGGAACCCGGAATTTTGGTTGCGACTTTCGAGTTTCCCAGGCGTGACTTGCCAAAAACTGTAGTCTTGCTGCCTTCATCTTTCTCTTTGCCCAACGGTGGACGAATGTAGGAAAAAAAGTCACAGGAAAAAAAGTCACGGAAAAAAATGTCACGGAAGAAAAGTCACAGGAAAAAAGGTCACAAGAAAAAAAGTCACAGAAAATAAAGTCACAATGTATACATATAATATTTGAATGATTGACTAAAAAAATATTAAAATAATGTATTCTTATACTATGGCAAGCCGTTTTTATATTTATTCCTCTTTATAGATATCTCATAAACTTTATAAGATATCTCATATACTTTATAAGATATCTCATAAAGTTTATAAGATATCTTATAAACTTTATAAGATATCTTATAAACTTTATGAGATATCTTATAAAAAATAATTTATAAGATATCTCATATACTTTATAAGATATCTTATAAACTTTATGAGATATCTTATAAATTTTATAAGATATCTTATTTACTATATAAGATATCTTTAAAAGAAAATGAGATATCTACTAAACACAATGTTTATAAGATATCTGATAAAGTTTATAAGATATCTCATAATGTTTATATGATATCTTATAAAGTATATGAGATATCTTATAAATTATTTTTTATAAGATATCTTATAACGTTTATAAGATATCTTATAAAGTTTATCAGATATCTTATAAACTTTATGAGATATCTTATAAAGTATATGAGATATCTTATAAATTTTATGAGATATCTTTAAAGAGGCCTTATAAAAATATAAGATATCTTATAAAGTTTATAAGATATCTCATATACTTTATAAGATATCTTATTAGATATATAAGATATCTCATATAAATGGGAGTTTATAAGATATCTTATAAAACATATGAGATATCTTATAAAACATATAAGATATCTCATAAAACATATAAGATATCTTATAAAACATATAAGATATCTCATAAAGTTTATTAGATATCTTATAAAGATTATGAGATATCTTATATAAAATAATTTATAAGATATCTAATAAAAGTTATAAGATATCTTATAAAGTTTATAAGATATCTCGTAAACTTTATGAGATATCTTATAAAAAATAACTTATAAGATATCTCATAAAATATATAAGATATCTAATAAACTTTATGAGATATCTTATAAACTTTATAAGATATCTTATTAGTTTTATAAGATATCTTATAAGTTTTATAAGATATCTTATAAATTATTTTATATGAGATATCTAATAATCTTTATAAGATATCTTATAAACTTTATTAGATATCTTATATGTTTTATAAGATATCTTATTTGTTTTATGAGATATCTTATATGTTTTATAAGATATCTCATATGTTTTATAAGATATCTTATAAACTACCATTTATATGAGATATCTTATATATTTAATAAGATATCTTATAAAGTATAGGAGATATCTTATAAATTTTATTAGATATCTTTAAAGAGGAATAAATATAAATATGGCGTGCCATATTATACTGTATTAATTTCTAATATTTATAAATGATATGGTCATAGATATGATAATAATGATGTAGTAAAACATGGAAAAATGAAAATAACATGAATACAAAAGTCACCAGCAAACAATTCAGAATTTTCTGTTTGTCTTTGAAATGAAAAATAAATATTATTCAACGTTTTAAAAAAGCGAAAGTAAGCAAGACTAAAAACAAAACTACATAGATAAAAAATGTTTTTATAGAAATGAGTAATTTGTAAGTAAAATTACTGGTAATTTTCAATATGGTCAATAACATCAAATGAGTTTTTATTCATATCTTACACTTTTTTCCGAGATTTATCTTTACTTAAAAAATATGAAATTACAACAACGACAAAGAAAATAAAGAAGAATAGTTTAAACATAAAATAAAAACACTTAGTTCAATAGGGACTTTAAAATACATTGTGACTTTATTTCCTGTGACTTTTTTTCTTGTGACCTTTTTTCCTGTGACTTTTTTTCCTATCGAAACTGTGACCTTTTTTCCTTTGACTTTTTTTCCTGTGACTTTCTTTCCGATTACCCGGTGGACATGGTGTTTGGTCGGCATTCACTATTTAGAAGACATCCTATAGATGAACTGTGTCAAGCAATCAGTGGTCTCAGAATCTGAAAAGGATTTTTAAAGAAAAAATAACGATTGCGACAGACGACGATAACGGGTGCCAAAGGATGGCTATAGCTCACCAAAATGGATTGCATGGTACATGACGTTTTGATAAAATGATAAAAAAAAGAAAATAACAATATGATACATGTATCTTGTTTTATTATTATTATTTCATATGAATATATTGACTTTTTCATGTAGTTATACTGAAATTAGAAATATTCTATCAAATAAGATTTTACATTATTGTAAAAAACTTTGATAATTTACAAAACAATTTAAAATTCCATCGGATTTTCAAACAAGAAGATTGAGTTTTGCTAAGATAGTTCGGAAATTATATGTGTTGAAAGTCCAAAAGGGTAGCAACAAAACCGGAAAACAAGAACAAGGAAATAAAAAACATAAAAAAAAACTAAGAATATGTCCAAAAGACATAATGCCCCATCTCGCAACATTTATTTTTTTCCGCAAATACTAAATCATCAACATGATTACTATTAAGGCACTTGTCAGTCAGAAGGAATGGACTTTAACTTACATGTAACCATTCTTCTATAAGTGGTCATTCATGCGGAAAATATAGGTCAATGCCAACATCCGAAGCATGCACTGTTCTAAGCATCACTAGGTGCACCTACAATACAAATATATAGTTTATGTGGCACATGTCAGTAATAAGGAATGGACTTTAACCATTCTTCTATACGTGGTCATTCATGCGGAAAATATAGGTCACATCCAGCATCCGAAGTATGCAATGTGCTTATCTTCACTAGATGCACCTACCATACCAATATGATTGATGTGGCATTCGTCAGTAAGTGGGAATTTTGAAATATGGGATTTTAGAGGATTTTCTATTATTTTTTTTTGTGTTTTATTTTGTCGGATGTTCTGGCTGCTTTTTTATGTAACTATATCTTTTGCATTACTATTGATTGATTTTGAAATATCAGCAGCAAGAAATGAAGTTATGAAAAAGTAAGATAATTGAAATCTGATCTTCCGTCTTTCAGCTTCAGCAGTCGTAATTTTAATAACTTCCCATTTAATCTCTAAATGTTTGAAAGATAAAATGTCCTTGGCCAAGTCGAATTGTAACACAATAAACCAAATTAGATGGTCTAAAGATCTTGGCGACAAACTTGCAACATGAACGTAGTATTACCGGGGTATACATTACCATCTTTTAGTACTACTTGTAAAAGTAGATTTGATTTGAAGTAAAATTTCATTCGGCACCTTGTAAAACATGGCGTACGGGCAGGATACTGAAACTAAGTTAACGAAAACGAGTTAGAATGATTGAGATTAAAACAGTTGTGGGTTTTTCTCGCCCATATTATGTTCAACTACAAACTCCCTTTTTGGTTCAACAAAGTCTTATTTTGTGTAATGGCAACCCTCGAGGGCATTCTGAAACAATTTAATTTACGCATTTGATTCATATAACAATTTCTAAAATTTGAATTCATATCATGATTTTGAGTGTCCTATAAAAAGGCTTTCTTACGACTTTTATATATATAAGTATTTTGAATTGAATTGAAATTTTACCAGTGCACAATATATTGTTTTAAATTCATGATGTTGGTTGTTCTTCATAATTTGAATGCGTGTTTTTTTTTCAGTATGTTGTCAGTATATTGTTTTGCTTGACACTTTCCTTGTTTTGTCTTTTTCTGTCATTTGGTGATGATCATCTTGATAATGGTATTTACATGCTTCTTTGGTATCTATTTAAGGAAGCAAAGAAGTTTGGAAAAATCAGCATTTTTTTAACGCACAAGGCAACACCAGCACGAACAATCATATAAATCAACGCATGAAACTCACATAAAACAACTATACAACAATCAGCTACGCAAACTCACGTCGGAAACAGTCCGTCATCGTCATCATCATCATCGTCGTCGTCGTCGTCGTCGTCGTCATCATCATCATCATCATCATCATCATCATCATCATCATCATCATCATCGTTGTCATCGTCATCTTTGTCGTCGTCGTCGTCATCATCATCATCATCATCATCATCAAAATGTAAGCACTGGTTTAGGGTCGACACACTGATATCATCCAGTCTGTGTCGAAATTGTCCCATTGTAGATGCAGCTTGGAGGGATGGAGTTCTAAGAGAGTATGGCGGCTGGTAAGGAGTATTTGAATAGTGGTCTAGTCTATTGTATATCTGCCTGATGTTGTTAACAGCCGAGCCTCGTGTCCTGGTGGATTGGATATATAGGAAGTTGTGTATTTGTACCTCAAATATGTGGTTGATGATCTTGAAGAACATGGCCACTCTGTGTCTGGCTCTTCTGTGTTGTGGAAATCTAAAGGGAAAAGACACTTCAAACAGAACATAATTTGACGTCTAAAATGTTTCTAGGAAAAAACTTTGACGAAAAAATCAAATATTGATCTGTTCATTTTTTGTGTTCTTTCCGCTGTCTTGTTGCCTTACAGTGGCACAAATATTGTTAAAACATTTTCATTAAAATGGAAAAAAAAAACACAAATAGTTTAATAGGGGTGATAAATTTTTTCTTGTAAAATTTATACCGAAAACTGAAAGAAGGATGTTGTCTTTAGGACATGGAATTGGAATAGAAACTTTTTGCGGTACAAACTTCCAAATTTAATGTCGTATTCATTTTCTAGCAATGGGTTTGTTTTCTGTCCACTTTTCTGAAATTTCATCTCTGTTAAAAAGCAAGTTTGAAATAAAATTTCTTTTCATTTTCAGTATAAGTTCACTGACATTTTTTTTTTCCTTCTCCAAACACTTAAAACTGTTTTTTCATACATGTTAGGATCAAACAAATTTAATGAAAGAAATGTTTTCCGCAAACAGTTTTTTTTCTCATTTTTCACGCAAGTTATACCAAAAATGGCATTTTCTTAATAGAAATATTTGTTTGCTTTATTTCCCTGATAAACATTTTTAAACAAATCCAAAAAGTAAAAAATCTGTATTTCAGGGCGGTTTTGAGGGAAAATTAACATTAGGAAATAGACATGATCAGAAAAGCTGGAAAAGTCTAAATGTCAAATAATCAGTTTAAGGACAAACTACGGTGGAGGGAGTTAAACCCTTCGTTTCAAAAAAATTCTATTCTATTCTACTTACTTACTGAGGAATTCGATTTTTACATATAGACCTAAAAAGAGCAAAATAAATCTTTGAAAAAAAATATAGAAAATTGGGATTTTCTGTCCTATGCTTTATTCAGTTTTACAAAATTATTGGGAGCCTCGTGTTTAACTTAGAACTCCATAGTTTCGTTTCGTCTTTCGATCCGTAAAATTGATGTTTATCCGGAAGTTGTTTCTTGTGACTCAAAATCAGACTTTGTTGACATTTTTAGGGTTTTCACATCTTTTCCACTATTCTAAAGCAAAACGTGAAGTTGTTCGAAAGCAATCAACAGAATGAGTTTACTAGCAAAAATGTTTGGGAGCGGGAAGGGTAAAAACAAAGCGCCAACACCACAGGAGGCGATTCAACGGTTGCGAGAAACAGAAGAAATGTTAGAGAAAAAACAAGCTTTTTTAGAAAAGAAAATAGACTCAGAAGTGGCAACTGCTAAAAAGAATGCTGCAAAAAATAAAAGAGGTATTATATCTCAGGTCAATTAAACAATAAAGCAATGTCATATAAGTTCTACAGAAAATTTATGGGTTTATGAAATTATTCATTACAAAGATGATGACAAGACACAATTGGGTACCACTGCACTTTAGCCTAACTTTAACTCTCCTTGCCTAAAGTTTAGGCAAGGAGAGTTAAGATCGACCTCCTATTGGTCTACAAAATCCAGTTTGGCCGATCCCTATAGATTTGTGTATTTCTCGTGTTTCACATAACCTGTTGTTTATACAAGAAGCACCTTTTGTGCAGTGGCAGATTCAAAGGGAAGCGGTGGGGGCCTACAGTGTACGCCCCCCCCCCCATTATTTTTTTCTGTATTAAATTGACTAAGCAACTTCAAATTTTCAGCAATTACGCCCCCCTTTCGTGGCATCGTGCATTCAGATCTGCATTATAATGTCTTCCCAAAACAGTATCAATAATTAGAATTCTAGTGGATCCGTCCCCAAACTTGTCCGTCCCCTAGTTGATCCGGCCCCAAGTAGATCCGTCCTTGGTTGATCCGTCCCTTAGTTGATCCGTCCTCCAGTAGATCCGTCCCCAATAATATATAATGTATTAGTTATACATGTTAATAGTTGACGGGTATAGGCACATGTTTAAGACATATATATAGTAACTTAATTACGTGATTAAATTGCAAGTTAACTTGTTGATTTGGAGAAAAAGTAAGTGGAAAAAGTTTATAAATATAAATGAAGTGTTGTGTGCGCAAATTTAGGTTCTCTTTGCTTTTCACCAATAAGTAATGATCATTTTTGCATTACATATTTTCAGGTTTGAACCTTAAGCTTATATAGCAATTTATTTCAGAATATTCTCAGAAATATTGAGGAAAGATATAGTTTTGATACTTTAAAAGTTTTAAAGATTCTTTTTAAATATTACATTAAGACGGACATATACGATGCCGTCAACTTTTTCCACGCCGTCTGAGGATGAAAATAACAAATTTTCGATGACCAGAAACCTATCTATACACTCACTCTGATCTGCGACAGCATTTTGAAACTCGGAGGAAGTCTTCTTCAATTCAAAGGATATAGAATCAAAATGTTTTTAAATATGTTTCTACATTTTGTGTTAGTTCTGTTGTTTTTAGGGGCGTATTTGTAAGACATAATACTATCCGAACTAAATTCTATCCAGAGGAGAGTATTCAATGTGAAATATTTTCCCTAGGACACTATTCAATTATAGAAAAGTTTCCACCCATATGAAAAAGTATCCACTGTTTAACCATTCATTCCTCACAAAGAAGTGAAATGTCGGAAAGTATCTTATGAGTATTTAATTTTGTCTACTTGTAAAACTGGTTTTTGAGTTGACCATGTGTTGACACTGAACTGTTTTAACGTGTCAAATTAATTTGATAATCTTTATCATTGTAATATTTTGATTAATATTCCCATATTTGGTCGATTAAATAAGGCCAGGCTATGACCTGACAAGCAAGGGGTATGTTGCATTATTGTAACTTAAACATTATTTAAAAACTCATGACTTTCGCTCATAATGCTGATTGCAACTATCAGACAAAATAAGAGTAAAAAGCAGTACATTGTATCATAAATTTTGTCAAGACAAACACTTTGAATATTTTTCTCTTATGTTTTATAGTATTCTTTTTAGGTTTTTGAAACTATGAAATATTATCCTAGATAACAATTAACAACTAAAAACAATCCCAGAAGATATACTACTATCAAATATCATCCTGGATAACATTGATAAAATCAAACAAAACTAGATGAAATATGGTCCAAGATAGTATTTAGTGATAAAATATTATCCTGGAGGATACTTAACTGGATAATTTCTAATTATGAAAAATTATCCTGCACATTTGTAAGATTTTATAATGTCCCCCATTTTAATATGTCCTCCAGACTATTTAAAATGGTAAATACTGTCCATAGACATAATTTTGCTATAAAATAATGTCCTGGACACTTTAAACATATAAAATTATGTCCATAGCTATGAAAAATTGTCCATCATATTAAATGCAGGAATAAACAAACAATTTCTCTATTCATACCCGATTACTTACTCAACAATATAACAATTCATTATTTTATGATAATATTATAACATATTAATTGGGAAACCTCATTTAATCCTTAAATCTGAATCTATGAAATAATGTCCATATGTATGAAAAATTGTCCATCATAATTCATAAAAGTCATTTGAATGAGATCTTTTTCAAAATATGAGTTTTAAATTTAAGTAGCATTAAATACATTTAATCAAAGAAGACAACTTAATAACAATCTAATTAAAAACCGGGAGTGATGCGAAATCGGTTTTAATTAAATTGACTAAATAACTGCACTCAAAAAGTAAACATTGACTTATACTAATTAACTTTTCTGTCACCTAACAACTAAGTATTCAACTATGCTGTGGTTTCTACTTATTTTCTGGCATATTTTTCATTTTGATAATATCAACAATAAAAATATGTTCAAATGTATTGTACGTGTATGGAGCAATATAATTTTGTCTTATTCTCTTATTTTATTGTAAAAGAAATCATTTCAATCAGTATGAGAGTGAAAAAGAGAAAGGTTTGCTGATATGCATTGCATGTGTCAACGGGCCCATAATTGGCTGAATAAAACTACTTAATACTCTATACTTTATAACAGAATTAAGTTAAACAATCACTTATATTGAGTTTTTAAAAAAATACTTTAAAATTACATAATGTCCACTAGAGCTGGTATTTTTAAAAGGACAATTCTAAATGGCATCAGGAGGTATAAAATGTCCTACTAATGGACACTATTTAATAGCAGGGGACACTTGAAAATAGCAACTTTTCTGGAAATTATTGTCCTCCCGGACACTTTATCCCAGGACACTTTTTTGCCTTACACATTGATAAAATCATTAAACTTAAATTGAATAATATTATATGGTACTAGATAGTATTAAATGATGAAATATTATCCTGGGGGATATTATTTAACTATTAGATATCACCCTGTATAATATTGAGGATAATGTATCTTTGATTCTGGGAATGAAGTTTGGTAATATTTTACTGGATATTTTCTAATTTGAAAAATTATCCTGGATATTACTTGTAAATGAAATATTATGCAGAGAGAAATTCAACAATCAAATATCATCCTTGATTATATTTTTAACTTAGATATAACAGATTATAGGGATAATCTGTAAAAAGAAATCGTGAACTTTTTGTAAGTAATTTGGTATTCAAAAGCTCCATTTCTCATTGATTGGATACATTGTATAACCTTTTACATGTATATGTAGGTGAACACTTTTCTGACAATATCAAGTTAAGAGGGACACAATTTGATAGCAATGGAAAACATTTAATAATAAGAAAGTATCTCTGGAGAATATTTAATATTAAATGTTTTCCAAAGGAAATTATTTCACGGGGGATACAATTGAATGTTACATATTGCATTTGCCCCAATTTTACAGATATGCGATATTTCATTTGCGCCACAAGCTTATATTTTTTTTGCGACACTGAAAAATCTTTCATTTTCGCTAGTCTCATGCAGGTAATGGTTATTAAAATTTGAATTTAGAGTTTTAGGTCAGCCTTTTCTAGCTGTGAGTTTAAACCCACTTTAAAGTCGTTTTTGTACATATGTTGAATTGCAATACAATACAATATTTATTTGTTTAAACACATTTACAATAAATGGTTATAACACAAGTTTATAACAAACGAAAAGTTATGTCAACTCGAGTCAAGATGGTCATAATTTTATCAGCTAATTCTTACAAGCTTTATGCGAGAACAGATCTGTAGAGTTCTAATGTGAATGTCCATGAGGATTTCGGTGTGATATTTGCACGATAGTGCTTAAATCTTTTATTTTGATTTTTTATGCAGATATCATGTTTTACACATTATTAGCTAAACATTGCTTTTACTGAAAAAAAAAATCCTTTATTTCATAAATGTTTCATTTTACCTTTATTATTTGCGCAAATGAAACATTTATGAAAGGGCGCAAATAAAGTGAAATGTATTTTTGGTGCAAAAGAAATAGTAATTGTAAAAAAAAACAATGCACCGGTTTTTATCTATATTGTCCCTTCCGATTGTAAATGTAAAAAAAAAACTTGAATATGAAATGACTATTTTTATTGTATCCTATTTCAACTTCAAAAGGAAAAAAAAGAATGTTCCGAACTGTAGTGTTAAAGAAACCATACGGATCTCATGTCGAGGGATTTTATTATAATAGTTAAAGTTTTTACAACGGCTTGTTGAATAAACATGTTGGGCTTGTTGGTGACAGGGCAAAATCAACACCTGTCAAAACACTGATCCAATTTTATAAAACCAATTAGCGAATAGTAAAATTAATAGGTTTCCAAATTCTCTTCTTTTTTTTTTGTTAATAACCATTTCTTATAATTTTATAACTTAAAAGTCATATGGTATCGTTCTTGAAAAAAAGACTATTTCATTATATTTTAAACTGGGGACGGACCAACTAAGAACTAGAGGCCGGATCAACTAGGGGACGGACCTACTGTGGACGGATCAACCGAGGACGGATCAACCTGGGGACGGAACCACCTGCGACCAATAATTATTAGAAAATCAATAGTTTATTGAAACATTTATGTAATGGTTAACAGAAATTCCAAACGATTTTTCTATGATGACCAAAATTTTATGAAATACATTCCGTCAGATTTAACTATGGACTTCTGATTGACACAACAATGAAAATTAACGTCGTCATGAACAAGCCAATCATTAACAAAAACCACAAATCGTCACTCTGGAAAACCCAATGTTTAAAATAGTAAACATTATCGTAGAAAGTTAGTTGAGTTGATTGGCTGATTACTAAAATACTTTTAAAAATCACATGGTTTCCCATGAGGGCGTTTATTGGACCTGATGAATGGGTCGTGCAAACATGAAATCTGATTGAATATTGATGAATGGTTTACAAACGTTGCACACAGCTTCCATCTGATTGGGATTTCCTACTGTGACGATTTGCGGTTTTTGTTACGGATTGGCTTGTTCATGACGACGTAAATTTTCATAGTTGTGTAAATTGAAAGTCCATAGTTAAATCGGACGGGTTGTATTAATCATGGTTTATCATGTTAATACTGTTTTGTGTTTGATATGTATCTTTAACATGTTTAACACAAATTTATCGTGACCGGTCTTACTGAATTTAGTGTAATTTAAATTTGGGTTTTACACAGTGATCAGATTGAATTTTTTTTCCCAATTTTCAAGTCAATCTGTCAAACATTTCATTGGTTGCATTGTTGAAGTGAAAATAATGCTGCTCCATTTTGTGAATTGGGCCCTCACTGGAATTAAGTTAGCTGAGGGTTTTGTTAGCATATCTATGCCAAGTGGCCATGGGCAGTGAAAAAACTGTAGTACATGTACGTGTAGTTTTGGTTATTGGAAGTGCATTTTCAAAATTTATGATATTTTTAATCTTACATACATGTATTTCTAGCTGCCTTACAAGCATTAAAGAGAAAGAAGAGATATGAAAAACAACTACAGCAAATTGATGGAACTTTGTCAACAATCGAATTCCAACGAGAAGCCTTAGAAAATGCTAGCACTAACACAGAGGTTCTTAATGTAATGGGAAATGCTGCAAAAGCACTGCAAGCTGCTCATCAAAACATGTAAGTCTCCATAAATTGTCTACCAGGCATTAGAACATGTAAGTACATGTACTAACAAAGAGGTTCTCAATGTAATGGGTAATGCTGCTAAAGCACTGCAAGCTGCTCATCAAAACATGTAAAAGAAAATAATGAGATGTGGAATAAGTGTACGCGACACAACCCACAATTAAACGGCAATTTAGAAAAACCACAATGGACAACCGCCATAAAATTGTCTTACATGCAAATTGCACAATGTATTTGTTTAAATGTCAAGTTACCTGACTGATATGTAATTTATGATAAAGTTATTCTCAGACTTTAATTGCTATGTTCAAACATGAATAAATGAACTACAAATCATAACCTAATGTATGAATACATGTATACAGAGATAGTAGTGAGATATTTGATAGAGAATAATGAGATGTGGAATAAGTGTATATGACGCAACTTACACAAACAAACAGCAGTTTAATCAACAATGGAAGACAACCAATGGCATTCAATGTGACCATCAGTTGCTGTTTAATTCTTGCATTTGCCCAAGATTAAAAATATAATATTTACCAATCTACCGGTTACCAGTGAAATATATTTACATGTGAAACTTAGGGCACAACTAAAAAACATTAATTAGAAATTTGCACTTTCAGTGAAAAATTCATCAGCACTCAAATTACCATAAAAATTAAAGGCTTGAAGTCAAATTGAGAAAAATAAGTACTGGTTCATATAACCTGATCACACAAAATACAATACATGGAGATTAAAAAGAAAATGCTAGTTGGAATAGTTTTACATGACACAATATCAACTATCAAATTGTTCAAATGTAATTTCAAAACAGCTAGCAGCCATAAGTGAGACCAGCATTGTTTAGAATTATTTAAATGCCTTATTAAATTTTTGATATCTTTTGCTAGGGACGTTGACAAGGTTCATGACTTAATGGATGATGTTGCTGAGCAACAAGAAATAGCCAATGAGATATCAGAAGCCATATCTAATCCAGTAGGCTTTGGTCAAGATGCAGATGAGGTTTGTTATAACAGAAACTTTAAAATAAATGCATATAAGAAGTACACACTAAAACCTGAATACACAAAAATTACTATAACAAAAATTACAATAAAAAAAAATTCAAGTTTACAAAAAGTGCAAATCAGTGCTTCGATGAATACTGAACAGAAAAAGAAACGCATATTTTTTTTATATTGTAAATGAAATTTTATGAATACAGTTACCTGTATGTTAAAATGTTGACTTAACAATATTTTTCAATTTCATTTGACTATCTGATATGCTTCTGTAACCGCGGTTGCAAGAAGTGCATTTCACAAGCTCTTTCTACTACTGCTTAACATATTTCAATAAAACTTTGGTTATGGATTGGAGCTCTAATCAGATAGCAAACCCAATTTTTAGTTTTGTTTGAAGAGCATAATTGCGCTGTAAACATTTTGCATTAAAAACAAAGCAACCGAAAGTTGAAACATCATCAGTGGTACATGACTACATGTTCTTTGCATAACAAAGCATTGTCGTAAGTTAAAGGCCCCCTACAACAAGTAACGTGCATGCCGATGATGCGTGTAAGCATGGTTTTTTTTGGAAATTTTAAGGAAATCCTTATGGAACCATTAACAGTGTAATGAACCCTTACTCCAATCCCATATCAAGTGTCAGATGATGATAACGAACGTTACTGTCAATACAATTTTGTGATGCTGAATTCATTGCAGTTATTGCTTAGAATTGAAATTACTTAATTTTCTGACAAATGCTTAATGTTTTGTTCTTCATATACCATTAATTTGGTTGCCATAAATATTTAAAAAATGGTATACTATTTTTTATGTAGTGGTAGACAAATAAGAAATATGCATATGTTTTTTTTGTTCAGTATACATGTACTACAGAACATATTTTTTTCTCTTAGTTTTAAGGAAATGCATGTCAATGGTCATGTTCTCATCATTTTATCTGTATAAATGTATTGTTCTTTCACTACAATCTACTTATATTCAATCACAGGATGATCTTATGGCTGAATTAGAAGAGCTAGAACAAGAAGAATTAGACCAGAAATTATTGGATGTAGGTCCTATGGTTGACAACCTTCCCTCTGTCCCGTCAGAACCCCTTCCTGCAGCCAAGGCCAAAAGTAAGTACAAAAATAATTGATTGAAAAAGTTTACATGACACAGCCCATTGAGAATAGAATAAAAGGGGGCATGAGTAGATTGACAAATTAAAGAACTTAAAAACATGCAAAGAAATCAAAAATACAACAAAGTTCCAGACAATAAATTTTGATTAGTCTGACCATGTTTCGTCTCACGAAGACTCATCAGAGGCGCTCTACCAAAAAGATTGAAAATGCCATATATTATAAATATGAAGAGCATATAGAAATAAAAACCAAACATGCCAAACTAGAATCCAAATAATGACTTAGATCAACATATGTCAGGGGTACTAGGATCTTTAGAGTTTTGATAATTTCAAAATTAAATACAGATAATTTTATAGCTTTGATGTGTTATTCAACACAAAAGTGTTGATGCCAGAAGTGCATTGGGGAATTAAAACTCCACCAGTGTTAACCATCACAAACATGACAAATATAAATAAAAAATCTGTCAAAGTCAAAAATGGCAAGATTTTGATAAACAGGAAGTAGGTGAGTGACATACCTGAAGTTATGGGACCCCCCCCCTGATGCTGTGTACCAAATATCAAGTGGCTGTGATTAGTAGTTGTTGAGAAAACGGTTATGAAAATTTCTTCCCCGTACGCCGCCCGCCCAACATTCACCATTTTATAACCGGGATTTTTCACTCCGTGAAATTCGGCCAAAAATATAACTAATTCCAAGACAATAAATTTTGATATGCCTGCACATGTTTGGTCTAATCAAGACTCATCAGAGAAGCTCCACCAAAAAGATTGAAAATGCCAGTAATCGTGATAATCGTTCCGACTGGAGTTCGTGTTGTTGATTCATATTCAGTTATTTTGTGTTTCAGTGTTTTACATGTTGTCTGTTTTTGTCCCCTTCTTGTTGGTGTCTACTGGTTTTGTCTCTGCCCTTTCGGACTTTTGACATTTGGATACCCCATTGGTACCTCTTCTCTAACAATACACATATTACAATTTACACTTAGACTGATATAGGTCTTCTTTCCTAAATTTAAAAATGGTTTTAAGTAATAACAAAACTACCTACATGTATCTGGGATGATCAATCTCAACATTATATTGAAAATTGCAATAGTCCCAAGTTGGTACAAGCATTTCAAAATGTTGCATTAAACCAGGTTTTATGGTGCCAAATTCCCTGTTCTATTTGGGATTTTAGAGTATAGTAGTAACACAAAAACACAACACAGTTGTGGGACACAAAAGGGATAGTGAGGGGATGATCTCAGAACAACACAGTCAAAAACTTAACAGCCTTATTTGGCATTGGTCTTGACAGGTTAACAACGATATATATTTGAGTAAAGTTATCTACGGTAAATGTTAAAAATTTTCTATTTTTTTATAATAGGAAAATTAAATAATTAGCAAAATGGAATCCCTCAATGAACTTGCTTGTTTTATTGATTCTATTCTGTTTTAATGCATCAAGAAAGTTTTCTGAAAATGTCTATTTTTTATGTTTTTCAGCCAAAGCTACACACGATGACGATGAATTGGCTGAACTTGAGGCATGGGCAAGTTAAAGTTGACGGGCAATCCAAACAGACTTGTAACACTGTAGAATATTGTTATTATTTTATTACGTTTATACCTTGTTTAAACGACCTAGGTCTTGTAATGTATTCTGTGTTTTAAGAAATTGTGACAGAATTGAAGTTTCACCAGGACAAACACATGTAGGTATTAAGAAATATTATGGTGATGTAACAATTTTCATGTTCTGACCTCTTTTTGGCTTTGCGCCGTTTTTCCATATAGGTCTTATAATGTATTCTGTACTACAAGTGGTCTATTAGTATGGCAAGCCACAAGCTACTTTACTTTTCCTATTTATTGTTAAACTGGTATAAGCCATTGTGAAACTTTTTCAAATTTTTTTCTACAGACCTTAGTCATGTTAGTCCTTGTTTACTTTATCGTTTAATTATTATTCTTTAGGTACCAATTGTTATTGATTTTTTTAAGGTTACAGTAAGCAAATAATATAAGAATGAAGCGTATATTTAATGTAGATTCAGTAATTTAATATTGATTCATTCTAGAAAATGTGCAGAACACAAAATTAAAAATCCAACAAACTGAACAAAGTGCATTTTTGGGGAGACCAAAGTAAACTGATACCTACAAAAAAATAAATCTACAGTATTCTAAAATGTATGAGTATAAAACTTATAACACAGAATTGTTTATGATGCCTTATTTATTCTTCTCATTTTGTGATGTCACTAGTTTGTTGAGACCATGAATAGTAAAATAACTTTGCTCTTACACCTTTGATTATGATTCTGAAATAGATGAAAATACTTAGTTTTGGGAGTACATTTTCATGATTTGGCGATTTAAATAACTTGATGTGAATTTAATTTCACATGTTCTGAATTATATCCTATTTATCTTACACATAGTTCTTTTCATGAACATTTTATTTTTAAGAAAACTGGAACACAGTGAAACTTGTGGAAATACATGTAATGCAAAAATAAGTATGTTTGTTTATTTCTTTGGAAAATCTGAATTTTATAAAGAAAATCTTTAAAGAAAACTTATGAAATTGTAAAAGTGCTCATTTTTGTTGAAAGGAGTTGTGATATTGGGTGTTTGAGCTCAAAAGTTATGTTGCATGGCTTCTTAGAAATATTTAAACTGCAGTTTGACTTTTTTACATGTAATAATCAGTATATGTTTCCAAGTATATGTGTGTACATGTATGCAAATTTTGTTAAGTCTTTCATTCTTTTACATGTACATGTATGTAACCATTATGTACATTTTTTCCTTTTGTCTTTGTTTTGATTTTGTTTGTTAACAATATCAACTTTGAAAGAGAAATACAAAAAATATTTTAAATAATTGTGTTTGTTATTAACATGATTAATGCAGATATATTGAAATATTATAATTTAGATTGGGAATAGTATAGTAGTATAATAACTGTAGTTATAGCAAATGTTATATTTCTATACGAGTAAGAATAGATGATTGTTTAAACATGTCTGTTGATACCTGTCTTTAAGAAAACCCATTGGGACTGATGTGATTATTCAGTATCGACTGGTTTTAGGTTTATACAGGTAAAACAGGTTTAATATGTTTTAAATATGGAAGGACTTGAAAATCAGTAGACAGTATTTTTAATTTTATTCAGGATTTGGTTTAAACAGGTCTGACTGTATGAATTTCATTTAAATTCACATAAGTAAAGAATGCCTGGTGGTCACATTAAGAGACCTCTGTGTTATTTTCAGACTTCCTGTTTTTTAGAATTATTGAAAGTGTTGAATGTGGACAAAGTTTTATCTGACCAGTTAAAGAAGCACACGCTAAACTTATTTATTTGGTGGTTTTACATTTTGATTTTAAATCATTATGCATCATATCAATTTGTTTTATACTTAAATTTTGTGGTAGTGTCTTTATTAATTGATTTCTTAAATTTGTTAGTATTAATCTTTTCAATTCATCATTTTTGCATTATCTTAGTGTTAAATATAAAACCTGTCTAGTGTTGAATTATGAATTTGAAAGCAAATCTCCACTAAGAATTTTGAAGTATATAAACTTGTATTGTAAACAGTTAAACCTTACACAACATAGTGCTCCTCTTATTTAATCATATCTGTTTGGATGGTGACCAAATGTATTAACTTCTGTTTAAAGAGGGCATTTGTAATTATTTGATAAACTAACAAATGAATTTGTGTATGTTTGAATTTTTGTCAATTTGAATGCTTCAAAGCTACCTTCATCTAAAAGCTGAACTGAGCATAGTTCCGATTCTGACATTTAAGAATTTTCTAAATGTTTTTAATCGAATGTTCTCAAATTTCTGATATCATATAATCTGATTGGGCAAAATTGAACAGATGACAGATATCCTCAATATGAGAATTTTAATGAAAACCAGTGCCAGATATTATATGTAGAGGTATAAAGGCATGAATATATGCTAGGAATTAATGTAATATTCTGTGTAAATGTACTGTAATTTTTAATTTTGCATTCGAATTGTAAATATTAACATATTAATGTATTAAAAACTTTACCAGAAAAATGATATAACTTCTTGAAGTTTGAAAAGCATCATGCTTGAGTTTATAATTATTTGTTTTAACTCAATGTATGATTCTACATTACATGTAATTAAAATTTTGTTTAATAATGAAACCCTTGAAACTTTTTGGGGTTTCAGTGTCTTGAAGGAATATTTTTCTGAGAAAGTTTTTTGTCCGTTGATAATTATTTCTGTGCCTGTTTTAGTTGTTTTGTATCTGGCTGTATGAATTACTGTTTTGATTAACATTAAACTCTTTTAAACATGTATTTTTAACCCTTTCCTGCAAAAAAGAAACAATATCTCATCACTGAGATTTTTCTAGAGGCATATCTAGACATTTTTGAATGGTGAAGGGGGTACTACTCTGAGTACGGATCAATGACCAGGGATTCTTTGTCTATATTTGTCTAAAATCTGCATGTATATGAATATATAACATAATATTTTTCTACTTGAGGAGATTTATTTCTAACTGACTTTGCATAACTGAGTGATGTTCGTTTGAGTTTTTGTTTTTTCTATCAAGAAAATGAGCATTTTAGAAATATTAAAATCCAAAAATACTTGCTGGACACTTTAAAAGTTATATTTGAGTAACAAATGATCTAAGAAAAGGCAAACAAAAGGTTATTTCAAATCTGGAAAATGGAAACCACAATGGTCCTGACTTGGGACTAGCATTTAAAATAATGTAGGTTAAGCCAATTTTTATTACCCAATACTCCATTATGTACAAGGTTGTTTTGAGACAAAATTGGAAAGGGGGATAAATCACTTCCTAGTCTTTATTCACACATGGATCCCAGTGGTCACCTGGTGATGTTCCCTGCTATAATAATAAAAACGTTTTAAATGGAATGATAACAGGTAAAGGTATAGTATAACCCAAAATTTGATAGGGCTGTAATGGACATTAAAATTTGGGCAGGAAAATGTATTAGCAGACTTTTTATGCTCTGTTTACAAAAGTAGAGGGGCATATAGTATTCAGGCTCATTCGACTGACTGTCCTTCCATCCTAAATTCCCGCTTAATGACAAGTGTCACATCAATCATATTGGTATGGTAGATGCACTTAGTGATGTTAAGTACAATGCATGCTTCTGATGCTGGATGTGACCTTTAATTCCTGCATGGATTATCACTTACAGACGAATGGTTAACGTCCATTCCTTCTTACTGACAAGTGCCACATCAATGATATTGGTATGGTAGATGCACCTTGTAATGCTCAGCGCAATGTATGCTTTGGATGCTGGCTGTGACCTATATTTCCGCATTATGACCACTTACAGAAGAATGATTAAAGTCCATTCCCGCTTACTGACAAGTGCCACAACAATGATATTGATATGGTAGATGCACCTAGTAATGCTAAGCACAATGTATGCTTCGGATGCTGGCTGTGACCTATATTTCTGCATGGATGACAACTCATAGACGAACGGTTAACATCAATTTCTTCTTACTGGCAACTGCCACATCAACCATATTGGTATGGTAGATGCACCTAGTAATTTTCAGCACAATATATGCTGCGGATGCTGGCTGTGACCTATATTTAACGCATGGATGACCACTTACAGAAGAATCATGGTTAAAGACCAGTGGCGTAGCTGCATATAGGCAATGTAGGCACTTGCCTACACATGATTTTGTAAAGCATGCCTTCTATAATTACATGTATTACTTGTAAAATTATAATTTCCTGCTTTTAAAGCAAATATATTATTAAGGATTTATTAGATTCCGTAATTAAAATAATTGATATAGTACAGGGGTGGTGTTCTCGAAGCCTTCCTATCTTTAGGGCCCTTCCCAAGTCTGTCTTTAGAGGCTTCCTAAACTTAAGTCATGTTCTCGAAGGTCTCTCAATTTGGGATACTCCGTAATTTTTCTCCTTACTTTAGGACACCTAAGGGGGTGACCTAAGACGTTCCAAACGTATTCCAACGTTAAATATAGTTTAAATTATTAATTTCTGAAAACGAATTTAGCTGAAATCATGTTATACCTATGCAAGAAACACCAATATGTTGGAAGGAAGTGATTTTGAAGGATTTATATTATTGAAAAAATGTATATGAGAAATGTTAGAAGTATACGGCGTAAATAATAATATATTACCTATCTTATGTAAGTATTATTTCTTCATTAACTTGTTATTATTTCTTCATATGTTCAGTTTAAATTGCTACACAAAAACAAACACAAGTACTCATCGATTATTAATTGAACTTTATACATGTAGTGGTGTTTTCACCTGCCGTTTAAATAGAATAAAAATATAGTTAGGAGTGCCTAAGTTAAGAAGTTACTGAGAATGCTTCGAGAACACCCCTAAGTACTTCTTTAGTCATTCCTAATTATTTGCCTAAGTACCCTTCTTATGGCCTTTCTTAGGACAGCTTCGAGAACACCACCCCTGGTCTATAACAATTAATAAGACCATAAAACGTTACGTTCTCGTTTATCCGGATACGAAACCGTAACTGGTCTGTATTAGGTTCAGAAATATAATTTCCGGGTGACGTTATAACGTAAACATGCAACGCCAAAGATCATTAGATCTGTACTTTAAACCGAAGTCATCTACAAGTACTACGTCTAGTAATTCCCAAGAAAATGAGACTCCTGAAGGAGCTGTCGAACCCAGCCCTGCTACCCTGTCAGAGCCTGAGCCGACTGAAGTAGCAAGCGCAGACTTGTCAGACTCAGCCACCATAGCTTCTACTTCTAGCTCTTCACTCAGCCATGTCAGCTATTCTCCCTGTTACCCGGACATTGCGACATGCATATCAGAAGGAACAATTATCGACGTGTCCGTTAAGAAGAGACTTATTGAAGGAACCTGGCCAGATTTACACCATTTTGGTTTCCCGACAAGGTATTTTTCTATGATGGATTTTTTTTTTCGTTCGCCTCGGTCTCCCCGATTATTAGCTACTCAGAATATGAGCAAATAGTTACACAAGATCAAAATAAAGGTCAAAATGCCCTATCACTCACTAGTCTACCCCACTTTATACTATCATTCGAAAATATGTATAATAATTCAATAAATCTGGCGAGTTTCTTTGTTCCTTGTTTTTGCCGACCACTTGATCTTACAGATGGAAGAACGTTTGGTAAAAAATGAAGGTCGGTTTAATGCAGCAAATCTTATTCCATCTAAGTTAGCGGGTTTAAATGACAAGATCGAAGGTATCTACACCGCATATTCAGCAGATCTTGATGTTACCCAAGACAAGACGTCTTTACTGGTGAGGCCAAAAGATGGAAAACCCGTTGGGAGTTGACGAACGATAAACCTAGCAGCCTTATTGATACCTTACGCGTCACTAATCAGTATGCTTATCCGTCCATTTTCAAGGTGCTTACAATTTTGATAACGATGCCCGCCTCTTCTGCTACCGCCGAACGATTGTTCAGTGCGATGAAAAGGATAAAAAGTTACCTGCGTGCGTCTATGGGCGATGAACGTCTTTCTGCACTAGCTCTTATGCATGTCCATCGTACGTTCAAAATTGACATAGAAGAGTTAATTCGAGTATTTGCAAGCCAGAAAACCCGACGAATGGCATTTTACTGACAGCTAACCTAAGTGACATTGCATATACAGTTCTACTAGTTGACTGTTAAATACAATCCCATATAAATACTATTGCAGCATTTACTAAAATTATAGTAAAGTTTTTGTAACGCTAGTATAGTTTTTTCAATAGTTGAAGAATGTCCCTAAGTGTCCGCGCCATCCATTAAATCAGCCCCAATCGTTCCCAGATGATGGTTTTAAAACGAATTGAATGAATCCAATGAAACTTTACATAATTGATTACTGTGGTAGATAATGCAACTTACGTCGCCTTTGTAAGATTTGTTAAATTTTGCATATGATTTAGGTTCAGCCTCAGGTAAGGTACTTTTATGTAGAACGGGATGTGGAATCATACCTCGGTTATCGGAAACACTAACTGTTTAGACTATATAATATAGTTAAAGATCATCCAAGTATTCAAACATGTATAAGTAACGTTTAGACTACTAACTTCACAAATGGTTAAACCATGCTCAGCTGTTGATAATTACAAAGAAAGTTGTCTGAAATAAATAAATATCTGTCCTTGCTTGAAAACACTGTAAACCGTCATTGTTGACTATTTGAAACCCCCTAGAATATTAAATTTTGCATGGCTAATTATTTGGGTCCCCCTCAGAGGAGGGACGACAGCCTAAGGCCGTGTGCAAAGGTCACGTGGTCAAACTTACATCGTCTATCGGCATTTCAAATTTGATTTACGACCCTTAATTCAGCCTTTTTGTAACAAAATTATTTTACTTCTAATTAACCCCAGGTGTCCAGGTTTTCAGAACCAAGATCCAGCTTTCGTAATATACAATTCTAAAACTCAGATATACGATATCTGTTAATTAATTAACTCATTTACAAATACACATTTTTTGAAAATGTAGTTTTTAGATTTGACGTGTCATCTTTAACATTAAATTCTGAGAAAACCCTTTGAGTTCCATAGCTGATTTTTCAGACATGGAATCTTTATATATTGGACATTTTAAATTCTTTCAGCGCTCCATAGCGCCCCATTATTTTGTTCGTATTTAACCAACAAATATTGCCAATTTTCTACTAATTTGCATATTCAAATCAAACATTTTTGCATTCTTTCAGAATCACGGATTTAAAGTTTCTATATCTCCAATAAAGGAATGTTTACGTTTAAAAAAATGTATTTTTAAAGATAGATGGATAAATTATTTTTAAGGGTGTGGGGCGGAAAGTTTGCAAAATTATTACGTGCAGGCTCAGTGATTTCAGTTATATACCTCAAGGAATTAGAGTATTGTAGACCTGTATAAGTACACATTAGTATATATTGGTCCGAAAGATGTAAAGAACTTCGATTATAACAATTTGTTTAACATATGAATAATCTAGGAAATCATTTAATTTCTTTACTTTAAAGACATTTATTTGAAAAATACATGGAATTAATTTGCTTCATAAATATGATCTTAGTCTTAACAGAGATGTTTAAATCAGTTTTATTTAATCCCTGGTCTTAACATGTGAAACCAAAAAAAATATATATATAAATATATAATAGTATATATTTCGAAGGGGTTTGCAGCTCTTTGCTGTTAATCATTTGTTTTTAAATATTAATTAATTATCAATTTATTAGTGACCAGCGGTCGAATACACGTGCGGTTTGATGTTGACCCGTCGATAACCACTGTTAGACTGATTGTCTATAGGCCACGCAATCGATAATATACAAGATATATGCGTGCCGTGTGCAAAGTGTCCAACCTCCTCTAGGTCCCCCTAAGACATTTTACAGGCATTTTCTTTCTTTTAAACATTGTCTTGTCTTGTGTTTTTTTTAAAGGCTTTCTTTTTTCTTTATTTATAAAAGATATTAAACAGATAGAATGATTGAAATTCTTTAACAGACAGGTAGTCTAAAAAGCGTTTCAAAACGTTAAAACCGCTCAGCTTCCGGGGGGCTTCGCCCCCCTGGACCCCCTACCAGGGCTCTGCCCTGGACCCGCTGGGGGCCTTGAGCGGCCCCCAGACCCCTCGCCGAGATGAGTGTGCCTACACTTTCTTTTATCTCTAGCTACGCCGCTGAAGACCATTCCCGCTTACTGACAAGTGCCACATCAATGATATTGATATGGTAGAGGCACCTAGTAATGCTCAGCACAATGTATGCTAATAATAATAATAATTTATCCTTTATTTAGACAAAATTACATATTTAGTACAATGACTAGTTCACTATATGGTTCTGTATATATACTAGGCAAAAAAAGAAACGTTACATTGGTTTTCTTTTAAGATTTTTTCGAAACATATTTTGTTTTGAATTTTTGAAATACAGATTAGGCAATAAACGGGGTTTTCTGTCAAATTTGCGCATTCAAGGCGGATTTGAAAATGACGTTACGCCATTTTTCAATTTTTACCAAAATTGGAACTTTTAAAGTTTTACGTGTCGAAAATTCAATTAAACCAGTGATTAGGGTAGTTAAATGTAACAAATATCACCGTTAACAAAAGGTCGCACTTAAATGTTGAGAAATTGTAAGTCAGACACGTTACGTTAACGTCAAAAGTTGAAGCAAATCTCTTCTTTCTTGTTTGGTACAAGAATGACAAAAATACAGGTGATTTATCATTTAAAAGACTTTAGAACAACTGTCCATAGACCATGGCCTCGTGTCAGAGGTTGCAGAACAATAATCGGTGAGACCGGAAGTAGCAGAATACCATAACCAACGCGAGTTTAGATCAGGCGTTGCCGCTTTATTTTTCTTCGTAATCGCTTCGTTAACGGTGCTAAACCTTAACTCGTGTAAATGCATAAAATTCTAATCTAATTTTCATAAACACTGAACGTACGCGGTCACGCCAAGCTGACGTCATTGTTTTAAAAAAGACGTCCTCGGAATTACGTTTCTTTCGCGTAATGACGGTAATGAGTTGTAGCATGCCTAAAATTGCCATAGATAAGTAAGAAGCACCCTTTTTAAACCGAAAAATCAAAATGTAACAGAAATTTGGTAACTTTCAACATTTTGTCATTTTTGATTTTACTGAATTAGGTTTGTAGAAATAACCAAATACCACCAGAAACCGTTGCAAAATATCCCATCCCTGTAGATTTACAGATGGTTAAGTGTGTCCCTAAATTCTGAATTCAACTTTATTTTCATCGAAATGCTGTCAGATATTCAAAATGAATGGTTAGTCAGGAACGATAATGCTTTGCAAACTTGATTTTCTACAACATCTAGGTAAAACCTTAAAGAGATGTTAAATTCGAATTAAAATCAGGTATACTGGATTTTAGTCTCTTCAGTATGACCAAAGATACGTTCAATCAATTGAAGTTACATTTTTTCTTTTGTGATAGAAATTTTATCAAATAAAATATAAGTGTAACGTTTCTTTTTTTGCCTAGTATATATACAATATTTACAACAGTAAATTATAAAAGTACACAAGTTATAAAGGTAAAAAATTAGAAATTACATACTTCGGATGCTGCTTCGGATGCTGGCTGTGACCTTTATCTCTGCATGGATGACAACTTATAGAAGGATGGTTAAAGTCCATTCCTTCTGACTGACAAGTGCCAAATCAATGATATTGGTATGGTAGATGCACCTTGTAATGCTCAGCACAATGTATGCTTCGGATGCTGGCTGTGACCTATATTTCCGCATTATGACCACTTACAGAAGAATGATTGAAGTCCATTCCTGCTAACAGGCAACTACCACATCAAAGTGGTATGGTAGGCACATCAGGGAATGCTTAGCAAGATACATGATTCAGATGCTGGCTGTGACTTTTTTTCTGCATGAATAAGAACACAAAATTTTGAAAAGTTCAAGTCAGTTCCTGCAGTGACAATAATACGTACTGAGATGAGGTTCGTAATTGATAGATTTCCTAGCTATATTTGATAAATAAAATGGTGTTGCACGTTGTCTGTTTGATTCAAACCGTTGAATACTAGTATTTTTTTATGAACTATTTTAAGATAGTGCTCACCGAAAAGAAAATAAGGGATTCTTTGGCAAAAATAATCATATTATGATGGTAAAAATGAGGATTCCGAGAAGTCCCAAACTAGATTAGGAAGCATTTTGCAAATGACGAGCATCTTTCAATTGTCTATGTTGAATGCTAGCTCAATTTCCTAGTTCAATTGCAGATTTTAATATTATGAACTGGTAATGTTTATGTGAATTTTGTGTGTATATTATTTGTTCTGCATCCCATGATTTAGAATAACACCCTTAAAACAAACAAACAAGTTTAAGTGGTGAATCCTTTTATGAATCACCCCGTCTCATCTGTCTGACTTTATAAATCTGCCTCCTCGATGGATTTTATGAAACTGTACAGGGAGGATTGAAGTCAGCATTAGAGATTACCGTGTTTCTAGTTCGTCTTATCATGGCAGTACTAAATTGATACTTCCATGGTCTTATAAAATTAGAACGTTAGTATGCGGTGGACACACCATGAAAATGGTTTCCAGGAGCGGTTCCAGAACATTTCGAAAGGGGGACCACATACAGTCTTCTGTGGACGAAATTGGGTTTCAGACCAGTCTTGCCGCGACAATCTACAGGAAGATTACAAAATTTTCTTAGGAAAGGGGGTATAACCATGCATCCGCCACTGGACCGTGCCTTTTAAGGCGTAAACCATTTTAGTTACCGATGGGGAAGTTGGTGTCTGCGATTTTTGTTTTTGAATACCTAAAACTGTCTTAATTGCTATTTAGAAACATTCCTTCATTTATCCAATTATATCAGTTTTTTTTCCTTTTTTCTCCAAACTTTTGACACAGAAAAAATGTTTAATGATGGACAATGATATGGACTCCAAATTAATTTCCGTAATAGCTTCTTGGGGCCCCCCTTCCTCATCGCCTGCCAAAACCATTTCGCCTCTTTACGCTAGCAAAAACGTAATTTTTTTCTATAATATTCACGAGATCATATAAAGAGTATCTAACACTTGATTATTCACCACTCTCTGCCCTTTTTTTGTTCATACCCCCCAAAAAAAAAGACTCTCGGAAGCATGAACGACCAATAAGGAATGACCACTGATTTCTAAATCTAGAAACGTTATAACGTATATTCTAAAAATAGATTCTGATATCCTTGTGATCATGATAAAGTATGGGTTTTTTATCATATCTATAATATATTAAATCTACTTTACATATTCTTTCATATTTGAAAAACGTACATCTTCAAAGCATGAGCTTTATTTCTAAAATATTCGACAAGAAACAAAATGTTGGACCAACTCTTCAAGAAGCGATGGAAAAACTTAGAGAAACGGAAGAAATGTTGGAAAAGAAAACAGCACATTGTGAACGGAAAATTGAAGAGGAGATCGAAACTGCGAGGAAAAACGCTAAAACTAATAAAAGAGGTAAGATATATTTTTACAGAAATTGTGTACAGGAGTGGATCCAGTGACTTTGGAAAAAAGGGGGAGTCTATACAGTCCACTACGGACACGGGGCGGCGGTTGTTCCAGATCAATTTTGACAAACAAAATAAAGTCTAGACGATAATAACAAATTTTTCGGGGAGAAATGGGGGGGGGCTGTCAAACTCCGAGAACACTCCCTCTGGATCAGTCACTGGTGATAGATGTGATAAATTTGAAACAATATGAAAATCGGTTTTTAATTTTGTAAAATTGTCTTTGTTGTGTGATATGCAGTTGTATTTTTATGGCCCGATCACGTATGTGGATCAGCCATATAGTTTTACCCTTGTCCGTCCGTCCGTCCGTAACACTTTGGTTAAGTTCTTGGTTAAAGTCCATTACTCGGATAGTAGATGTTGGGTCAATGATATTTCACCACCAGATGGGTCTTGGGTTGGGCTACACCGCCCACTAGAAATTAGGTCACTGTGACCTACAATCTATGCATGAACGACTTCGGTTAAGTTCTTGGTAAAGGTCCATAACTTGGATACTATAGCTGTTGGGGGTCAATGATATTTCACTACTAGATGTGTCTTAGGTAAGATGACACCACCCACTAGAAATTATGTCACTGTGACTTATATTTTACGCATGAATGACTTTGGTTAAGTTCTTGGTTAAGGTCCATATCTCAGATACCACATGTTGATGGTCAATGGTATTTCACCATTAGATGTGTCTTGGGTAACACGACACAATCCAATAAAAAAGTAGGTGACTGTGATCTATATTTCATGCATGAACGACTTCGGTTAAGTTCTTTGTTAAGGTCCATAACTTGGATACTAGATGTTGGGGGTCAATGATATTTCACCACTAGATGTGTCTTGGGTAAGGTGACACCATCCACTAGAAATGAGGTCACTGTGACCTATATTTACACACGAATGACTTTGGTTAAGTTCTTGGTTAAGGTCCATATCTTGAATACTACATGTTAGGGGTCAATAATATTTCACTACTCGAGGAGTCTTGGTAACATGGCACCACCCACTAGAATAAGGTCACAGCGACCTATATTTTACACATGAACACTTTTGATCCCAGGTAATACACATTGAGGGTCAATGATATTTCAAGAGCGGGATGGTCATCATGTGGCTCATAAACACATTTTCTAGTTTTCCTTTAAGACAAAGTAGTATTTTAGTCATACATTTGCCTGTGTGTGTATAAGATGAGGAGCTAGGGGATGAGTTTGGCTCGACAAATGATGAAATGGGTCAGATGACTATAATTGATCAAAAAGATGTTAATTGTTGGCCATTTAGGTGTGAAATTTACAGTTGAAGGACCCTGGTCACTTTTTTCTTGAAATTTGCTCTCGCCCGCAATCAATTTTGTTGTCACTTGTAGGTCAGTCAGTAAACTTTGATGGTATGATGTATAATTTACATATAATATAATAATATGTGTTACAGTTTGTAGAAATTAAGCATATTTCTATAGATAGATTTCCCATACACTTTTTCCAAATTCTGCACTTTTTCTTAAACTTTCTTAATGCATCTTTAACGTCTCTGTATTTAATATTACGATATTAAAACATACCAACTTGAACCGGTTCCTTTCAATAAGATTGCAGCCTCGCTAAAGAAGTCTTTTTTTCAGTTGCATTACAGGCACTTAAAAGGAAGAAAAGGCTAGAAAAACAGCTACAGCAAATGGATGGTTCTCTCACTACCATAGAGTTTCAGCGAGAAGCTTTGGAAAACAATGTTACAAACAGAGAAGTTATGAATGCTTTGGACTTTGCTTCTAAAGCTATGAAACTTGCTCAGCAAAAGATGTAAGTACATGCAGGAAAATTCAAACTATTATCGACAGATTCGGAAAGAGAAGTGCAGCATTTTATGATATTTCATGGCTCTTCCTGACCTTAATAAAATTAACTTTAATATATTGGAAATCTTTGATACAGGCCCCTTTCTTTTCTGTACACCTAAAATCAATGGCATTGTATTTAACTTTATTTCAAATTATGGTTTGAAAATGTATATTTCCAAATCGTAAACACTTTGAAATCAATCTATACAATATGCCTCCATGCATTTGGACGGATTCAGGTTTTGATAAAGTAAAAATATTTTTTCATTCAAAATATTTGGCAATTTAGGAGCTCACTATGCATAGTGGGAACGTCGATTCGTTACGTTAAATTTTCTGAATGTTTGTATCTTTATTCATTTACGATTAAGTTCCACTGTACACAATGCCAAAATATTCCTCAATATTATTGCAGGAGCGTTGATGATGTTCACAATCTAATGGACCAAGTTGCAGAGCAACAAGAGACATCAGATGAAATCTCCCAGGCTATGGCTTCCTGTTTCGGACAGATTGGTCAGGAGGTAGATGAAGTA
This sequence comes from Arcuatula senhousia, assembly GCA_963971305.1. NCBI lineage: Eukaryota > Metazoa > Mollusca > Bivalvia > Mytilida > Mytilidae > Arcuatula > Arcuatula senhousia. The sequence continues at coordinate 61,603,293 of OZ020306.1, forward strand.
AGAAAAAACTATATACAATTGCTGGTTGAGAAAACAAGTGGTTTTATTACTCTGGTATTGGCGCAGGATTATTTTTTTTTCATTACTTGTATGTCTGGGCTGCGACAGCAGATTGGCGGTTTATTAAATAGTTTTTAAGTATTTCTTTTGGAGTGGTTATTTCTACATTGATGTGATCATAGTTTGCACAAATATGATGAATGTGTAAATCTAATAATAACAGGGCCGTAGCCAGAATTTTTCAAAAGGGGGTGCAAACTTTCCAGAGGGTTGCGTTTTGATGAAAATTGGTGAAAAATAGGGTTGTAAACCTCAGTTTTGTCAATTTTCCGTAGGAAATTAAGAAAAATTCTCTCAAAAGGGGGGTGCAAACGCACCCAACGCACCCCCCCCCTGGCTACGACCTTGATAAATGTGATTATATTTTGCATCAATGTGATATCCCACATAGGGCTCCACACCTGGTAAGCTCGGCCAAGCCGGAGGAGTTCACGACAGATGAACTAAACTTACTGCATACTTCATGTAAAATTAGTTTTGTTAAAAAGCCTAGCTTATGTTTTGTCCGGTGCATAAAACGTTTGGATATTATAATGTTTGGAATTGGGTTTCCTATAGTTCCTGTGAATTTAATTATCTTTTTTTTGTGTAGACTAATTCTTTCTTTGTCTTTACAAACTACTTACATTCGAAGCTCTGCTTCTTCCATCTTTTAACCGTTTGACACTTTTAACAGGAGGACTTATTAGCAGAGTTAGAGGAGCTTGAACAGGAAGATTTAAACAGAGAACTGACTAGATTGGATCCTTTCTTAGATGTTTCGCCGTGTGCTCCTTCAGAGGATGTGTCCCAGTCCAAACAGGAAACTAAAGGTTATTAGTTTATCTCTATCTTTATTTTAAGGCTTTCAAATAAACCATAAATCATTTCATTATCACGGGGGTTATCGGCAATGATGAACGCAAGGAAATGTTAACGCAGTCCAATAAGTATACTGCATTTATAGCTTGATGAGGGTATGGATGGGGGTGTCCTGTATTCTTTTTCCCCTTTATAGTTATATTTTATCACTTTCTTTCTTATTTTTTATACTTTAAGGATATTTATTCTCTATTCTTCATTTTAAGGGCCATTCTAGCTCTTAATCAGTTTTGGGTCATTATTCTTTATTCTTTCTTCTATTCATAATATCAGGAACGTCTCTTTATACGTTCCCGATAATATATTGTATGATTTCGTTCTGTTGTTATTTATTGAATTGTGGTTATATTTCAATGCATGTGTTAACCATTGCCAGTTACCCCGCACCCCCTGGTTATCGTTAAAAATCTTGCTATCGTGTGTGTGCGGGCAATTAATCGGAGACCTTCCAAATATCGCCAGTATAATTGTATATAACCTTTTCTTACAGTGTTAACCTAAAATTCACATCTCATTATTGTCTGTTTATATCTTTTTCCATTTCATTGCAGATCGGAATCGAAAGGCTCAGCTTGCATTTTAAATGCATAATAAAGATGGCTTTCGGCTGATCAAATTGTTGCCAGACGGCGAACAGCATCGTGTACATGCGAACCAAAGAGAAGAGAAACTGAATTGTGCAGATTTTTTAACTTGTCGATTACTTTATTATTATCATAGTTATTTGGTCAATATTTGGTCAATATTAATCTGTTGAAAAAAAAAAGAAAGGAAATTCAACAGGCCTTATACTTTGCTCTTGTCGGTAGTTCACAGTTGATGGCTTTTACACTAAAATTCTATAGAAAGTGTGTGCTTTAAGAAGAATAAAAATTTCCAGCCTATTGTTGTATGCTTAGTTTTTTCTTTTTGGTATAAAATTTCCAACAGATGTCAAAAGAAAATTTTTATGGACGAAACTGATCTATATATAGTTGGAATACATTAGTATTTTTCTTTAATGAAAATAAAGATTAGGTACAATGTGTCGATGAAAGTCTTGGTTGACAGACCTCACTCCTAGGAACACGCAAATCGATCCAGGTCTCCGCAAAAGATTTCTCTTATAATCAACTGCATTAACTTTATACTTATCGAAGCAAATCGAATGAAATAACTTTTCTTCAAAATCATTAATTGAGGCTGCGCTTGTTCGAAATATAATTTGTACGTTCGTCAAATTATTGAATTGTCGAACTCATGGAACTTAAACATTTCCCCATTGACACCAATTGTAAATAAATTGTTAATGCGGAGATCCACTACGGCTTTCCATACGACATTAGATTAGGGTTATGAAAAATCCTTAACATGTTAGTAAAAATCTTTAGACTCTATTCGCCTATATAAAGGGTTAATAAAAATTACCTGGCTCGATTCGCGTGTTCCTTGGATTGGACCTGCATATCATGTATTATTAACAGGTTATATATACAGGTCTATGTTTAAAATTCGAACACATGCGGGAATCCAGGGAAAGACATATCATGCGTACGCCTTCTAAAATTAATTACACTAGCACTGTTAAAAATACAATTCTGTAAGTTGAAAAATCACTATAAGCATAGACCTGTAATATAAATACAAGTCTATGCTATAAGACAATATCCCGGGGGGGGGGGGGGGGGGGTCACTCGCTATAACTAACTAACTAACTAACTAAATTCTTTATTTAACGAAGGTAACTCATTTAACAATACAATATGTTAATCTCACTAGAGGCCTTCACATAAAACAATATAATGTTACAATCAAATTACAAATACAATAAACAATACAAAAAAAAAAAGAAGCAATAATATATAAACATGTTTTGTAACGGCAAGAATGTTTACAGGAAAGATTGTGTTCCATTATTTTGAAGCTTAATAAGATATTCTGATATTTTTACTTTAAAAGTTTCCAAATTTTTAGTTCCCCTTATTTCCATTGGTAATATATTCCAAACAATGATACCAGAGTATTCAAACGTTCTTTTGAAATATTCAGAATTAGGTTGTGGTATATGAAGTAGTCCAGATGTTGCTGATCTGAGAGAATATTTATGTAGATCACTACATGTAGTAAATTTATCAGCAATATAATTTGGAGATAATCCATTCATACATTTAAACATTAAAAGAGATTGAAAATATTTAATTCTAGTAAATATAGTCATCCAATTGAGTTCTTGAAACATCATTATTGATGGATAATCAAAAGATTTATTTAATATTAGTCTTGCTGCACGCTTTTGTAACTTATAAATACGCTCAAGCTAGATGATATTTTGGGTGGTGGGGAGGTTCTGACAAACGGGGGTATTTTTTGCGCATATTTGTCTACAATGGGGTTTGCATTTTTTACTGTGTTTCTGAAGGGGTGTGTACAATTTAATGGGATTACAATATAAAGCAAACATCATTTTACCACAGGAATGACAGGGTTATGATTGAATCTTAATCACATCAGGTCTGCGTCTTTATTGGATTAAAACATTTACCTGTCATTTTAGAGCTTATCTAATACTAGTACATGTAATACTTATTAATTATATAAATTACATCCAGGTCTTATCATAATCTCTAAGTATTGCACAGCAGGAAATAACATCTGGAACACACAATGATTAAGGGATGTATACTTTTGTATGTTTGGACTTAAATGGGGTTATTTAAATGCATGAAGTTTACAAAGGGGTCCGGGTTCAAGACATCCATCTGAACCTCCCCACCAAAAATTTGTTTATTAAAGTACCCCTCCCCCCGGACAATATTGGTCAATATTTTTTTAAGTTTTAAGGAACTAACGTATGCATGCATGGGGCTGCAAAGAAGAGCCATATGGAAGTATTAAATTTAATACTTCCATGGTAGAGCCGACATGACACGATGACAGATTTGAGATGATGGAATTTCGCCTAATTGATACAAAAAATATCAAGCATTACTAATAAATTAATTTATTACGCGTCATTGCTATCTGAAGAGATCTTGATTGATACAAACATAAGGTCCAATTCACAGCTGCACGTCAATTAGTAAGGAATTTCTTTAAATGAGACTACGTAAAATATGCATGGTCTTTGAAGTAAAACAGAAGTTGATTAATTAAATGAAAGTATGGCATGGGCAAAGAATCTGCGGATCGAATGCAAGTTATGTATTACATAATAATGCTCAGGGATGTCTATCAGTTTTATATAATCCCTGATACAGTTCCCTGAGAGTGCTTCTAATATGTTTGTTACAAATAGGGTCTTTTTTAAAGAATGTATAAGGAAATATTTATTTATAATTATTTATATATCATATCTCAGCGTGGTAACAGTTGAAGGTGCTCCCAAAATGGTGTAATCATATATATATCTTATATTCACATGTGCACGCATGCGTAACGTTTCCTGAAACTAATCGCCTTTGGCGCGGATTTCTACTTTCATTTTCAAGCTGAAAAAAATTGATGATACTTATGACTAAAACAGCTGACCACACCAAAAGAATTTAGTAAGTATGTAAATGCAATGCATGAAATATATAGTTATGATAATTGAATGTTTTCACGTATCTTTAAGGGCTATATCTGTTATCAACCTGCAAAACATAATGAATGATGACGGATGACCTGGTTGTCTCAAATGGACTATTTTTTTTCATGAAGTACAAAAAAATAATTTTAGATTTTCAATTTCTTGTTTGATTGTCGCCTAAATGTATATATCGCTGATCATTTTTTGTAAAAAACATGGTAGTTACTTCTCAAACATAGTCATGGAAATTTGCAAATTTTCGTACATTGTAGTATCAATCAGGAAAACCATAAATATTTCATACCATCTTCTTTTACGAAAAATGTTGCTCATAACATGGACATATGCGACAATGCAGCAAAAAATTCAAATCTAAATTTTATTTGTTTTACTTCATGGAAATAATAGTTCATTTGATACTAAACACCCAACCTGATGACGGATTCATGAAAATTATTGAATAAAAATGTTTGCTGGACTGAATAATCAGATAATTGGACTTTTCAAAGTTGAATATTAACATAATGATAAAAGTCCAAGAGATTAAATTGAGTCTGTAATTGATAGCTTGATGTTGTCTATAGGAATAACTAAAATCTAAAAACATTTGTCTAGTGCCAGTGGGTCTTAAAGTTGTCCTACTATCATGACTATCATAAATGTAGACCTGTATATAATTAATATGAGACAGGTTTAACCTGTGACGCTCCCAAAGTTAAAACGTATCTTTTAACAAATATTTTTCAAGCTATATAAATTTTAAAATGTTTATTATCATGATTATAATGCGATGAATTGAAACAATTAGTATTCGATTTCAAAAATAAGAAATAACTAGCTTTTCTTGTGGCTCATCTGTGCGCTTAATGACGTATGAAAATTTCCCAAAAAGTGTTAAAAAGATGATGAAAGTTTGGGAAACAAGCGTGCAAAACTAGATATTGAAAGAAAATTTAGCTCATGCAATCATTTGACCATGTAAAAGGTGTTCAACAAGAACATATAATCTAAAGGGAAATGTCACGATTTTTTCACATTCATAACTGTGTAGTTTAGTGGCAATCATACTTTCTGACTGCTTTTTGTCTCGCCTGGGAAGCAGAGCGGGACATATGTGTTACTCTAGTGGCGGCAACGGAAAAGTTTTATGAGCACCTTCATATCTCAACAACTATAAGTCCTTAGCTGATGAAACTTGGTATACATATGCCCCAGTAGAAGCTTCCCATCTTTTGACCTTGACCTTGATTTTCCGGTTGAATGACTTTGACAATTTTCAATACATATAATAGCATGAATGGTGAAGTTTTGCGAGCACCTCCAGATCTCAAGAACTATAGGTCCTAGGTTGATGAAACTTGGTATGCATAGGCCCGAGTAGTAGCTTATCACAGTCGCATCCCCAACTTTTGATAAAACCTGGTTTAACCCACCATTTCGTCTGAAATGCCTTTCCCAAGTCAGGACCATTGTGATCCACCAATTCTCCGGTATGACTGATTCGTTTTTGTCATTTTCTCTGGACTATGAGATTGATCATTCAAGTTCGGTAGTTTTGTTATTACCTTTATTGACCTTGACCTTGGCTTGCTTTTACGGTTGAGTGACTTTGACAATTTTCAATCCATATACATGTAATAGCAATGGAAAAGTTTTGCGAGCATCCGAGCTCCATATCTCAAGAACTATGGGTCCTGGGTTGATGAAACTTGGTATGCATATGTCTTAGTAGTAGCTTAGCACAGTTGCATCCCCATCTTTTGACCTTGACCTTGATTTTCCGGTTGAGTGACTTTGACAATTTCACATTGTAGATCACATGGTGTAGGTTTAAAGGACGAGGTACAGTAAGGGCCATATTTGGCCCCCCTATTTAAAGAAAATCAAATTCAAAGTAAATGATTTAGATATCATTAAGGTTTCAAGTAAGATGATTAAACTTTTTGACAATGGTAAACATTTTCCATCATCTACTCTAATTTCAATTTTATAGAGGCTTAAAGTAGTCCAAAAGAATCAAAATCGTGGAAATATGTCACTTTTCATTCTTATTTTGTTATTTTTAATGACCAGCGACAATGTAGACCATGGATTTCTCAACTGATTTATAACCATTTTATAGTGCATATTAAAGTTCATAAACAATAACTGTGGTCTAAGTAGTCGCTGGCATCTAAAAATTGAAAATATTACCCAAATATTGTCCATTTTCCGCGAATTTGAAAGAAATCATACATGTTCACCATGTTTTGACAAGCAATTTCAAATAATAAACATGAAAAATTCTGATAGATTTAGTTGTTTTATCTTCTTCATTCAATTGACTGAATAAATAACAAAAGGACTTTTCTCTAGATCAGTTTTCTATTTTTCAGTTTTAGAGGGGGCCAAATACGGGCCTTACCGTACCTTGTCCTTTATCAGTGTGGGTAACTTGCAATGTTTAAGTTCTATAAACATCTTTTGATCTCAGAAACTGAAAATCCATGTAATTTCAAAATATAGCGGAAGTAAGAAAGAATAATTGTTTCTGATGGTGCCGGCAGGCGAGACATGCTTTAGTGTTAACTCTTGTTTGTCATTAGTTAAATGATATGAAAGCAGATAAAATGATTTTTTGAATTTTTAATAACAAAAAATAATTGAGAAATAATGTCAATGTAGTAAAAATTTTGAAGAAATTTGACCAATAAAATGTTGATTTTTTTTATTTCTTGATTTTATTCACAAACCAGCAGTAGGTTTGGAAATTTTAACCTATTTGGATGTTCAAAAACCTTAAATCACTTGCTGAACTGTTGATTAGATTTTGACTACCAATGTCACACTTTTGCGTCATTTTTTCTGAAACAGCCCATATCTAATATTTGAAAATACAAGTTTGACTAGTCCAAAACTAGTGGCGCACTGTGTAGTATTTTCTATCATTATTCCTTTTTAAAAGCTATGACTAGAACCATACTTTTTATAGAGGATAATGAGATGTGGAATAAGTGAACAAGACACAACCAACATGAGAAATGGCAATTTAAAAAATCACAATGGAAAACAGCTAGCAGTCTTCAAACTGACCAGAGGTTGCTGCTCACCGTCTTGCGTTGATAATATAGGGATTTGTTTTTATCTTATGTATTGTAATTTTAGTCTTGGGCAAATATAGGACAGCGAGCAGTTACTTCTGGTCATGTTGAAGACTGCTGGCTGTTTTCCATTGTGATTTTTTAAATTGCTGTTTCTTTAATGTTGGTTGTGTCACGTACACTTATTCCACATCACTTTATCGTTTATCCATACTGGATCATATTGGTACCTTATCACACATGGTTTAACATGTCACATTCTTTCATGCTGCCTTTGAGATAACCTCATTTTCCTTGTCCTCTCTTGAACTGTTCAGTTTGTGCAGACCAGGGGTTCAAATTAGGACTGGTCCGAGGTGTGGGACCCTCAATATTTGATGCAGGACCTTCAAAATTTCAGAGACAAAGGTCCTGGACCTGTCAGTGTTAACAATAACTCTTATTGGGGACTTTCCAATTTCTTCAAGAGGACTTTCCATCCTGGGCTTCCAAAAGTCCCAGACCTTTTGCCTTCAATGTTTAATTTGAACCCCTGCTGATACTGGTCAGCAAAAGGTGAGCAAAAAGGCTAAAGGACCTTAAGGAAACACCTATAGCAACTGCATTTATTTACATGTTTCTGTTTGTACATGTATGTTTTTATTTTACAGTTTAATATGACTGCAGTGAGAATGTCTACTACCTAACAATATACCTGGCAGGAAGATGTTTTACCACCTGAGAAGAATAGGGCCAGCAGCATCACTGCCAATAGCTGTAGATCACATGGTGTAGGTATAGATTTATCGGTGTGGGAAACGGCCACTAGCCAACTCGCTGAAATCGAGTCGAGAAGTTTTTTGGACAGTTCAGTTCATTTGCAGCTTTCCTGCTTGGCGAACTGAAACATTAAGTCTACTTTTAGAAAAAAAAAAAATATGAGGTCATGCTTTCTGAAAGATAGATATACTTGAAAGAGTGTGTTATACATGTAGTAAAAGATTCCCAAAAAGGGCATGAATCATGTCTTTAAGGCATGTTCTTGTATGTAAATATTATAAACTTGAAATAAGATCAAGGAATAAAATAAAGGTTGACAGATTACAATTGCAGGCAAAATAGTTTTTTCTGCATTTTATGTAGCCTAATAAGCAGAGTTAAAGAGACTTGCCATAGATGTTCTAGCCAAAAGGTGAACCTCTTGAAAGGCTAATGCAATACTTATTACTATTGATTATACATGTTACATGTACCTTTAGAACTTTATAAAGTTATCAAGCAGAATGACAAATTTTAGTTTAAACTCAAGCTTGGTATATCAAAACTGAATAACATATATATATGAAACAATAATATAGTGCTAGTCAATAGATGAAATTTGAATTCAGCTGAAATAAGAGTCTCTTGAATTCAAGTGTAACCCATTTGACAAATTTTAAATTCAACAAATCAACCACCTGTACTGTGTTAAATAATCAAAATATATACTGGGTTTTTTTTCAGCTTCTGGCGGCCTGTAAGCATTATTGGTAGAAGCAAGGTTGACGCTCATTTCATCATTGATTCATCCAACCCAAAGAAAAGCTTGTACATTTCTCGTCTTCATGCCAGAGTTGTGCGACACGAGAATGAGGAACACAAGATTTATGACGACAGTAGAAACGGTATCTTTATCAACAATATAAAAATTGATGGTAAGAAATAAGTGTGAATAACATCAATGAAGATAGGCTTGGTGTCTTAAAATTTCTAATAGCACTAGTAAGATGGCTGTTGATGACAAATGAAAGGTGGAATACATGTAGATGTTCATAAATAAACATTCATACAAACTGTCATTCTTAAAATATGCAATGAGAATAGAGGCAACTACGCTACCATCCATGGTGGGCAAGAGGAGACACTGTCCATCCAGCTTTTACAAATCTTAATTTTCAAAATTCAAATTATGGAAAACTGAATGAAGTGATCCACTTAATTTTTATGCCCCCGCGACGACATGTCAGGGGGCATTAAGTTTTACTCATGTCCGTCCGTACAAATTTCCGTCAAGCTTTTCTCAGGAACCATACATGAGAATGATTTGAAACTTGGTAGGATGGTTGAGTATGACAAACTTTACGTCCTAAGCGATTTTGAGACCTGTCGGACATCTACTTCTTGTTTGGGACTTAGGCCAATTTTAAAATTTGTGAACATGACTATGAAAATTTCCTTCAAGCTTTTCTCAGGAACTGTACATGAGAATGATTTGAAACTTGGTAGGATGGTTGAGTATGACAAACTTTACGTCCTAACTGATTTTGCGACCTGTCGGACATCAACTTCCTGTTTGGGGCCAGCGGGGGCATCCGTGTCCCATGGACACATTTTTTCTTTATTAGTTGTAGATAATTCTATAAAAATGTTAAGAACAATGGCTTAGTCTTTCTGGTTAATTGTATGCGTATGTATTAATTTCATGTTTTCCACTGTCCACTCAATGCCCATGTCAACGGTGGGCAAGTGGACATGTAAAAAAAAGTCACCGACTGTTGTGTAGTACATGTATTTATGAAACTTACATGTACTTAAAACTGCAGACATATTTTTTCTTTCAATTCAGGCATCAGTTGAAATTATAAACAACAAGTTACATGTACATACCAATGCATACAATTACAACTAGTTAAAAATTAATGTAGCATGATATGGAAATAGTAAATGTTTTGGGTAAAAAAATGTACCAGATTATTTTAACTAAAATTTTGATTTAAATTACCGTATAGCGGTTTATTTTTGCGAGGGAAAATATTTGGCTGGATTTCACAAGAGTGAAAAATCCGGGTTATAAAATGGTGAATGTTGGGTGGGCGGGGAAGAAGAAATTTTTTCATAACAGTTTTCTCAGCAACTTCTTATCACAGCCACTTGATATTTTGTATACAGCATCTGGGTTGGGTCAATTAATGTGTACGTGTCTAGTCTAGTTTATTGTTTAATGTCCGTTAACCAACCATCCTGAAAGTATTTATGTTTGGCAAGATTTGATTTCGAGCTTGATGTATTGTCGATTATACAGTTTCAATAATTTCTTTGTCAGCTTCCTCTCAGGCGCGGCACCTGCGTTATTATGATTACCACGGTTTTAGCTTGTTTCACTCCTAGGAGAGTTAATTACACATGAGAAAATATGCTTCATAAATGATGAAGCATGAGCAACACGTCCGACAAAATCAATAATATTGACTACGTGATATACACGCTTGAATTATTATTATATTGTACCTGATAAAAAGCGTACTAAGGATCAAGCATTTATTCTGTACATTTCTGGTAAATTTCAAAGGGACTTTCTCAAGCAGTTGAATTTCCGGTAAAATTGAAGGGACTTTCTCAAAACAATGAAAATTACGTTGCGCCAGTAATGACCCAGGAGATTCTTTCAAGTGCGTCAATTCAACAAAAAATACGGGAATGGCGCAATGGCGCGCTCTAGATTGAACACTGGGTCTGTTGCTCATCTAGTTCCTGTTTAATGAAATCCAGCCATTTCTGTCTTTGACCCAGTTTTGGCTGGATTTCACAAGAGTGAAAAATCCGAGTTATAAAATGACAGGCAGTGGGCGGGGAAGAAATTTACGTTACAGTTTTTTCAGCAACTATTTATTACAGTCACTTGATATTTTGTATACAGCATCAGGTTAGGGTACCATAACGTGGGATTGGATGTCAGGTCTGTCTCTCATCTACTTCCTGTTTACCAACTTCCTTAGTTTTTGACATTAATGGTAAAAAGTAGAAAATTTCCGTAACAGTTTTCTCAGCAACTTCTAATCACAGCCAATTGATATTTGGTATACAGCTTCAGGGTGTGGTCCCACAATGTGGGATTCGATTTCAGATCTGTGGCTCGTCTACTACCTGTTTTACGAAATACGGCCATTTCTGTCTTTGACCCATTTTTGCAGTTTTTTTCTGTAAAGGTATGTGAAATCTTTTTGCGGGGTTTATTTTCAGGGTTTGTGGATTTGTTTGTTAATGATTTGCGTTAGAATAATATTTTCGCAGGATTTAATACCACCGCGAAAATAACCTGCTATACGGCTATTGTAAACATATGTCTCAAGCTTTTGATACTAATCAACTGTAAGTCTGTTATTGTCCTGATGATGACTGCAATATCCCCCATTTATTAAGCAAACAACAATAAATCAATAAAAATTTATTGAACAAAACAAAACAAAATTTTATGTTGGATAATTTTAACACACAAAAAAAAACAACCCAGAAACACTTGGTCATTTTATATTTTATAAAAGGATGCTTTCTTGTGCTTTATTTTTTCTCTATCATAATCATTGTCTCAAAATTTTCTATTTAAGTTTTCTTTACAAATAACAACTACAAATTTTGACCCTTCCAGCTGACAGATTTATCAAGAATAACACTTTTGTATGTTTAGGTGATTAACTTGCACACTTACTTATACTTAAAAAATAGCCGTCATTCCATCCATATTGGTGTTTGAAATGTGTTGTTTTTGGACATCCTAAAAGAATTTCATGAATTGTAAACATACTAAAGCCTAAGGGTAAGAAAAAGCTTATTGATTTAGAGGCTAAAGGTCAAGGTCACATCAACAAATTCGAAAGGTTTTTCAGTAAAATTGGTTTCTGAAACATAACTTTTGAACATCTTGTTAGAATTTTATAAAACTTGCACACATTAAACTAGTGATGGACATGATGGAAGGAATAATCCTATTGATTTTAGGGTGAAAAGTCAAGGTTTACCAGTTTTGCCAGGTGGCACACGGCAACCAATAATCTTGTTTCAAGATAATTTTTTATGCTATTATTATGTAAACAGGAAGTGCAGTTCTTCATGAGGGTGATACAGTGACATTTGGACATCACAATGGAGAACCTATACCCCCAGGAACAAGATGTAGACAGCCAGGGTCTGAATATCAGTTCATTGTAAGTTTATATCATGTTCAATAACCTTTACATGTATAGGATACAAGATTAAGACAATAGGAGGCCAAATATTAGCTTAACTTTAATGTTGCTAAATTATTGCAGGTCTAACATTCTAAACACTTAGTTGTACCTCTGTCAATCTGTCTGATGCTATAAGGTCAGATTTAAATATTAGAGCCCCACATCAAAGATGCCTATGCCTTATAGTTTTCACTTTGTACGTCTGTCTGTCCGTCAACAATTCTTGTGAACACTAAAACTCAAAAGCTATTAACAACACAGTTCTGAAACTTTGTACAGCTACTTAGTAGCATGTCATAATTTGCATATTAAAATTTCATGCAAAAATGTGAAATATTTTTGGAAAAAAACTTCATTTTTTATTGAAAATCACAGATTTTGAGAATTGGACTTTGTGAACATATAAACTCAAAAACTATTAACAATACAGTCCGGAACTTTGTACAGCTGCTAAGTAACATGTCATGATTTGCATATTTAAATTTCATGCAAGTTTAATATTTTTTGGAAAAACTATATTTTTGATGGAAAATCACAGCATATTTTGAGTATTGGAATTTTTGAACAATAAAACTCAAACATGTCAAATGTTATTAACAATACAGCTCTGAAGTTTCACACACATTCCATGGAGCATACCTTAGTGGTTATAATCAAAGTTCGTATGATTTTGAAAATACTTGCGGACCCTTTCTGACTTTGTCAGTATTCTAGTTATTTAATCAGAAAATCAAAGACCTTGCATTGGATCTTTCTGAACTTAACACTGTATTACTATCTGTAGTTGATATTGCATGGGCTTCATTGATCTTGCACTGGAATATAAATACCCAATGCAGTTTCTATTCTACATTCCAGCCACCTTTTCATAACATTTTTAAATACCGTACTATTTGTACTCTAGATTAAAAATCTTTGTTTAAAGTTTGAATGAAAAGACAGTTAAAATATAATGTAAAGTTTGTAAACCAGGAAATTTTTGTGGCAGTTTGAAGTTTGCAAATATTTGCATTGACATTGCTAGCACTTTAATTAAACAGTGAAAATATGTATGTCTTTGATTGTACCCCATGGACATTGGACAATACCATTACAGTGTGAATTCAAAACTGTGCTAACTCAAATTAAGTCCACCTACCACGAAAAAAAAGATGGTGCAAAAATTTCCTGATTTACAGTATATAAGGCCCAAAAAAAATATATGCCTGTTTCCTGCTTCCCTACCTACCCTAAAGTTTTTATTGGCATTTGGGAACAAGCACCGTTGAAGTTGGGATTGCTTCACCATTGACTCAATGTAAAATAATTCAGTAAAAAAAAAATTTCCCTACCTACATTCCCTTATTTTCAAGAGTAGGAAGCAGGAAACAAACATATATTTTGTTTTGGCCTAATTTAGCTGTCTTTTAGTATATCAGCAACCCATGACAGGTGAATATTTAATATTGTGCCTTAAAATTAGGAATACTCGCACAACAAGAGCTTGTGCATTGTTTATGTCATGTATGTACATGTATTAAATTGCAAAAGTATTTTTTTTCCATTTCAGTTTGAGAGATGCACCTGTCCCAGATCACAATCGCTAGATAATCCTCAGCAACCAAGGCAACTTGTATCAGTGAGTCAAAATACAAAAAATACTCCAGAAATCTGGTAAATTAGAAATCCACAATGGAAAACAGCCAGCAGCCTCTAATGTGACTAGTAGTCACTGCTAAGGCTGTCTTGCAATTGGCCTTGGATAAAAAAAATAATGCATATCATTTAAACATGTTAAAACCAAACCAATCCTATCATGCCTAAGATTATACATGAATAAAATTACAATGGAATTTCGTACATATTTTATTCATTTGGGACAAAGGAAAGGTTCTGAAGCAATAAAGTTTGATAAGCCAATTCATTGAAATTAACATAAACATATAATGCAAAAATCTGAGTTTATGAATATCATAGATAAAGCTTTTCCACCTAAGAAAAAGACTTTTGCTTACATTATGCATGTAAGAGCTGATTGGAAATGCTCCATTTAAGCACAAAAATAGAAAAATGTGGCCTGAAATAAAACCATTGGTTACACCGATACAAATTTGTCAACATGAGAAATAAAGCATTCAAACAAAAATAATAATGTAGATCCCATTGCTAAAAAAGTCTTATGCCAACAATTTGTTTAAAATATCTTTTCTTGGCTACATATTAAAATAAGTGGGATGGATTAGGCAAGCTACCCACATGACAGCTGCATGTGAAAGTGTTAAATTTTGTGAGGTACTATTTTTTGAGGGGTCAGACAAACCATGAAATTTGATTCCAACAAGAAAGAAACCTCTCATTGATTTCTATATTATAATGAATTAGTTATGAACATGGATTTCACAAATCCACAAATATGGATGTATTCCAAATTCATGAAAATACAACATGTAAATGCTCACAATTTTTAGTTCTTTCAAAGTAATCTTTATACATTGTAAAATAGTTCTGTGTGATTAATACATTTCATCACATATTTTAGATGACATTGACCACACAAAGGGAAGCAACAACCTTGAATACACGACAGTACAACACAGACATTGTGGTGCGACAGAGGTCGGCAACACCCCCACCCACAAACAACAACAACATTGTGATCTGTAACAGGCCTGTTCTTGTAGAAATGTCAACTGATGGCATCCATGACTCGCTGATCAACAACAATTTACCAACAGACTTGCCCACTGCCATGATGTCTTGCACAAGTAGTTACATGGGGAACAGTGTCACAGCAAGTACATCTGGATTTTCAACAATCCCTCTGAGTTCACTAACAAATGTAATTGTTGGCCAGATGCAGCCTCCACAATCTTTAGACAGTGCACAGTTTGTCAGTGGCCAGACCCAGTTTTTGTCTATGCCTAATCAAAGCCTTGGTTCAGTGTACCAGACTGGGTTTTCAACAATGCCACCACCCTCCAGTACACTATCTATAAATAACAATGGACAGACTATAAATAGCACAAGCATTGTGATGCAGGAAGCTCAAAGATTTTCAACTGCTCAACCCACAGAAGACAATGGAAACCAACTTTATAATGTATCTAGTGGAATCCATAATACATGTAATAATGACCAACAGGAAGATGGAAGCAGTGAGATGATAGATGAAAATGGCAATACTAACAAAACTGGAGAGGAAAAAGTAGAGGATGATGAAAGTAGCAAAAGATTGAGTGATGAATCCGACAATGTTGATGAAGACGATAATGATGAGAGCATGTCTAAGTTAGAGGAAAGCAGTGACCAAAGTAATGATGAAAGTTCACACTCCGTAAGTGAAGAAGATAAAATCACATCTGATATGGTAGAACATAGGCACTCATCTACATTAGATGAAGCGGAAAACTTTGAGAAAAGTGAAAATGACCTGGATAGGCCTGGAGTTTACAGAAGTGACAGTCAAGAGTATGATAATATTAATGAATTTGAAGATGAAGAGGAACATTCAATAGGAGATGAATCTAATTCAGCCGGATTGGCTGAGATAAGCAGCATAAAGGGGAGCGAACCTAGTGTATCTAGAAAGACAGAGGACAATGAGAATGAACCAATGTTTCATGATTTAGACCTAGAGGAATTGTCAAATGATACAGATGATGAAATTTCTAGCCTGTTAGATGATGATGATGATGATGACAGTGGAGATGATTATCAGATTGAGGACGATAAAAGATGTTCAGATAAATCAATAAGTGAAGATGAAAATTTTGAGAAAGATGTCAATGAAATTTCAGATGAAGATGAAAAAAATCAGCTTGATGATGAAGAAAAATTAGACAAATCAATGGAAAGAGATGATACTGAAAGTGAAGAGGAAGATGACGAAATAACAAAAATAAAACAAAGTTTTAGAAATCTTGAAGGACTTGAAGATAATGTAAAATGTCCCGAAGACATGAAAGATGAAAATTCTGATGTAAATGTCAGTACAGATGATGTTTTAGACAAAGATGTAGAGGATCAAGGGAAGGAAAACTGTGATGAAGAAGAATTTGTATTAGAGCAAGAAAACGATGGAAAAGATTTGGCAAATGAAACATTAGAAAAAACTTTATACGAAAGTCTGCACTCTAGTGATGCTGCTGCTGCTGATGAAAATTTAGAGGAAGGAGATGTAGATGATAATGTTGTACTTGAAAAAGAAGATGCATGCAATGATTGTGATGAAAAGCCACACCAGTCCAGTGATGAAGAGCATGATGATAAAACAATGAAAACAGATGACATGCATAAAGAGGATGAAAAGGCAAAAAATGTTGAATCTGACAATGATATTGCAAATGATGATGAGCAACTTGATCAAACAGATGTATTATGTGATGATGACGATAACAAAGATGATGATGTTGACAGTAGAATGAATAAAGATGAATTGAATAAAAAATTTGATGATACAGAAGAACATAATGTAGATGAAAAATGTAGTAATGACAATGCAAGGTTCCATACGAGAGATGATGACAAAATTGATGAAAAGCTGGAGGAAAAAAGATTACCCAAGGATAATGAAACATTAATGAACAACAATAATAAAGACAAGGAAAATGATGGATTGTCATCACAAGAGGCAACAGTAGATGAAAATTTGGATAATGAAAACAAAGATAATGGATGTGATGATCAGATTTTAGAAGATAAAGATGATGTTGATCAGATTTCAATAAATCAGACAGTTGAGGATGAAAACATTGTGGAAGATGAAACATCTGTGGATAAGATGGCAGATGAAAACCAGTTTAAACATAACGCTGATTCTGATTTGAATGACGGAGCAGAAGAGGAAGGTGATGATAAGATCTCGTTAAACCAGACAGCTATTGGTGATAAAAACATTGTGGATGCTGAAACATCTATAAGTAAGATGGCAGATGAAAATGAGCTTAACCATAAATCTGATTTTGTTTTGAAAGAAGAGGCAAAAGACCAATGTGATGATCAGATTTCAGTAGTAGAAGATGAAGGTGGTGATGAAACATGCCTAAGTAAGATGGAAGATGAAAATGAGTTTGACGAAAAAGCTGATTCTGATTTGAATAATGAGGCAGATGACAAATATGATGATCAGATGTCAGAAGAGGGTCTATTGGATGAAAATGGAAAAGAAATCCATGAACTTTCAGATCAAGAATCTGACTCCAGCTATGAATCTGAAGCAAATAATGATATTACCAACTATGACATCATTTCCCAAAACAGCAATATAGAAGGGGATCTTATGGTTGAAAATCCTGAAATTGAACATGATTTAGAAGACGAGAAACATTTTGTTGAACTTGAGAATCAAAACATAAGAGAAAGAAGTTTCAGTGAACCCGAGTCCAGTTCACAAGATTGTGAAAGAATATATAAACTGATAGACATTGATGCTATAAGGAAATGGGAGGCCACACAGTATGCCACCATTTCACAGAGTTCCGAGACCTCTCACAGTACTGAAGCCTCGCCACATGTAGATGTGATGTCACCTTGCCAAAAATCGTCTCCTCAGACTGAAATGAGGCTGTCTTTACGAGAAACCTCACCTGTCAAAGAAAGGGCATTATCCAAACAAGTAGGCACTTCCCAGAAAGAATGGAATTCACCCTTCAGAGAAAACTCACTCCAGAATGAAATAGTGTCGTCTAGTCAAGAAACACCATCAAACATAGAAGGGACATCATTCTGCAAAAACACATCATTCCTAATGGAAAAGACATCACCTTGCAAGAAAATCATGCTGCCGGGAGACTGGACTGCAGCCACCCAAGAAACCATGCTCAAGGAAGAAAGGATCCCAGACTGCCAAAATGAAGCGACCTTTGATGGCCAAGGAACCTTGCTTCAGGAAGAAGGGATCTCAGATGGCCAAGAAGTTTTGCCCCAGCAACAAGGGACCTCAGACGGCCAAGAAGGCTTGCACCAGGGAGAAGGGACCTCAGACGGCCAAGAAGTCTTGCATCAGCAACAAGGGCCCTCTGACAGGCAAGAAGTCTTGCACCAGGAAGAAAGGACCCCTGACGGCCAAGAAGTCTTGCTCCAGCATGAAGGGACCACAGATGGCCAAGAAGTCTTGCCCCAGCAAGAAGGGACCTCAGGTGGCCAAGAAGTCTTGCCCCAGCAAGAAGGGACCTCAGACGGCCAAGAAATCTTGCCCCAGCAACAAGGGACCTCTGACAGCCAAGAAGTCTTGCACCTGGAAGAAAGGACCTCTGACGCCCAAGAAGTCTTGCTCCAGCAAGAAGGGACCACAGAAGGCCAAGAAGTCTTGCCCCAGCAAGAAGGGACCTCAGACGGCCAAGAAGTCTTGCCCCAGCAAGAAGGGACCACAGAAGGCCAAGAAGTCTTGCCCCAGCAAGAAGGGACCTCAGACAGCCAAGAAGTCTTGCCCCAGCAAGAAGGGACCTCAGACGGCCAAGAAGTCTCGTCCCAGCAAGAAGGGACCTCAGAAGGCCAAGACACCTTGCTTCAGGAAGAAGGGGCAGCAAACTGCCAAGATACCTTGCTTCAGGAAGAAGGGACTGTATACTGCCAAAAATATTTGCCTCAGAAAGAAGGGACTTTAGATGTCATAGAAACCATGCCTCAGGAAGAAGGGACCTCAGGTGGCATAGAAACCTTGCCTCTGAAAGAATTGACTTCAGATGTAATAGAAATGATACCCCAGAAACAAGAGAATACAGATGGTCAAGAAACCATGCCTCAGGAGAATGGGACAGCAGAAGTTCTGGAAACCATGCTTCAGGAAGACAAGCCCTCAAGCTGTCAAGAAACCTTGCCTCAGGAAGAAGGGACCTCAGATGGCGTAGAAACCATGCGTCAGACAGAAGGGACCTCAGATGTCATAGAAACCTTGCCTAAGGAAGAAGGGACCTCAGATGTCATAGAAACCTTGCATCAGGAAGAAGGGACCTCAGATGTCATAGAAACCTTGCATCAGGAAGAAGGGACCTCAGATGTCATAGAAACCTTGCCTCAGGTAGAAATGTCCTTGGAGAGTCTAGAAACCATGCCACAGGAAAAAGGAACATCAGATGACCTAGAAACCACACCCCAGGAAGAAGTGACCTCAGATGGTCTGAAAACCACTCTCCAGGAAGAAATGACCTCAGACAGTAAAGAAACTGTGCCCAAGGGAAAAGGGACCTTAGATGACCTAGAAACCCAACCCCAGGAAGAAGTGACCTCAGATGGTCTAAAAACCACGCCCCAGGAAGAAATGACCTCAGACGGTAAAGAAACTGTGCCCCAGGAAAAAGTGACCTCAGGCGGCCAAGAAACCTTGTTCAAGGAGCAATTTACCTCAGATGGCATAGAAGCCTTGCCCCAGGAAGACATGACCTTAGATGGCGTAAAAACCTTGCCCCAGGAAGACATGACCTCATATGGAGTAAAAACCTTGCCCCAGGAAGACATGACCTCGGATGGCGTAAAAACCTTGCCCCAGGAAGACATGACCTCAGATGGCCAAAAAACCTTGCCCCAGGAAGACATGACCTCGGATGGCGTAAAAACCTTGCCCCAGGAAGACATGACCTCAGACGGCCAAGAAACTTTGTTCCAGGAAGAAGAGATGTCATCTTGTCAAGAAATCTCACCACAAGCAGAAGTGAGGCTACACAATAAAGTAGAAGGAAAACCCTACCAGGGAACTTCACCTAAGTTAGAAGAGGACAATACCTTCCAAAACCCATTGCTACAGACAGATGTAACAGTAACAGTAGAGGAACCAGTGGCTTCCCAAACATCAGAACCAGTGGCTTCCCAAACATCAGAACCAGTTGCTTCCCAAACATCAGAACCAGGGGATTCCCAAACATCAGAACCAGGGGCTTCCCAAACATCAGAACCAGTGGCATCCCAAACATCAGAACCAGTGGCTTTCCAAACATCAGAACCAGGGGATTCCCAAACATCAGAACCAGTGGCATCCCAAACATCAGAACCAGTGACTTCCCAAACATCAGAACCAGTGGCTTCCCAAACATCAGAACCAGTGGCTTCCCAAACATCAGAACCAGTGGCTTCCCAAACATCAGAACCAGTGGCATCCCAAACATCAGAACCAGTGACTTCCCAAACATCAGGACCAGTGGCATCCCAAACATCAGAACCAGTGACTTCCCAAACATCAGAACCAGTGGCTTCCCAAACATCAGAACCAGTGGCTTCCCAAACATCAGAACCAGTGGCTTCCCAAACATCAGAACCAGTGGCATCCCAAACATCAGAACCAGTGACTTCCCAAACATCAGGACCAGTGGCATCCCAAACATCAGAACCAGTGGCTTCCCAAACATCTGAACCAGTGGCTTCCCAAACATCAGAACCAGTGGCTTCCCAAACATCAGGACCAGTGGCATCCCAAACATCAGTACCAGTGACTTCCCAAACATCTGAACCAGGGGATTTAGAGCAGTTCCAGGGCCATGCGACTCCTGCAAGTAATATTGACCAGGAGGATGACTTCAGATTACACCAGGAGGATGACTTCAGATTACACCAGGAGGATGACTTCAGATTACACCAGGAGGATGACTTCAGATTACACCAGGAGGATGACTTCAGATTACACCAGGAGGATGACTTCAGATTACACCTGGAAAGTGACATTGAGGAAGATAAGAGTGAAAATCTTCAAGAGGTTAATACCAAAGATGACAATCTAGACAGGGACAATGAAAGTATCCATGTTATAGATAGTCAAAATGAGAATTCCCAAAAGATCAATGCTGAAAATGAACATGACAAAAAGAGTGATGATGATATTAAAAACTACCAAGTGAGTAATATTGAAGATGAGAATTGCCTGAAAACAGTTAAAGAAAAAGACAATTTTATAGATTATAATTTCCGAGATGGGAATAAAGATATTGACCATATCCAAGATGAGAATAATGAAAATGACAACTTTCTAGAGAATGTAATAGTAAATTGGGCTCCAGTAGGTGAAGATACACATGATGCTATGAATGGGAATGCACCAGAAGATACAGTTGTAATTGATGAAGACATGCAAGATGAGAAAATGCAAGAAAATGAAGGTCTAATTTCTGACAGTACGCATGATACTGAAAATAATAAAGCAGTAAAAGATGGTGAAATTGCCAAGGACACACATGTTATTATGTTTGAGAATGAGCCAGAAGTTGAAATTCTTATTGCTGAGAACACACATGACACTATGAATGAGAATGTACCAGAAAAGGATGATCTAAATGGTGAAGACATACATGATACATTTAATGAGAATGGAACAGAAAATGAGGGTCTAGTTGATAAGGAAACACAAATAAATGAGAATGACAATGTACCTGACAAGGAGGATCTATCTGATGAAGACACACATGATACAGTTAATAAGAGTGG
This sequence comes from Arcuatula senhousia, assembly GCA_963971305.1. Classification (NCBI taxonomy): domain Eukaryota; kingdom Metazoa; phylum Mollusca; class Bivalvia; order Mytilida; family Mytilidae; genus Arcuatula; species Arcuatula senhousia. Next base: position 61,625,192 of record OZ020306.1, read on the forward strand.
AACAGAAAATGAGGGTCTAGTTGATAAGGAAACACAAATCAATGAGAATGTTACAGAAGATGAATATTTAACCACTGAAGACACACATAATGTTCTGAATGAGGAAAAAGAAAATCAAGGTCTGGTTGCTGAATATCTTCCATGTGGGGACATGCATTATGCAGATAACGTAAAAGAATCAGAAAATGAGGGCCTTGTAACAGAAGACTCACACAATACTGACAATGTAAATGTAACCAAAGATGAATTTGTTAAATCTGTAAATTTGGTGGAATGTGAGCAAAATGTAGACAAGAAATTACTACAGGAAGACCAATCTTTGAATGATACTACCACAGATCACTCATTGAAGAGCAAAAACGATCCTACAGTGAGCTTCAAAGATTGTACTGGCAGTGTTGATTTGGTTGACTCAAAGGAAGCATTAATTGATATCGAAACAACTAGTTTACCAAATGTTACTGAATCTCCTAAAAAGACCTCAGTTTACTCGGATGGCTTGATTGGTGATGAAAATCCACAACATAGTTATGTCGACAATTCTGTTCAAAATGTGGATGAAACAAAACAAGAAGATGCTACTAATTCAACTAGTTTATCAAATACTTCTGAATCTGCTTCCTTGACCATAGTAAATGCTCATGACAAGGCAGTCCAAGGCAATTTGAATGATGATATTGGCAATCAAGTTCCTGTGAGCTTGGAAGAAAATTGTACACTTGATGAATTCATTGAATACAAGCAAGCCAAAGAAGAAATTGACTTAAGTAGTTTTCCAAATGATCAAGAATTATCCTTAGATAAACCAGAAGATGAAGATATTAGTATTCAGGAACATGAAGATGAGGCTACATATGGTGAACCTGAGATAGAATTGGTTAGTTCACAAGATATGAACTTGGATGAACACAATGAGGAAAGTGAACCTTCTGCTCATTATGAATCTACAGAGAGAGATTTGGCCAAAGCGGAGGAAATAAAATTGGATGGAAGCAACCTAGCCGATGAAGCTACAGTCCGTAATGAATTTGTAGACGATCAACCTGAGGCTGATTCAGCAAATCCAAAAGATACAGCAATTAATGATGGCAGACAAGAAAATGAAGTAACCGTCCAAAGTGAATCTGTAGATGATCAAACAGAGAGAGATTTGGCTAAGGCAGGGAAAATATATTTGAATGGAGGCAAGCAAGAAGATTCAATAATAGATGATGGCAGACAAACAAGTGAAGCACATGATAAGCTACCAAAGACAAATGCTGTGGATTTAGAAAATATATCAAAAGATGTTCCAAATACAACTGGTGAACATCAAATTCATGAAGTGGGTGATTTGCCTGAGACGAATATGTTTGCTTCTGAAAGAACAACGCTAGATAGCAAGTCCACTGATGAAGTTAGAGTTCAAGATGTGGATCATCTACCCAAGACTGATTTGGCTAAACCAGAAGATACAACATTGAATGCAAGTCCAAAGACAAATGAAGGAGATGATGTTTGTGTGGACAAAGTATCTGAAAGAACTGAAAACCCAGAAGATATAGACACACAAAGCTCAAACAATGAAAGTACAATTCATGATGTAGACATTCTACCAAAGACAACACTAAGTAGTTCTGCAGATACTGCAGTAGATGTTCACAATTCAGCAGATGAAGTTATGGTTCATGTTACAGACCAACAACCAAAGAGGACAAACATCAAAGGATCAACAATAGATGTTAAATATACCACAGATGAAACTACAGTCAATGATAAAGACCATCTACCACCAACAACCAACTCAGAAGAAACAGCAAGAGAGGCTCAAACTTTACCAGATAGAACATCATTTCATGATGCAGACCCTAAACCAGACACAGATGCTGTTTCTTCAGAAAATGCCTCAATAGATGCTCATGATTTAACAGATGAAGTTTCAATTGTTAATGTTGACCATCTACCCAAAACTTCTCCAGAATCTATGACAAAAGATGCCGACAATTTCCCAATTGAAGTCAATGATGTACCGGTAGACCCACAACCAAAGACTGCTTCCGTTCATTCAGATACTAGAGAGGTTCAAAATTTTACAGATTCAGTAAATTCAGAAGTTTTGACAGGTAATCTAAAAGATGACAGAATAAAGGGTCATGATGTATTGGAAGTCAAAACACCAGAAACAGCATCTATTACCAGGAAGAGAAAACTATCCAATGATGATGAAGTTTTGTCTGATGAACTCCCAAGTAAAAGACCTGCTGTACATGGTTTGGTGGCAGACATGGTGACTGGTTTCTTTGGGTTCAGAACAGCTTTTAAGAAAGGGCCAGTAGATAGGAAAGTCTTGAAAAGAAACTTGGTTAAGAAATATGTGAAGCACTTTTTCCATCAGATAAGCAAAGCTAATTTGAGGTTTCCTAAGAAAAAAGTAGGCCATGTCAAAAAGAGTTTTACGGTTGATTTAGACAAAACATCTTTGATAGAAAACCAAGCTGCAGAGAGTATGACTGTTCAAGCTACCACGAAAAAGGGAGAATTTCATACAGGGGAAAGAAATGAAGCTGTGTATTTTGAGACTAGTACAAGTAGCCCATCACATGTTGAGCATTCTGTGTGCATTGACATGATTGAAGAAAAAGATGACAAAACAACTGATTCAGGAAATGATCAAGAACAAATAATTATTGTTGACGATATCGAAAATGAGGATGAAGTGATTCATATAGACTCAGAGGAAAGTGAACACCATACTGATGCTGGTTACGATTGTCTTGAGAAAGATGTACAGACCGGATCAAGCCTGGAAGACATTATTGACCTAGATATGGTAGAATCAGGCAAACTGCTTCTCCAGCCAGACAGTGAGGTACAATATGAAAATGTTGTCATTGGGCAAGAAAAGATTAGTGAGGATTTGATGCATATGCCCGAGAATGATAATGGATCAAGTCCGAGAGACAATATTGACCTAGAAATTGTAGAATCTGGATTAGATACAAATGAAATGTCAAGCCAGCCAGTCAGTGAGATAGGATATGAGGATGTTGTCATTGGACCACAAATGATGATTGAAGATTCATTACTTGCACACAAAAATGATAATGTTTCAAGTCAGACATGTGATCTCATTGATGTTGAAATAAAGACATCTAGTTTGGATACTGATGGACACAAACCAGCATATTACAACAGTGATGACACAAGAAGCTCTGAAACAGAGAAATGTATCAATAGTACTCTGGATGCTAACCGTGAAAAACAATCCTCCGAACAGACAGATGATTATAGTCAGGATAAAGATATCTCAAACACAAAGCCTGATAACAAAAGTGTTGAGAACACCATGGAATCTGCAACTCAGAGCAGTATTGAAAGTAATCCTGAACTTAACCCTAAAAGCAACTCTGAAGAAGACACCATGGAATTTGCTGACACTCAAATGAGTACAAATAGCATGCTGGAACGTAACCAAGAAGATGCTACCAGACACATAGAAGAATGCGGCAATAACAAAATTTCAAAGGAACTCCCTGATGTTGTAGAAAACAATAGTAGTGAAGACACCATGGGCTCTGTTGACACTCAGATGGGTACCAAACATAACCAAGATGATGCCTCCAGCCAGGTAGAAGATCCCAGCAATGTTAACAGATTTAAAAGCACTCCTCCTTTTATGACACAATTGTCTACAAGTTCTTTGGAAAACAGCAGTGAGGATTCATGTAGTATTTTGCTGCCTTACAGAGATTTGTCTAATGACCCAGTCCAAGAACATACTGGCCTTGGAGAAATAAGTGATGGTGATAATGAAAATGGCAAAACTGGTGAAAATATAGATGAAACTGGTAAAACACAAAGTGAAACTGGCAACATTGAAGATGAAACTGGTAAAGCACAAAGTGAAACTGGCAACATTGAAGATGAAACTGGTAAAACACAAAGTGAAACTGGCAACATTGAAGATGAAACTGGCGAAAAACTAGATGAAACTGGTGACAAGCTAGATGGAATATGTGAAAGCCAAGATGAAACTGATGACAAGCTAGATGAAATATCTAAAAGCCAAGATGAAACTGGTGACAAGCTAGATGGAATATGTGAAAACCAAGATGAATCTGGTGACAAGCTAGATGAAACTGGTGAAAATTCAAAAGACATTAGTGCTGCAAAACAGACTGAGAGTGACATCGAATTAAGACCTTCAATTCCATGGGAAGAAAAGGTTACAACAGTTTATCAAGTTGAAAAGACTGATGCTTTTGTGACTGATGATTTTGAAAGTGAGCAAAGGAATAGCAGACACGAGGTTGTTGATAGTAAAAAGACATTGGAGCATGGTCTGGAAAACATGAAAGATGCAAAGATTGATGATTATGAAAGTTTGCACACAAATATTTCTTATGAAGTTGTCGAGTCCACTAAAGAAGAAAGCTTGGACCTGAATATTGAGGATGTTAAGTCTGTAACTGAGGATAGCATGGACACAAACATGGAGCCAGTTAATGAGAAAATGGACAAAATTATCAAATCAGTTAATGAGAAAATCCAATCAAAAACTATTCATGAAGAAAGTTCAGAGGCAACTTTAATGGAAGTGACGTCCAAAAATGTAGGAAGTTTGGACAATAGAATTGAAGAGACTAAATCTGTTAATGCCATTGACGAAGAAAGTTCAGACCCAACCATTATAGATGCTAAGTTAGTTAAAGAGGGAAGCATGGACACACAGGCTGAATCCATTGAATCTGGTAATGATGAAAGCTCTGACGGATCAATTATAGATGTTCCATTTGATAAGGAGGATGAGTCGGCCATGAATGTTGGAGATACTACTTCTGGTAGAGCTACTGATGGTGAAAGCTCAGAGGGAACAATCATTGAAATCGATACTGAGGACTGCTTGGATACACAGGCTAAAACTTTTGATTCCTGTAATGGTGAAAGCTCAGAAGGAACCATTGTAGATGTTAAGTCTAGTAGGGCTACTGACGATGAAAGCTCAGAGGGAACAGTAATTGAATTTGAAAATGAGGACTGCTTGGATACACAGGCTAAATCAGTTGAATCCTCTAATGGTGAAAGCTCAGAGGGAACAATAATTGAATTGGAGAAGGAAGAAAGCTTGGACACAAATACTGTTGATGCTAAGACTATTATTCCCACTGACATTGAAAGCTCTGGGGCAAATGTTACTACAGAAACTAAGTCAGTTTCAGCTGGTGGAATGGAAAGCCAGAAACATGATGAAAGCAGCATAGAAGATGGCATACCAGTTAAAACCATTGATAAAGGTAGGATAGAAGATGGTGTACCAGTTAAAACCATTGATGAAGACAGTTTGGACTCGAATGGTGGTTGTGAGAAGTTGTATACTGCTGAGAGAATTTACGATGATATGCAAGAAGATTTTGAAATAGTTGATGATGAAGAAAGTTCAAATGAAGGAGTTCAGCTTGGTAATGGTACAACAGGCATTTTGAATGATGAAGAATGTGAATTGAGCTTTGAAGGAAAATTTACTCAAGATGGTTCTAAAGACACCATTGAAGAGGGAGGGAACAATGAACATTGTTCTGGTGAAAAGTTGAATGAAATGGAAAGGGAGAATATGACCAAAGAAGAAACAGATGAAACACATGATAGCTCAGATGATAGGGAATCAAATGAAGAGACAATGGCTGCAAATAAGTGGAAAGAAAGCATACAGAAAGAGGTCCATGATTTCTTCTCGAGGAGCGTTTCAGAAGACGGCTCAAGCCATAGCGAAATAGAAAGATCTAGGAATCCATCCGAGTCTCACACTGAGAAACTCTACCATAGCACATACACACTGCCTGATTTTGATGTTTCTCCCGATACCAGCATGTCGAGGCCTAATAGAAGTAGAAATGACAACACCCTAGTCAACTTCCCAGAAATTGATGTAAGTCTGCAATATGATTCAGACTCCCTTCCTGAGGTTCAGTTTCTAAGGGCAAGCCCAGCAAAATATATAGTGGTAAAGAAGGAGGAAAAGAGCGGGGATGATTCTGGTTTGGAGAGTGGCTTAGATGTAGTAGAAAAAGCAGATGATGTTTCAGACTTACAACAAGATAGGCTGGTACTTGCAGACGTCAAAAATAGATTGCATTTGTCAATTCATGGGGATAATCTCAAAGATAAGACTGTAGTGGACAATCTCAAAGATGTGAAAAGCCTGGAGAAGTACTTGTCTAAATCAGAGACTGAAATTAGCTCAAGTTTGGAAAGTTATACTGCTGTACAAGAATGTATTACACCTGTAAAGAAGACCAGGTCACAAGGATCAACTCCATTAAAGCTGAAACTAAAGAACAAAGGGAATTCAGAAAAGAAAAAGATTCTGAAGAAAAAGAAATGCTCTCCTAAAAAAATGGTGAACAGAGCTTCAGATTCTGAAGATGATTTTCAGGCGAGCCAAACAAAGTATGCCAGCCCATTAAAGTTGCTATCTAAAAAAGGTACTAATAATGAAACTCCTGAGAAAAAGGGTTTGTTGAGAAATTCTGATGAGGAAAATGTGGATAGCCCTTCAAGACAGGTACTTAAGAGGAAAGCCAAAACACTGACTGAAGCTTCAGCGTCAAAGACCCCTACAAAGACGAACCTAAAGAGACAAAAACTAACCAAAAATTCAAAAAGTACAAAACCCAACAGGAAAGCAACAACCAACAAGGTGAATATGGACAATATTGAAATTTGTACTGATGATGAGTCAGATGTGGAAATGCCTTCAAACAAAGCTGAAGTTGCAAGACAAAAATCAATGGACCAAGAACCCAAACCTGACCCTTTTGAACTAGTTACTGGAGATAATAGTGTAACCCACAGCTCTCAAGGTCAACTAGTTACTGGAGATAATAGTGTAACCCACAGCTCTCAAGGTCAAGGTGAGCTATGAATAAACTTTTAAGGTTAAGTATTGATAGAAGCAAAGGAGTTGAAATGGGGCATTCAAATATTGTAAATCCGAAAAGGTCAAGACAAATCAGGCATAATAGACAAGTCGTATAAAAATAGATGTAGAAACACAAATTGCAAAAAATACACACAAAAAGTAAAAACTGCAACCAACAACACAATCCCAATGTAACAAAAATTGACCAATAAGTGTTTTGTTCCCAAGACTTAATCAGATGCTGTAGCTAAAAGGTTGATAAGAAGCTTACAATGACGGTATAAATGTGTAAACTGGACTTTGAATAAAAAACCAAGATAAGATGCTACATGTTTAGAATGATATACAACTGAAACATTTAAAGTGTCCCATATTATAGATTCCATAGTCTGTTTTTGTTCATCATAAACATTTAATGAACACTAAAACCGTTCACATAAATACAAATGACTTGTGTGACACACAAGGGGAGTTAAGCTAACTCTTAGAACTGAAAAAGAAATATAACACAATATAATTTTCATGTTCTTGTAGCTATTTTGACTTAGTAACAATTTATAACATTTTGTACTTTTAGATGCAGAATCCAGTAATGGTATAACAGAAGATACAACATCAAAGGTAATTTGTACATGTTGTAATAAGTACCACTTCTGTAAGAAACTCCTGTCGCATATATTTCAGAAACAATGTGACAGCCCCAAACAAGCTCGTTTTAAATTTTTTTGTGGACAGGGAAAGTATCTGTCCCTCCCCAACTTCCTGTAAAGCAAAATCTGGTCACTTGACGTTTTTATGCCCTGCCAACTTTGTTGGGGGGCATATAGTTTTTCGGTCTGTCCGTCCGTCCGTCACACTTTAGTTTTCCGCACTTTTTTTCGACATCCTTGCATATATTCAAAAGATTTTTGGTATGTGAGTCTACCATGATGAGTTACAGGTCAAGTTCGAGTTTCGTTCCGGTCCACTGATTTTGACCTAAATTACGGCCCTTGAACTTAGCAAATTTTGTAAAAAAAAAGTTTTCCGCACTTTTTTTCCACATCCTTGCATATATTCAAAAGATTTTTGGTATGTGAGTCTACCATGATGAGTTACAGGTCAAGTTCGAGTTTCGTTCCGGTCCACTGATTTTGACCCAAATTAGGGCCCTTGGACTTAGCAAATTTGGTAAAAATAACAGTTTTATTTTATTTGCCAGCGGGGCATCAGTGTCATCTTGACACATTTCCTTGTTAATGCCCTGCAATGACATGTTGGGGGCATTAGGTTTTACTCATATCTGTACGTCTGTATGTTCCTCCATGTGTACGTACATCCGTACAATTTTCTGTCCAGCTTTTCTCAGAAACCATACATGAGAATGATTTGAAACTTGGTAGGATGGTTTAGTATGTCCAACTGTGCGTCCTATGCGACTTAAAGATCTGCCGGACTTCTACTTCCTGCTTAGGACTGTTAGAGATGAAAATTTCTGTCGCTTTAATCAGAAACCATACAGTAGAATGATTTGAAATTTGGTAGGATGGTTCAGTAAGACAAACTTAATGTCCTAAGCAACTTTCAGACCTGTCAGACTTCTATTTCCTGTTTGGGGCCAGTGGGGGCATCAGTATTGGGATATTTGGCTTGGGATTTTAAAAATAATCTGATAGAATCCCAAACTATGGAGCAACTTCCTTTTTACCAACTCAGTTTATTGTCAGTGGTAGAAAAGTTTTGTCATCAACTACATGTATATTTGTAGTTATTAAAACCTTTTGATATTCGGTATGCTGCAACAGCATTGCTAGTAAAATGATTTTTAAAATTTTTTTTACAGAATAACAAGCCTGTTTTGACTCAATCTAGCGTTTCTGATGTTGATAATATCCACAGTGATGATAGCCGAGACTACTGCTCACAAATTATACCTGTTATAGAGTTTGAATCTCAACCAGTCACAGACAAAAATGGAGAATCTCAACAAATAGAAGAAATAGCTGGAGAATCTCAAACAGTGTTGAATATAGTTGGAGAATCTCAGACAGTGCCAGAATTAGACAAAACGTCTCACCAAATATTAGAAAAAGTTAGAGAGTCAAACGAACACTTTGAAAGGCCTGGACAAACATGCCATAGCCAACCTGAACAAGAAATCACAGCAGAAGATGGTAAATATTGTGAGAACAATGGGGGTCACCAATTGGCTTGTCAACCTGAGACTAATAAAGACAAGGTCAGAGATCAGCCAATGTTGAGACAAAATATTCAGCATGGTGCTTCCATTTTATCCTATGGGTTGTCTCCCTTTTCCCGACCTTCACCTTCTGAGTCTGACAGGTCCATTGTCCAAGATTCTGTCACTGATGAGGAAAATATTTCAATTGAAAAACTCCCACAGCTGTATGCTGCAAGAATTGATGCCACAAAAGATGAGAATTCTGATAAAACATCAAAAGATCTATCAAAAGAGACACAGGGTATTCTTGAAGGTTGTACCTTTGATGATACCATGACTGATATGGAGGATGATGACAATATTACTGATATAGTTCACTTCCTTGACGACGAAACAGTTTACTATGGTGACCGTTGTCAAGATGAACAAGTTTCTGATGACCAGGTGGATGAAAATTGTGGAGAAACGGAAACTTGTAGCTCCTCACAGACATCTGAAGGAAGAGACTCTAATTCTCCTGTCATTCCAATAGTAACGGCATCTTTTACCATGACAAGCAATATTGAATCCCCAGCTAGTGTTTTGAGACAGACCCCATCTCATTGCATTATGGGAGACATGGCATCTCCAATTATTACAAGTCAAAACAGCAGTCAAACATTTCTCAGAGGGGATAATCTCAAAAACAATTTTGAAACATCAACACCATTGGAAGCTGAGAGGGCTTCTCTGATGAAACTGAAAGATTTAGAAAGAACATTAGCAGAAAAGGCCCAACAACAGAAAGAAGTGAAGAGTAATGTTCCTTCATTATCTCAGAAGACAGAAACCACCATCTTGTATCAAGACCATGATTCTCTGCTGGACGATAATGAAGACCAGATGCTGTGCCAACAACAGGATCAACTCATAGGTCAAGGTCATGATGGTCAAAATGATAACCAAGCATGCTCAGTTGCCGTGGAAACACAAGGTCATCAGATGACAGTTGAAGGAACTTTTGGTGGTGAACATATACAAACAAATGTGATGGAATGTCATGCTGTTGCATCCAGTTGCCATGGTGATGAGTCTGACCATGACAGTGAATATGGTGGAACACCACTTTCCATTCATTTTAGCCTGGAAGATAGTGATTCTTTTATGGGCAGCTCTCTTGGAAATGTTCAAAATGTGAATGTTGAAAGTACATCTACAGAAGATGAACACCTTCGAAATATGGGACAAATGCAAGATCGTCCAGCCGTGTATAATGAGCAGGAAGCCCATCAATCATTTGAGAATCTACAGCAGCAGACTCCTGGGCATATACCATCACAGTCGTATGGAAGCATAGTTCAAAGACCTGAAGGTGATGCTATAGATACCAGAATTGGAAGGGAAAATTTTCAAGCCCCTCTTCAGATTGACATACCAAAGTATGACAATAGTGATAGCTTCGCACAGGGTCAGAATGAAAATCTCGTTTCCCTCAGTCAGATCAAATTGGAGATGTCACCCAATGAAATAATGCCCAAAAGAAAAGCTCAAGATTTGTTGGAGAAACTGAAAGCGAAGAAGGCTAAGTTGACATTACCAAAGTCTACAGCTTCAGTTGCGAGGACTGAAAGTCCTGCTAGGGTGCCACAGCCCGCCCCTAGGGTTGACAATGCTGAACATTTGAACAGGTATGATTTCATTTATTTTAGGTGTAAAATGATACCAGAATCACAAAATTAGAAAAATCCTGCTCATAGGCATTAAAATTCTTTACCAGGGTAAATCTAGTTGGGGTCCTGATGGGTGGTCCTGATCGTGGTTCACAGAAAATAAAAATTGGATTTCACAGTTCACAGGGAAATAAGCAAATATTTGAGAAAATTCCCCAAATCACAATTCACAGGAAATATTGCTACTGAAGAGGTTTGTTGAGGCATCAATTACAGGTCGCAAAAATTATTTTAGCCGAGAATGGTTCACAGACAATGCCCCCATCACAGTTTGCCTGAATCACAGTTCACAGAAAATTCAAATGGACGATCATGCATTACAAAATTACCCCATTGGCCCTAGTTACATGCATTTACTATTACAAATTGAATTTAAAAAAGAAGGGATATAGGGTATATGTAAATGACACAAAATAACATAACATAAATATTGAATTAAAACTAAGCAAAATGTTCAATTCCATTTTTGTGTTTCCAATGTAACAAAAGTCAGTTTTATGGTCATTTTTCTTGTATATATCTAGAAATCAGCTACATGTTTGAAAGAGAAAAATAGGACAACAAATCCAATATGCAAGTACAAGTAGTAAAAACTCTTATAAGCAGAAATCTTAAAAACATTTTAATAATTGTCCCACAGAATGAAGTAGGTGTAAAATCATAAAGAACTTAAAGAAATGACAACATAAATGTTCGTTTTCTTTTACAGATGTAAAGATTTGATCAAGAACCTGATGTCATGTCTTACTAAAGATACAGATGTACACAACCCACAAAGAATACAAGCTTGGAAGTATGTATTTCATTTCTAAAAGGGAAGTCCAAGTGGCTGCTTCTCCACACCAGTCGGTGCCACAAGCCCCTACCATGAAATTCACATTTTCACAAAATTTTAATCTATTGGCAAACAAATATTTGCTAATTCTGACTATCTTTTAAGTATTTTTAAAAGCTGGAAATGTCAGGCTAGTGGCTATTAAGAGGCACAGACTGTCACACTAGATGGGCAAATATGCCTCCTGGTTATTTGTCCACAATTTTATTTTAGAAAGATTTATACTTTTAACTGAATGTGTGAATCTTGTTTCGCTTATAGCAGAAATTGTCAAGTTTTTAGATGAAAACTTAAAAAAGCTTTGGTGTATCAAATAAAGGTAATAACAAAACTACCGAACTTGAATGATCAATCTCATAGTCCAGAGAAAATGACAAAAACGAATCAGTCATACCGGAGAACTGGTGGATCGCAATGGTCCTGACTTGGTACAGGCATTTCAAACGAAATGGTGGGTTAAACCAGGTTTTATGGCGCCAAACCTCCCTCTTCCATTGCGATCTTAGGATCCGGTAATGACCATAGAACACAACACAGTTGTGAGACACAATAGGGATATTGAGGTGATCATCTCAGTACAGCACACCAGTCAAACACTAATTAAAACAATTAACTATCATATCTTTTAACTCAATTTTAAGGATTTAACTGTTAACTTTACAGAGGGTTTTTTACTATATTGTATGGAACAATAATTAAGAGGACCATGAAAATATTTGCAAAAAAGTGATCATTGGATTGTTGAGAATTCTTTCAAATTGCTGGTCATACTTTTACCCATACATCAAAACATAAAAATAATTGCATTTATCTTACAAAAACATTGTGAGAGAAACACCTTGCTTGTTTCATTTTCATGTTTCTTACATTATTTTTAAGACGTGAGTTCCATGAGCTGAATGAGAAGCTGTCACTGCCCAAGATGACAGTTGCTGTTGTCGGCAGTACGGGAGCAGGAAAGTCTAGTCTGATGAATGCTGTCATAAACCACGACATTCTCCCCACATCTGGTACTCAGGCTTGTACTGCTGTTGTCGTGGAAATAGAAAACAACGATCACAGTGACCTGTTTGAAGCAGAGATTGAGTTTTTGTCCAAAGAAGTAAGACATAGAATAGAACAATAATCCTTGCAGTTTAATGTTCAATTTTATTTTTTTGGACACCATAATTGGGATAACAAAATATTGAGAAGATCCTTTAACATATAGAAATAAGAAAAACAGGACAAAATTTGAAACAAAGTTGATTTTTAAGAAGAATTATATTAAATGTATAAAATCGCGGGGTAGAATGTCTACGGCAAAAAAATGTTCCGGCATTGCAGTATAAGAACGAAATGAATGGCAGAAAATATTTTTATCAAAGTCTTCAAAAGATTCTGCATTTATTTTAAATAATATATCAAAATCAAAATGCCCATGCTTAACATAGTGGTTTGTTATTGATATTAGGACAAACCGTTTTTAAATTCAATTAATGGTTAAAGTGTGAAGCTGATTCAAAGGCCGTCCATGCGTCAAAAATTGATGCATATCGAAACCTTTTTGGACAATATCTTCAAAAGGTGAGCATTTTTATGTTATTTTGTACCTGTAAAATGTTTTATTCATTCAAATGATTATATGCATAGTTTCTTTGGGCACAAGAATAGAGGCTTTATTTAGAAAATACAAATTAAGAAGATTTGGAAGGGCACAAACATTGCTAAGAGAATTATGCATGGCTAATACATATTATGGTACCTTCTCAATTTATTTGAAATTCTGAAACAAGTTTTAATTAATGTAAATAGAGGTAATAATAAAATAACCAAATTTAAAACAAATCCAGCATACATTCAAAGTCGAGTGTACAAACTAATACCTTTATTTTACAGAAGATTCACTTAATCACAAATATGCATTACTCAAACAAATATTTTATGTTACAATGAATAAAATGGTTTTAGCATATTACTAGGAAATATATACCATACAAAACAATCCCCTGCTAGATAATTCATTTAAATTGTCCCTAGCCACAATGCGACAAAGGAACCTAGTAATGGTATTTTGTCCGTCCGTTTGTGCGCCCGTCAAACTTTAGTTGACACAATCCCCAGCTGAGATCGCAAAAGGGATTTTGATGAAATTTTGAAGCATTGTTTTCATGATATGTAATACTGGAAGGTCCTTTTTATCGACCAGAATTTAAAGGAGTTTTTTTTTACTTTATCAACTCTATTCATTTTAGTTTATAGAATACCTTTTGTAGACACAACCCCCTCGAGACTTTTAAACCGAAATTTCTAAACGGTGGGTATTTTTGAGATATGGACCTTAACAAAGAGTGTTACAGACATACAGACAGGCAAGGTTATCATATCTAGTGGCGAGATTTCATTGCCACCGCCCCCCCTTCCCCCCCCCCACATGTAGTATCCGGATTAACGTTGTCATAATCTAGAGCTCAACCAAAGTTCTCATGCTTAAAATATAGGTCACAGTGACCTAATTTTTAAGAGGTGATGTAGCGCTACTAGAGCCACATTTTTGTAGAATATTATTGATCCCAAGTTGTATAGTTTCAAACCTAACCAAAGTCATTCATTCTCATAATAAATGTCACAGCGAACTAATTTCTAGCGGTTGATGTAGTGCTACCTAAGACATATCTAAAGCGTTGAAATTAAAATTTCATTGACCCCAAATATTTAGAATTAAAAATATTTGAGTTATGTTACATAACAAAGAACTTAACCAAAATGTTACGAAAGTATGGACGGACGGAAACGGAAAACTGTATATATCTGATTCATATACGTGGTCGGGCCATAAGAATTGCTATGCTACACTTCTCATTATTTTCTATTGTATGGTAAAAAATCAACCATTTTAACTTCTTAAGTTTTCATTCGAATAGCATATGTCACATAATGTGTGAAGGCGTTCATATAAAATAACATGATATGCTGTTGGATTTACAAATAATAACTTAGCTTTCTCATCTTCCGATTTTGTATCATAAATTAACCCCTGAATTAAAAATGTTATATGGATTGTTTCTCATTTTGAAACTGTTGAATAAAGTATCTTTAATGATATACATGTACAATAAATCAAAAATACACTGCATATATTGGTAGTTTCTGCCATTTCAAATGTTCTTGTCCCTGTTTTTACCGTGCAAGGATTGGCTTATACTGTAATTATTTAATCAAGGGGTATATCATTTTGTTGTTTGGCTGCTTTTTAGACAGTATTTACTTGGCAATGCATGTACAATTCGTGAAATATACCTAGGATGTCTGTTTACCTGTTTTTGAGTCTTTTAAAGATTGAAGTGAAACAAAAATGCTCGTGTTGCATGTGATTGAACCAGTTTCACACAAAATGTATAAAACATAAACAAAAAACTCTTTCAATCCTTAAAACTAGACAACAATAGGTACATCTTGCGCATACTTTCAGTTAAGAAAAGCTACCAGGAGTTGTAGAATTTTATAATTTTATCTTACCTTCTGAAGCGGATGTTTACATGAGATTTTACTAAAAACCATCCCAAATTTTCTTGTCCCCTTCGTACCATGCCGATTTAGTCGTAGACATTCTACCCCGTGAAAATGTTGAAATTTTTGAAAATTTTCCTTTATCAAAACATTGACAAAAATAACACTTTACAAAAATTATGTCCTTGTCAAATGCCAATATACATTGTAACAAGACAAGATATTTCGTGAAAAAGTGAGTCTGGATGTCAATATTTTTACATAGAAATCACAAGTTAAATTACCTGGAAAATTTTCTTTTTAGGTTTTGGTTCTGATGTGGAGCATATTTGAGAGCAGCTTTTGACAATTTTAAAATTGAAACTACCAGTAATACTTAGCCTGTTTGTCTATATTAAGAATTAAACTTCAGGTAATACATGTAATATTTAGCCTGTATCAATTATATCATTGAAATTTTTTGTAGGAATGGGAACATGAATTTCAAATATTGAAAAGAGACCTAACGACCAAATCTGGAAAGCTGAAGAAGTTCACAGACCCTGAATCAGAGGCAGGTGTAGCCCATCTTAAAATGAGGGCAGTGTATGGAAAATTTGATAGTCTGGATAAGATAACACGACCGACCATTGTCACCAGATATCTGGGAAGAAGGGAGAAAATGACGGCTTTTTCGGTAGGTAGAATGAAGGTCCATATGACACAGATGGTATTGTGTGATTTAGATGTGAGCATGAATCATGGAGTAAAAAACGTATTAATAAAACTTCAAAACGCAAGTTGCGTTTTTAAGTACGTGTATAATGTAATCTACAGTTGAAAAATTACCAAAAAGAAATACCACTGTTGGTCCCATATAAATGTTTGTACATGTACTAGAATTTCTGTCGTCAAGTTTGAGTTTTGGTAGGATGGTTCATTATAACAAACTGCATGCACATGTTTTTAATGACCTTGTACTTTCTGTTAAGAGCACAATGGCAACCATGTTTCATTGACACATTCCTCAATTTAAAAACATTTTTACAGCCTTTTATTGACAAAGTAAGTCACTGTGGTTTAATTATTATTTGTGGGGTATCAAATTTTTTGGTTTTCATAGATGATCTTTATCCTCAAATTTGATGTCCCAACGAAAAGGAAATTTATTTATATGCAGTAGACTTCAGAACCATGAATTCAAGGAATTCAAGAAAACCACAAGAATTGGTACCCATGAAAATAAATTAATCATCATGATACTCTCTAAAATGTCTGCATTACCATTTGTATTTTATTTTCCAATGAAGAATATTTTGGACAAAGTCTCCATTTGCTGAAATACATGTATATATCTTGAAGTTTTTGATATATATCTTGAAGTATATCTCTTTCAGGCAGCAGAGTTCCGTAGCAAAATCAACAAATTTATCGGCAATACAGGAAGTGAGTCTTCAGGTGGACAGTACTGGCCGATAATCAAACGTGTGAAAATACGAATTCCACAATGTGACGTCTGCTCCAGTGGATGTACTCTGGTGGATCTGCCTGGAGTTAGAGATTCTAATGCTGCTAGAGATCGTATAGCCAAAGATGTAAGTCTATAGTTAAAATTTCTTATCGGTATTTAATGATATTTCTTGGATAGGATTACTTATATCCCCGCAATCAAAATTTTAAGATATATATATTGGTATAAATAAAGTCTCTATTGGTAATATATGCAATAAAAATAATCAAAGTCACTCAACAAGAAAATCAAGGTCAAGGTCAAAAGATGGGGATGCAACTGTGCTAATCTATTACTAGGGCATATGCATACCAAATATATATCTTTCTGTCTGTCTGTCTACATACCACAACTCCTCTTCAACTCAACAGATTTTTTTACAAAACTCAACACGGAGGAAATACATCATATCGAAATTTGCATAAAGAATTTAATTGTTCTCATTCAGGGGAGATAATTGGACTTAAGAAGGTTGTTCAATATAAAGTAAGGGATATCCTTTTGTGAGCTCTCTTGCAGCATTTCTTGGTTTTGTCTCGCCTGCAAAGCAGGGCGGGACATAGGTATTACTTTACCGACAATAAGGTGGCGGCATTAACTTTTTTGAAAAGTTTTGCAAGCACCTCCATATCTCAAGAACTACAGGTCTTGGGTTGATGAAACTTGGTATGCACATCCCCAGTAGTAGCTTAGCATAGTTGCATCCCCATCTTTTGACCTTGTCCTTGATTTTACGGTTGAGTGACTGACAATTTTCAATACATATACATGTAATAGCAATGTTAAGGTTTTGCAAACACCTCCATATCTCAAGTATTATTGGTCCTAGGTTGATGAAATTTGGTATGCATATGCCCTAGTAATAGATAAGCACAGTTGCATCCCCATCTTTTGACCTTGACCTTGATTTTCTTGTTGAGTGACTTTGATTATTTTTATTGCATATATTACCAATGTTTAAGTTCTATAAACATCTTTTTATCTCAGAAACAAAAAATCCAGGTAACTTCAAAATATAGTGGAAGCAACAAAGAATAATTGATTCTGATGTTGCCGGCAGGCGAGACATACTTAAGTGTTAACTCTTGTTTTTATGAAACCTGTTTAAAATTTTTAAGTCCTGATGAATTGAATATTACTTTAATTTTCCTCACCTTTTTACAGTATTTGAAAAACTGCTCTGTCATTCTTATTGTGGCTGATGTACATCGAGCTATCAGTGACAAGACTGCCAAGGATTTGTTGGGCGAGAATTTCCGTCGCCAGCTACTGATGGATGGCAAATATGGCAATGTGGCAATCATATGTACCAAAAATGATGATGTAAAACCTTCAGAACTAATCAGGTAAGAATATTTCTGATGGATTAAATGTCTGAAACAACAAACATGCAACATATTCATAAAGCTAAGGCTGTATTTTAAGTTTTTGAAGTAAAAAAATGTATATTGTCAAGACAAGCAATTTTGGGTCTCTATTTTAAGTTATGAAACTACTTTATGTGAACATTTTTTGCACAATAGTTCTCCTCAAATTAAAATGAAAAAAATATGCTATATAACAAATATTCTTATCTTGTGTATATTATAGGAATAAATTTCAAATCTATAATTTGTAGCGAACTTAAACTTCAAGACCAGGTTAGACATATTGAGACAGCCCTGAGAAGTATGAAGCAAAAAGTGAATGATCTAAGCCAGTCCAAAGATAATCTTCAGCTAGAAATAGCCCAGATCGAGTCTGACATATATACGCTGGCCAGTTCCAGAGAGGATCAGGTCAGAGACATACAACAGATAGAAAGTCTGGTGTCACTAGTGGAAACTCAGGTTAGTAGAAAGTCTGATGTCACTAGTGGAAGCTCAGGTTAGTAGAAAGTCTGATGTCACTAGTGGAAACTCTGGTTAGTAGAAAGTCTGATGTCACTAGTGGAAACTGAGGTTAGTAGAAAGTCTGGTGTCACTAGTGGACTTTAAGGTTAGTAGAAAGTCAAGTTTCACTGGTGGAAACTAAGATTAGTAGAAAGTCTAGTGTCACTAGTGGAAACTCAGATTAGTAGAAAGTCTGGTGTCACTAGTGGAAACTCCAGTAAGTAGAAAGTCTGGTGTCACTGGTGGAAACTAAGGTTAGTAGAAAGTCTAGTGTCACTAGTGGAAACTCAGGTTAGTAGAAAGTCTGGTGTCACTAGTAGAAACTCAGGTTAGTAGAAAGTCTGGTGTCACTGGTGGAAACTCAGGTAAGTAGAAAGTCTGATGTCACTAGTGGAAACTCAGGTTAGTAGAAAGACTGGTACTCAGGTTAGTATAAAGTCTGGTGTCACTAGTGGAAACTCAGGTTAGTAGAAAGTCTGATGTCACTAGTGGAAACTCAGGTAAGTAGAAAGTCTGATGTCATTAGTGGAAACTCAGGTAAGTAGAAAGCCAAAATGTCTTTGATAGCAAATTCTTTAACAACAGTGAAATCTTTATTTAATTCATTTAATAATTCAACAGTAACAGAAACTGAATCAGAAAATGTTTCTATGTCAAATTTATCAGTTGACTCAATTCCTGAATTTTTGTATGTGTCACCAAAGAAACTTAGCATTACAGTACATGTTGCAATTCCTATGGTAGATAAGATTAAGAACATCTTGGAAAATGAATTAAGTTTAGTTAAGAGTGACTTTCAGCATGGATTTATTTACAAAGACATTGAAAATAATGTGACAGTGACACTTTATGAAAGTAATGGAACTTTGAATATTCAAGGGAAGAAAATATATGCTTGGCTGGATGCATTTGTGATTAAATGTAAAGAGCTTGAAGGTGAAATCATTTCAGCACAACCAAGATCATCCACACCAATAAATATACAGAATTTCTTCAGTGATTCAAGTGACAATGAATTAGGAAACCTATCGGACTTAAACAATGAAATTGAAGGTAAGACAATTAGTCTTATTCCATCTACAAACACTGAAACTGAAATCAAATGTGCCCAATCAGAATATAAAGACCTCGGAAGGGATGAGTTGATACAACTTGTTAAATCATTAACAATTAAAAACAAACATCTTGAGGAAATCATAGATAAAGAGAATAAAAGGAAAATCTCATTTGATGTGGCTACTCAAACTGAAATAACTTTGACTAATGCTGAATGTCAAACTGAGAAAAGTCAACATTTACATGTAACATGCGAGACTGGAACTCAAACCACACCCATTCCTGCACCTAGAAAATCAAAAGTCCTGCAGAAAGAAGAAACTGTACAAACTACTGAAGGCATCCGTGAGGTACAAACAAAGCCTACCACACCTGAACCTAAGCCAAAGTCAAAGATTCATAAAGTTGTACATCAGGAAAGAAATTTAATAATTGGATCTTCAATTCTCAAAGGTATACAAACTCGAGGCCTACGAAACACTGACGTTATAACTCTTAGAGGTGCCCACATAAATCGCATCACTGACCACATTATGAGAGATGACATTAGGCCATACAAGAATATTATTCTTCAAGTTGGTGGAAATGATATAGCACATCACCAAAATACGCAACAATTTATAGAGGATTATGAAAGTCTTCTATTTGCAGTGAGAGCGTTTGGAAATAATGACACAAATATAATTGTATCAGGTCTTCTACCAAGGTCCGATGTGTCCGTTTTTGATGCTAACAAAGAGCTTGAAAACCTCTGCCACTTCTACAACATTATTTTCATTGACCAATTGGGGTCATTCGCAGAATGTGTTGACTATCCGTACCCAATGTACTTTTCAAAGGATGGGATCCATCTCTGAAAGAAGGGTACATCAAAGTACCTGCATAACATTAACAATATTATTGGTATCCTAAAGAGACAAAGTGTAGTGTGTAGCAATTGTGGGGAAGGCAATCATTCAACTTCATATTGTAGATATGAAAACAAGTTACAATGTTATAAATGTGGACTTTTTGGCCACAAAGCTAATTTATGTTTACAAAAATAGGAAATAGCCACACAAAATAGATATTTGTCTTTGTTATCATTGTGTGCAGAATGCAATTATAATATTTGTAAATGTGTTAAAATTGATGACCAAAATGTTGGTAATTTCTTTTTCAAACAAAAGAATTTGGGGCTTAAAAAAAATACAGGAAATCATAGAAAGTCTAATGTTAAAGAATTTGACACTAATGTTGCATCTAATGAATCCAATTTATCTGATGTTAATATAACCACATGTGAAAATCACCATGACATTTCTAATGTAATTAATAATGATCAGTCTCTTGTAGTTTCTAATCATCATCTCCCTGAGGCCAATGTATCAGTTGATAAGAATATGTTTGTCTTCTCAGTTTTCACTGTATGCCTTTTATCTTGTTTATATTGTATATGTTTTAAAGATATGTCAAGTGGATTTATGCCATATGGCTTTGACAAATCAAAGGGAATTTAGATTGCATCTCATAATGTCAATAGATTAGGAAGCAAGTTTGAAGACATAAAACTTTCTGTAATTTGTTCTGATTATAAACCAGATGTATTGGGATTATGTGAAACCTTTTTGATAAAAGACATTCCTGATAATCAGTTAAAAATACCAAGCTTTAAATTTGAAAGGAAGGATAGAACTTCCCATGGTGGTGGGGGACAAATTATCTATATATCTGAAAAACTCAGATATACAAGGAAACAAAATTTAGAAATTAGTGGTCTTGAAACTTTATGGCTGGAAATTAAGCCTAATCACAAAAAATCATTTTTATTATGTTTTGTCTATAGACCTCCAGACTCACTCATCCAATGGGTTGATGATTTTGAAAAAAGAATTACATAATGCTATTGCTGTTAATGATGACATTATACTCTTGGGCGATTTTAATATGAATTTTTTGCCTCCGAATCAACCCCCTCAAAAGTGGCTAAATTTAATTAACACCTTTACACTAAATCAAATGGTAATAGAACCAACAAGGGTTACCAAAGATTCTAAAACCCTGATAGACCATGTTTATGTTACCAATAAGGATAAGATTCAACAATGTCATGTGCCTCATTACTCTATCAGTGATCACTACCCTGTATGTATATTAAGAATGGAGAAAATTTTGGAAAAAAAGAAGACCCATTCCACCATCACATATCGAAACTTCAAACATTTTTGTGAAAATTATTTTTTAACTGATCTAGACAAAACCCCCTTTTATTCAATAGAGTTTGACAGTGACCCTTCCATTTGTCTACAGAAATTTTATGACCTCTTATGTAAAGTCTTGGATAAACATGCTCCCATTGTTTCAAAGAGAGTTAAAAGGGAAAGACAGCCTGATTGGTACAGTGATGAAATAAAATATGCTGCTAAAATGAGAGATAAATTTATACCATACACTTGGCATGTGGAGCGAGTACAAATTCTGGAGAAATCGTACCACCTCTATAATTGAATCTTGTAAAAAGAAGTATTATAATGATATGGTACAGGACTCAAAAGACACTAGGAATCTTTGGAAATGTATCCATAGTCTAAATCCTAAGAATCATGATACCCCCTATGAATTATCATCAGATAACAACAATGTTATCACTGATAAAACAGATATCGCTAATGCTTTTAATGACTTTTTTTCATCTTGTGCATTTAAGCTAAGACAAGAAGGTCAATGTAATTCCACCCCTATTAATCATGCAAAGATAAAAGATTTTGTAAAAAATCAAACCAAGAATGTAAGACATGTACCTTTTGAAATTCCAGCAGTAAAAGCACATGACATCTATAAGGAATTACTAGAATTAGATATCCATAAATCAACAGGTTGTGATAATGTAGGACCAAAAATACTAAAATTGTGTGCAACACATATTGCATTTCCTCTGACTTATATCTTTAATAGAATAATTGATACTGGAGTTTACCCAGATCAATTGAAAAATGCCAAAGTTACTCCTATATTCAAAGCAGGAGAACGAGACCTTGCAACAAACTATAGACCTATATCAGTTTTACCAACTTTGTCCAAGATTTTAGAAAAACATGTTTCAAACCATATGCATGCATACCGGTACTTATCAAAATTCAATCTTTTACATCCTGCACAGTCAGGATTTAGGCCGAAGCATTCATGTCAAACTGCTCTCATTAACATTGTAGACAAATGGTTACATGAAATGAACAATGGAAATATCAATTTGGTTGTACTTTTAGACTTCAAGAAAGCTTTTGATGTTGTGGATCATGAAATTCTATGTAAAAAACTAGAGATCTATGGATTTTGTAGTAAAACAGTTAATTTTTTTCAAATCATATCTGTCTGAAAGAACACAGCAGGTTAACATTGGTAATATATTTTCTGAAAAAAGAAAGGTAAATTTTGGTGTTCCTCAAGGTTCTATTCTGGGACCCCTACTTTTTGTTATCTATATAAATGACCTCCCTTTATTTTTGGAAAATTGTATGACAGAATTATATGCAGACGATACCACGCTTCATAAGTCAGGTAAAAATATACAAGAAATACAACCAAAAATTCAGGAAGACTTATTAAAAGTTGAAGAGTGGTGCAAAACTAATAATATGTTTATAAACATCAATAAAACAAAATGTATGATTACTGGAACACATCAGCGAGTATCCCAACAAACTGATTCACTTGTGCTAGAAATAAACTCTCAAGTTTTGCAAACCTCGTCTTGCGAAAAATTACTTGGTGTAAAAATTGACACAAATCTAACCTGGAAAAATCAAGTTGATCATATTTGCTCCATCTTATCGTCCAGAATATACTTATTGTCTAGAATACAGAAGTTTTTAAACTTGGATGCTAGGAAAGCTTTTTATAATGGCTATATACTGCCCATTATTGATTATTGCTGTATAATTTGGGGAGGTTGCAATAATGATGGCATAACAAGTCCTCAAACTTCAAAAAAGGGTATTAAGATTAATTCTTAACGTTGATCCTTTTACTCCATCAGCACCATTATTTAAGGAACTTGGTTGGATGACAATTGATTCAAGGATTAAATATCATACTTACCTCCTTTTCCATAAGAGTTTAAAGGGAGACGCCCCTATGTATCTTAATGAAAAATTTGAACACTTGTTTGTACGAAACCAGTACACTTCAAGAAACTCAGCGAAAGGCAACCTTAATGTACCATGGCCAAAAACTGAATTATTTAAGAAATCTTTTGCATATTCTGGCTCTACTTTATGGAATCAATTGCCATCAAATTTACGCATAATATCAAATACCAATTCCTTTAAATATAATTTGAAAACATTTTTGAAAAATTCTCAGTGAGGGTCTGTGTTCAGTTTGATATAAGTATGTATTCCAATGATATGTAATTATATTCTTTATATTTTGTACAATTAAATGTGTCAAAATGGATGTTCTCATTACATGTTTATATTATGTTTTTTAACTTTTGTACTATGTTTATTATTTTGTATGAGGGCCTCAGGGAAGATTAGTTTGTAACTAACTGTGCTACCCTCTTGAAATAAAGAATTATTATTATTATTATTATTATTTGCTTATCCTGGATTGGGAAACAAGCTTTATGCTTATGTAAATCCCTCTCCAACTAACAGTTTGCGAGTGTGGCCTTTGTAGCGGCCCCCAATGAGCCTACTCTTATCGAACTCCACAAAGGGGTCTTTAACGTGCATGGGGTATTGCCTTCCACATACAGGTGACAACCTTTTTTCGTCCCTTCAGAAGGACTAGCATCGATCCTTGAGACCATTCTCGCAAATGGTTGTCAAGAGAGAGTTGGAAAATTGATTCATGAAATTTTCACCAATGACGAGGAATGAACCACGAACCTCGGTGTTAGTTGCCCAATGCGTTAATCACTACACCACCAGATACATGCTTGCCTAAGACATTGGGGACTTTTTTGTTATAGGTTCTTGCATACATGTAGTTTCTGGAAATGTGGAAAGTGCAAAAAATTCTTATCACTAGTGAAGCCAAATGTGTGTTGATTTATTTCAGTAAAATTTGAAAAGTTTAATTCTTCAATCAAGTTTTATGAGTTAAAAATTTCCAAAACAGATTAAAGACAAGAATAAAATATTCTTGATTTTATTTCAAAAACAGTTTTTAACGAGTTTTCCAGCAGAATAGGGGGAAATGGCATGGCATTCTATGAGAAAAGCTCATCTGTAGGTACTACAATCTAAATTTTTATTTTAAAGGAGGAAACTGAAATGTTAGAAGACCTTAGAAATGACTTGGAAAAAACAACGCAGAAAATTCACATGAAGAATCAGAATGTTGAAGGAAAACGTCGCACCGTCCAGGACATGGAACATCAGATATTACAACTTGAGATCTCGATAACGACCAAACAGAAAGAGCTCAAAACTGAGTGTGCCAAGGCAAGGAAGGAAGCTACGAAGACCAACATTAAACAGGATTACAGGACTGGGATAAGGGTATGTTGTCTATTACTAAAAAAATTTAAAAAAGTGAAGTTTTACGTTCAATTCAAAATTTTCTGTGAAATAAAAGAAAACTCTACTTTTTAAAGCTGTTAAAAAAGGAAACAATAAAACAGCCAAACTGGGATGATCAATCTCATAATCCAAGTAGAAAATACAAAACAACGTAAAGACATACCAGAGAAATTGAAGATTGCAATGGTCCTGACTAATGGCAATGGTACAGGCATTTCAAAAGAAATGACGGGTTGAACCATGTTTTATGGTGCCAAATCTCCCTCTTCCATTGCGATCTTAGTGAAATAAATTTAAATTTGCTCAAAATGTTTTTAAAAATAGCTGTCATATTCATTCATTGAACATTTTTTCAATATATCAGAATCCAGGAAAATTTAATGTTTACACTTTTAATTAGTTTCACAGCATGTGACATCTTGCCTTTTGAGACATGGTTCATGTTTTGCAAAAATATTGAAAATGCTCCCTTTCATCCCTTTAAGGGAGAATCTAGATAACAAAATTTCAGTTTATTATTCATTATCATTAACAGGAAATGAAGAGGAAAGCTAAGCTGACACAGGAACAGATAGAAGAATATGAAGAAGATGATTTTAGCGACGATGAGACAGAGGAAGAACTGACCAAATCATGTGACAATTTACAGGTCTTCTGTGTCAGTTCAGCTGAATACCAAAAGTTAAAGAATGAGGAAGAAAGAGATGGCAATCCAACAGTAAGATAAAGATTATAGCTTGACTTCAATTATTGTACATACATTATGAAGGCCTCAGGGAAGACTAGTTTTTGTACTAACTGTGTTACCCTCTTAAAATAAAGTGTTTACTTCAGATGAAATACTTTGTTATAGATGCTAAATAATTGAAAAGATATGACGGAGAACTAACAATTTAATGTTTAGCAGAACATCCACATGAATCCTAATCAAAGCTTGTTTTTGTTCTTCTCTCCCTTTGGCAAGTTTAATATTGGAATCATACACATAATATTTTTCCTCTTAGACCAATTTCAAAACAGCAAGGAGGGAGTACTGCTCATATTATAAGGGTTGCTAGCTGTTTTCCATTTTGGATTTTTATATTGCCTATGATACATGTACATGTATATATGGAGATTGTTTCACTTATTCCACATCTCCTTCTCTTCTATTCATGATGTTTGTTGTTATTTCTTAAATTCTATCAAACATTTTATTCCAGGTCTTTGATACGCTTGACGACACTGAGATTCCTGCAGTCAGACAATACATACAACAGATATCATCAGAACGACAAAGGGAAGCAACTCAGAGAATTCTACACAACGTGGCATCAGCCATCTTTGATGTTCAGAACTATCTGACAGAAAATGGTTTGACAGTAAGTTCTAAAAAACCCTAAAATTTAGAAACACCATGGTATCACCTAAGGGCTGTTCCAGAATTCATCGTGTGGGGGGTCGGGAGGAATTTCTATTACATATATGGCGGGTGGTGGGTGTTTTAGAAATATTTTGTGAAGAAACAATGATAAGAATTAATTATTTTTTGATGGGTGGTGGGGTAAAGAAAAAAGTGCCTCCCAACCCCCCCCCCCCCCCACACACACACACGTTTAATTCTGGAACAGCCCTAATGAAAATGTCAGTGAGTGTTTAAATCGGTCTATTTACCATGCAGTGAAATAAAACTTTCATCATCTGTATAATGATTAGTTTTATATTTTAGATTTTAAATTTTCTTAATCTATTTTTCAGACACACTTTTTGTTTTATCAAAGTTTTTTTTACTTTGTTTCATACCAAACCTTTTTATATATATATCATGTCATGATTGTCAACGGGATATTCAACAAACAACAATCAATCAATCTTCTGTATAATATTCTATAAAAAGTCTGGTAATTTTATACCTATTATTTTTTTACATGGGTATTTAATTTCACAAATAATAGCTGACATGAAATCAGTGAAAATTAATATCGGAAGATAATAAGACTATTTAAGAAAGTTTTACTTTAAGTAAAATTCCTGCACATTTATTTATTTTTAGAGCAAACAAGATAGATTTACTGTAAAGTCTGCAGTTGAAGATTTCTCCACACGACTGATGCAGGAACTGGTTCCCGTCCTGGATAGGATAGGGAGGGATGTTATGACTGCAGTCAACAGCAGGATATCAGTTAATCTCAACAGAGGCGTAGCGGTGGCCATAAAATCAGCTAAAGACACAGCTGTATCATGGGGATGTCATGTATGATTTTTTTTAAGTGGATCATTTTTAGCTCACCTGGACCGAAGGTCCATGTGAGCTTTTATCATCACTTGGCGTCCGTCGTCGACGTCGTCTGTCGTCGTCTGTAAACAATTTTTCAAACGTTAACTTGTCCAACACCATAAGTCCAATTGCAACCAAACTTTGTACAGTTGTTTAGTGGCATTATGTGTACAAAACTATCGTTCGGATTTTTGATTTGTAAAAAAAACATGGCTGCCATGGCTAAAAATAGAACATAGGGGTCAAATTACAGTTTTCTGCAAATAACTCAAAAACGGTAACAAATATCAAAAATTCTGGCAGAGGGTAAAAGTGATCAGCACCTCAAGATCTACCTGCCCAGAAATTTTTAAAAAGATCCAACAACGGATGTAGGAGTTATGGCCCTATTTCTGGATTTTTTCAAAATTTTGCACTTATTTAGCCCTATATCTTAAAAACTATACAAGATACTGTATTTCAAAAATTCAAATTGCCTATGATTAAGCACATCAAGATCTATATTTCATGTAATTAGGTCAAAGCTGTAGGACCATTCCTTTTAGGAGTTATTGCCCTTAAAACGTCAAAATTTACCGTTTTTCATTACTTTTCCCCTGAATTTCAAAGATTAACTTGTCTGACACCATAAGACCAACTGCATTTAAACTTGGCACACTTGTATAATAGCATATATGCTACAATTCTGTCGTTCGGATTTTAGATTCGTCAAAAAACATGGCAGCCATGGCTAAAAATAGAATATAGAGGTAGTTTTTTGGGGTAGTTTTTTGCTAATAACTCAAAAATGGTTACAGATATCAAGATTGTGCAAGAATCAAAAGTGATCAGCATATTAAGATCTACATGTCCTGAAATTTTGAAAAAGATCTAACTGCTGATGTGGGAGTTATTGCCCTTTTTGAAATTTTTTTAAAAATTTTTGCATTATTTAGCCCTATAGCTTGAAAACTATACAAGATATTTCAAAAATTTAAATTGCATATGAATAAGGACAATAATATCTACAAAATACATGTATGTGTATCTGGGTAGCTCAGGTGAGCGATTCAGGCTCCTGGGAGCCTCTTGTTCATGTTGTGCACATTATACTATGGTTTCATTATTATTAGGGGGTATCAATTTTTGGCCGCATTTCACAGAGTGAAAAATCTGGGTTGTAAAATGGTGAATGTTGGGCGGGCGGCATGCGGGCGGGCAAGAAATTTTTGTAACAGTGTTCTCAGCAACTACTAATCACAGCCACTTGATATTTTGTATACAGCATCAGGGTGGGGTCCCATAACGTGGGATACGATTTCAGGTATGTTCCTCACCTACTTCCTGGTAAAACTAAATCCAGCCATTTTTTACTTTGACAGATTTTCTTGGTTTTCGAGGGTAGCCTTTACCCATGAAATTTGATATCCAACGAAAAGGAAATTTAACATAAATTGGTATGTGGAAGACTTCAGAACAGCGAATTTAAGTACTGTATTAAAAATGCAGTCTTTTTAGCTCACCTGGACCAAAGGTCCATGTGAGCTATTGCCATCTCTTGGCGTTCGTCGTCGTCGTCGTCGTCCGTTAACAATTTTTAGCTGGGTCATGTGAGCTATTGTCATCGTTAGGCGTCCGTCGTCCGTCGTCCGTCGTCTGTCGTCCGTCCGTCGTCCGTTAACTTTTTTTCAAAGATCTTCTTCTCTGGAACCACTGAAGGGATTGCATTGAAACTTGGTATACTTGATCTTTAGGATGTCCTCTACCTAGTTTGTGAATTATATACACGTCGACCAACCAACATGGCCGCTGTTGCTAAAAATAGAACAGGGGGGTCAGACTACTGTTTTTGGCTTATAAATCAAAAAGTATAAGAGATAGAGGAAATCTGAGGCCACGCTACTGATTCAGCATCAAAAGCTCTACAAAAGTCTCCATTTGGTCAAAGTTGTCAGATGACCCCTTATAGGGGTTACGGCCCCTTAAAGGTGAAAAATAGCCATTTTTCATGTTTTTGGCCTACAGAATGAAAACTATTGCAGATAGAGATTAGCTGTTGCTTGCTTAAATGTTTAGCTCATTTAGCTCTACGAAAGTCTCCATAGGGTCGAAGTTGTCAGATTACCCCTTATAGGGGTTATGGCCCTTGAAAAATAGCGTTTTTTCATGATTTTGGCCTACAGAATGAAAACTATTGCACATAGAGATTAGATGTTGCTTGCTTAAATGTTCAGCTCATTTAGCTCTACAAAATTCTCCATAGGGTCGAAGTTGTCAGATGACCCCTTATAGGGGTTACGGCCCCTGAAAAATAGCCTTTTTCATGTTTTTGTCCTATAGAATGAAAACTATTGCGCATAGAGATTAGATGTTGCTTGCTTAAATGTTCAGCTCATTTAGCTCTACAAAATTCTCCATTGGGTTGAAGTTGTCAGATGACCCCCTATAGCGGTTACGGCCCCTGAAAAATAGCCTTTTTCATGTTTTTGTCATACAGAATGAAAACTATTGCAGATAGAGATTAGCTGTTGCTTGCTTAAATGTTCAGCTCATTAAGCTCTACAAAAATCTCCATAGGGTCGAAGTTGTCAGATGGCCCCTTATAGGGGTTACGGCCCCTGAAAAATAGCGATTTTTCATGTTTTTGGCCTACAGAATGAAAACTATTGCAGATAGAGATTAGCTGTTGCTTACTTAAATGTTCAGCTCATTTAGCTTTACAAAATTCTCCATAGGGTCGAAGTTGTCAGATGATCCCTTATAGGGGTTATGGCCCCTGAAAAATAGCGATTTTTCATGTTTTTGTCCTACAGAATGAAAACTATTGCAGATAAAGATTAGCTGTTGCTTGCTTAAATGTTCAGCTCATTTAGCTCTACAAAATTCTCCATAGGGTCGAAGTTGTCAGATGACCCCTTATAGGGGTTACGGCCCCTGAAAAATAAAGATTTTTCATGTTTTTGGCCTACAGAATGAAAACTATTGCAGATAGAGATTAGCTGTTGCTAGCTTAAATGTTCAGCTCACTTAGCTCTAAGAAAGTCTCCATAGGGTCGAAGTTGTCAGATAACCCCTTATAGGGGTTACGACCCCTGAAAAATAACGTTTTTTCATGTTTTTGGCCTACATAATGAAAACTATTGCAGATAGAGATTAGCTGTTGCTAGCTTAAATGTTCAGCTCATTTAGCTCTACGAAAGTCTCCATAGGGTCGAAGTTGTCAGATGACTCCTTATTTGGGTTATGGCCCCTTATATGCGAGCGTAGCAAAGCTCACTATTGTAGAGAGTCTGCCAAATTGCACAAGACTCAAAATACTATGGAAGAAAAATTGTTCTCACCGGAAACATTCGATTTTTGGAACTTTTCGAAAATGTCTGCGCGTGCTGAAAAATTGCGAGAAATAGTATTACATCGTCCCAGGCATTATTCGAAATTATCAATGGAATAGATTATATTTTTGTATATACGCGAGCTTTTAAGGCAATGTCTTTCTCATATTAGGTGAAAAATGGTGTTTTTGGCCTATAGAATGAAAACTATTGCAGGTTGAGAAAAGCTGTTGCTTGCTTAAATGTTCAGCTCATTTAGCTCTACAAAAGTATAGGGTCAACATCAAGACCAGGTGAGCGATTCAGGCTCCTGGGAGCCTCTTGTCTTATTCAGCATCAAAAGGTCCTTATAGGAGTTATTGCCCTTGAACTGTTTTTTCTATTAATTTAAACTGATTTTCAAAAATTTTCTCTGAAACCACTGAAGGGATTGTTTGCAACTTTGTATACTTGAAAGTTTGTGAAATTTATTCAAACTTTGGCATAAGAGATCAGGTGAGCGATTCAGGCTCCTGGGAGCCTCTAGTTCAAAAATCTTCTCCTCTGAAACTACTGAACAGAATTGAATGAAACTTGGTATGATTGATCCTTAGGGTGTCCTGCACCAAACTTGTGTTTCGATTTTTGATCTGTCAAAAAACATGGCCGCCGTTACTAAAAATAGACTACGGGGGTCAGACTACTGTTTTTGGCTTATAAATCAAAAAGTATAAGAGATAGAGGAAATCTGAGGCCACGCTACTGATTCAGCATCAAAAGCTCTACAATAGTCTCCATTTGGTTAAAGTTGTCAGATGACCCCTTATAGGGGTTACGGCCCCTCAAAGGTGAAAAATAGCCATTTTTCATGTTTTTTGCCTACAGAATGAAAACTATTGCAGATAGAGATTAGTTGTTGCTTGCTTAAATGTTTAGCTCATTTAGCTCTACAAAAGTCTCCATAGGGTCGAAGTTGTCAGATGATCCCTTATAGGGGTTACGGCCCTTGAGAAATAGGGTTTTTTCATGTTTTTGTCCTACAGAATGGAAACTATTGCACATAGAGATTAGCTGTTGCTTGCTTAAATGTTCAGCTCATTTAGCTCTACAAAATTCTCTATAGGGTCGAAGTTGTCAGATGACCCCTTACAGGGGTTACGGACCATGAAAAATAGCGATTTTTCATGTTTTTGTCCTACAGACTGAAAACTATTGCAGATAGAGATTAGCTGTTGCTTGCTTAAATGTTCAGCTCATTTAGCTCTACAAAATTCTCCATAGGGTCGAAGTTGTCAGATGACCCCTTATAGGGGTTACGGCCCCTGAAAAATAGCGATTTTTCATGTTTTTGGCCTACAGAATGAAAACTATTGCAGATAGAGATTAGCTGTTGCTTGCTTAAATGTTCAGCTCATTAAGCTCTACAAAAGTCTCCATAGGGTCGAAGTTGTCAGATGACTCCTTATAGGGGTTATGGCCCCTTATAGGTGAAAAATGGTGTTTTTGGCCTATAGAATGAAAACTATTGCAGATAGAGAAAAGCTGTTGCTTGCTTAAATGTTCAGCTCATTTAGCTCTACAAAAGTATAGGGTCAACATCAAGACCAGGTGAGCGATTCAGGCTCCTGGGAGACTCTTGTTTCATCACACAATGAAAATTGGTACCCTCGAAAATAAATGAATCCACAGTAAGCCAAAAAACCTTGATTCATGTATAAAGTATTTACAAATTTGCATATTACGCAAAAATCACACTACATATAGATTATTACACAATTGCACAGGGTTTTCCATATCCGGTCCAATATCATTCCGAGACTCCTTTTAAAGGTGACAGCATCAGCAGTGACTAAAATATGGGTCTAGGAATTGCATGTGAACTGATATTGAAAACTCTGTCATAATAAAACCTTATCTAGTCTGTTACTCACTGAAAAAGACAACATAATATACAGTAAAACTCAATTATAAAAAATTTGCTAACAACGAATTTACGCATATAACAATTTTGTTTCATATCCCCGACCAAACTCCTGCAATTTTGATGTAAAATAAAGTAGAGATAACAAATTTGTTTTTAACGAATATTCTGATACTATGAACTTATTTTCAATTCCCCAAATGCCAATGCATATTGAAAATTACAACATTATATGGACCTGAAAAATGCAAAAAGGTAAAGGCGATAATCAATGATTGAACTGACAGACATCAAAGGTAATAAAAGTTTATTTGATGAAACAAACGTGAACTGCTGTTATTTTAATAAAAATAATGTTAGATCATTTAGAGTTTACTTAATGTTTTAGAAAATGGCTTTATTGTAAATTTAATATGCATCCTCATATGTAAGTTTTGTGTTCAAAGCCTATAACGAATTCATTGTATGACGTAACAAAATTGGTTATTTCAATACAAAGAATTGCACTTATAACAAATTGTTTTCCCTGTTCCCCTGAAATTCGTTATAACCGAGTTTTACTGTTAAAATATTCAATTTGTTATAATAAGCTTTATTGTTTGATTGCAGTTATAAAATCAATTATAATCTGAACATCTCATGTTTGCTAAAAGTTGAAGTTTGTGGCATCACAAGAGCATGGGAGGCCTGATATGGACCATATCAGGTCCCTGGTCAAATATGGCTTGGACACTTCTGGCTGTTTCATTTGGGCAAAATCATGCAAAGAAATGCTAAATGTGTTATAAAGTATGATAATGCCTGATCAAAAGAACATCATACTATATATGTATAAAAAGACCAAACCATGAAATAAGATTCCCAAAAAATATAAAATTTTGCATTCAATTGATTGATAAATTTCTTAAACCCATGTATTTATGAGTCCATGATTATTCACTTATTCTCAATTCATGAAAATTAATTCCCATGAATTTAAGTTCTTTCGCAATACATGTATTCTCATGATTTCTCAGAGCTTTTGCAAGATTTGATACAATACTTTTATAGACTTTTAAAAATTGTTATTATGAAGATACTCAATTCTTAAATTTGACTGTAAATGTACTGTTTGACTGGTATTTTCAAGGATTTCGCAATTAATCAGTTTTTGCAAAATGAAATATGTGCAAAAATTTAATAATTCATAGAATATTTATAAAGAATAATCTACAAAAACATGATTTAATTGGTGAAAATTTGTACATTGGCAGTATATTGGTAAATGTCAAATGTATATTGTAGCCAAAGGACGGTGGATACTGTTTTCCCACATACAAAGCGACAGTAAACAGACATGGAGAATTTAAATCCCCTGCCCTTAACAAGGAGATCAACTACAACGAAGAACTGGCCAAGCCTATAAACACCAGTATCAGCATTGTGTGGACTAGATTCTTCGGGTAAGATTAATGTGCTTTTCTCTCTAAGAATCAGGCATTGAATGAATCATGATTTTAAAAACACACGAGTTTGTCTTTGAAATTTAATTTAAAATGTATTAAGAAATACAAAAATGAATTTCGTTTTATTTCAAAGTGTCAGTTAATCAAGAAATTTTTTGTATGAAATGCATGTAAAATTTGGTTTCAAGGGAGGTAACTCCTTACAATCACATATATTTCCATTCATTCTATTGAAAATTTTTCTACAACCTCTGACACTTATTGAGGCAATAACCAGCTAGTTTAGTTTTAGTAGATCATAAACAATGTGCAGACATTGTGAAAATCGTGTGTTTTTTTAACCATGATTCAATTTTTTTCAATTTTGCTTGATTTTTACAGAGAAAAGCACTTATAGTGCTAGATAGGAATATGCCATAAAATTTGTTATATGCAGGTCAGAGACACAAGTTTTAGTCGTATATGAAAACTTGGTCAAGCTATTCTCTGGAAGTTCAACACGAGAAGGATTTTCCAGGCAACATGTTTCAATATTAAAGGACAAACTATGTCCTTAGCAACTTTCAGATTTTGTAAAATTTTGCATTACTGTTAAATACACAAAAGTGACCATCCAGTTTAATTTCCAGCACATCCTAAAAGAATATATTTCAGCTTAGGCTAAGAATAACTTGCATTTATGACACTGAATTTTCCTGATCAAAGAAAAATAACTCAAATTATATTCTTTTTATACAAACATGTTTAATAAGATGTCCTACTTATAAAAATGGATAAAAAAGGGATATTTATTTACAAGGGTAGTTCACAATTATTCTAGTTTTAATTTATTTCAGCTCAGAGCTTTGGCAGGTTATAGAGAAAGGACGAAGTCTGATTATGATTGAATTAAGAAAATTTACCAACAAGTTGATTGGAGAACTGGCCACGGTCAATGTGACCACCTCCCAGCTACAGAACACACAGAGACAGTTTCTCAAAACTGCACAGAATAAGGTAGTCATTGATTTGAAAGGACTCATTCAACTAAAGAGGATCAATTTCCAGAAATTAAAAAAAAAATTTTTATATTTTCTGGTTTGCTGATTTTTGTCTCGCCTGCAACGAAAAGTCGCGGAAGGCAATACATAGGTTTTACTTTCGGGCGACGGTGGCGTAAACTTTTTGTGAGACTTGGGTGGAAAATGAATTTCTTGAAAAGTATAATTGCTAGGCATCTGATAAATGGTATACAGAGAGTTCAGGTCATGGTCTACACAACTGTCACCATGTCATGTGACTCTGACCCTGTTTTCTTGCTTCAGTGACTTTGTGAACTTAGGTTTTTTTTCTGGCTGCAAATGATTTGGTAAGACTTTATTTGAAAATGAAATTCTTAAAAAAGTATAATAACTAGGCATCTGATCTTTAGGATATCAATGAATAAGATTATGATTTTAGGGTGTGTCACCATGTCATCTGACCTTGACCTCATTTCTACACTAAATGACTGTTAATATTGGTTGTTTGTGTTCAGTCTTTTATGTTAAGTCACTGACATATCTAGAATCATTTTAGTTGGTCCACAAGAACATGTCAAGAATTTATGAAAGTGAATAGATGAAAAAATATGTATTCTGATGGGACCAGCAGGCGAGACATACTTTAGTGTTAACACTTGTTTCTTCAAGGTGTCAATACAGAATTAACACTTTGTGAAGAATCTTATATTTAATGTTTTGCTGTAATGCACCAAAAAAAAAGATTGGTACCTAATGAATAATAATGAATGCAAGACTGCATTTTTTCTAAAATCAGGTCATGAAGCTTTAAAATTCTAATGGATCTAAATGCTCAGTTGGGTCCAATTAGATTTCTATCTGAATGGATATGCTTAATGACCTTATACTATGAATAGATGCTTCACAGCTCACAAACATTAAACCTATTTCTCTTCTCTTAAGACACTGAATCGCCATACCTGTTGGTGTCATTTTTGAAAATCTCAATTTAAAATTCCTGAGATAAAATATAAAATCATGTTAAATTAGAAAATGGTGGCAACTTAATATCATGTAAAGGACGTGAGCTATTTATTTCACACCCTTACCTTTCTTCAAAACAATTTTTACAGTTGACAGAAATGATGAGGACATTAAGAGATTTTGTTGATGCAGAACAGAGAAACATTAGTCGAGTCTTTTCTCCTGTTGTTAAGGTTTGTTATACATTTATACTTCAGGTTGTTTAAGGTAAAATGCCTTTTTTCATGTAATTAGAATTTCGCTATATTCACCACAAACACCAGTATGTGAAAAAATATTTCACAAAAATTATCCCCCTTTTCAACAAAAGCAAGAAATTTTCCTCGCATGAAAAAATACATGTCTTGTATGTTATGTTTTCAGCTCCATTCAGACATGCAAGCAGTTATTACATGTATCTTGTTTGAAAAGACAACAAATTCTAAACTTGAATGAAAGTATTTATTTATGATGTTGCTGGGTGACTAAACAAACTGTCACATGAGACTGCTTCATTTCTTTATTTAAGAGCCTGTCTATGTCATGCAAAGTTGTCTGAAAACAGGTTAGGAAATTCGCTGAAAAAGTAACCAGCCCTGAATTGAAATTCTACCTGTTTTTGCTATATAACCAGTCAAATTTTCATGAATTTTAGCCAGCCCTGCCCAAAAGTTACAAGTCTCGGGCTGGCGGGAAGGGCTGTTATTTCCAACTCTGCTGAAAACAAAAATTCATTTATGTAAAAGGTATAGTGCAACTAAAAGACCCTCCTTTAAGACTTGTTCAGGCAAAATTTTTGGCCGTATTTCACTAGTGAATGGCAGGTGGACAGGCTGGGAAAATATTTTCGTAACAGTTTTCTCAGTAACTACTAATCACAGCCCCTTGATAATTGGTATGCAGCATGGGCTCCCATAACATGGGATTTGATTTCAGGTCTGTTGCTCACCTACTTCCTGTTTACTAACTTAGTTAATTTTTGACATTAATGTTCAATAACAGTGTGGGAAATTAACACAAACCTGCTTGCCCCTGGCCAGTGAAAAACGTTTTAAGCAAATGTAATTTGGATGAAATTTATATTGGATTGTGAGTAAAAAATCTAAAAATCAAAGATTCGGGCAAGTGCATTTCAAATCCTTATTTCATGGACTGCAATGATAGAAAATTTTCTTCACAGTTTTATCAGCAACTACTAATCACAGCCTCATGATATTTGGTATGCAGCATCAGCATGAGCTCCCATAATATGGGAATTGATTCAGGTCGATGGCTCATATACTTCCTGTTAGACAAAATCCGTGCATTTCTGTCTTTGACCCATTTGTTCTTTGAAATTATGGATTACCAAAATTGCCAGATTAAACATCATTATTGAAAAAATATTGGCACAATTTTCATTCCATATACCGGTACATACAGCTGAACCGCCGGGATGACAGGAGAGTTTCACTCTAATGTCACAGCGGGAAAGGGGAGATAACCGAAATGGCGTCGTCATTGAAAATGACCCCAAACGATAGCTGCATAAAACAACTCGGATCTAGCGTATACGATATATTTTGGAATTGTTTTTTATATTAAATAAAACAGTATTTAAATGCCGACTTATTTCACCAAAAAAATTGAGATTTAGTGTTCTTTTTGAAAAAAAGAAGGCAAGTTAAAAAAGGGGGAGGAAGAATGTTACTCCGACAGTGGGTCTCGTATTTATTGACAAACTTTCATCCTACAACAAATTATAGGTTTTAATGACAAACAATACGCGAAATGATCACTAGAGAACATAACTATACCAAATATTGACTATGTATGTATCTATTATTTGAAGAAGGCTTTATTAAGTCTCCCAAACGAAGTTTGGAGACTTATTGTTTTTGTTGCGTTTCTTATTATTATGTCTCCCAAACGAAAGTTTGGAGACATATTGTTTTTATACGACCGCAAAAAATTTGCGGACGTATTATGGTATGATGCTGTCGTCGTCGTCGTCGTTGTCGTCGTCGTCGTTGTCGTCGTCGTCGATGTCTGTTAACTTTTTAGTGTTTCCACAATAACTTTAGTTCCAGTTATCCGATTGCTATGAAACTTTACAATGATGTTCCTTACCATAAAAGGATGCATGGGATTGATTTTGGGGGTCCCCCCATTTTTCGTTTAGAAATTAGGGGCCAAAAAAGGGCCAAAAATACTACTTTTTTGTTTGTTTCCACAATAACTTTAGTTCTAGTTATCCAATTGCTATGAAATTTGACATTGATGTTCCTTACCATACAAGGATGAATGGGATTGATTTTGGGGGTCCCCCCTTTTTTTGTTTTGAAATTAGGGGCCCAAAAGGGGGAAAAAATTCAAATATTTTACTTGTTTCCACCATAACTTTGGTCCTAGTTGGCCTATTGCTGTGAAATTTGTCAAGAATGTGTCTTACAATAAAATAATGAACCTGATGAATTTTTGTGCCCCCCTTTTTCTCCGTTGTGTAATTAGGGGCCAAAAGGGGCCAAAATAAAAACTTTTTTATTTGTGGTCCGATTTCGAAATTTTTTTTTACATGTTTGTTCTTGTCAAATAGCGGATACAAAATTAAGAATTAATTTTTGCGACCCCCCCTTTTTCCCCCTATTACGTAATTAGGGGCCAAATGGGGCCAAAATCGAAACTTTTTTATTTGTGGTCCGATTTTGAAATTTTTTTTTTGCAAGTTTATTTTTGTCAAGTAGCGAATCCAAATTTGAGAATTTATTTTTGCGACCCCCACCCCTTTTTCACCTGTTACATAATAAGGGGCCAAAAGGGGCCGAAATTGAAACTTTTTTATTTCTGGTCCGATTTTGAAATTTTTTTTTGCATGTTTGTTCTTGTCAAATAGCGGATACAAAATTAAGAATTAATTTTTGCGACCCCCCCCTTTTTCCCCTTATTACGTAAATAGGGGCCAAATGGGGCCGAAATTGAAACTTTTTTATTTCTGGTCCGATTTTGAAAATTTTTTTTGCATGTTTGTTCTTGTCAAATAGTGAATACAAAATTAAGAATTAATTTTTGCGACCCCCCCTTTTTCCCCCTATTACGTAATTAGGGGCCAAATGGGGCTTTTTTATTTGTGGTCCGATTTTGAAAATTTTTTTTGCAAATTTATTCTTGTCAGGTAGCGATTCTTTTAAGAATAAATTTTTGGGGCTGTAATCATAATTTAAAAAAAAATTCTGGTTCGATTTTTTATTTTTTCCCCAAACATTATTCTTTTAAAGAGTAGAATACAACATTCAAAATTTATATTTTTAGCCCCTGGGTTGAAAGTCCATCAGAGAAGCATGTGTCAAAAACCTTTGTCAGTCCACCATGGGCTGCATGTGTCCAGAACAATAGACTATCCATATTAGGCCTAAAACGTACAGGGTTCAACATGTTGCGGTCGTATCATGCTGCGCTCGGCGAAGCTTTTTATTACTCTGTTTCTTATTATTATTTTTATTAAGGTCTTTCCCTTTCCAAAGGGAAGACTTTATTGTATTTCGTCGGCCTATTATTATTATTATTATTCTTTTTTTTCTGCCGCTCGTGAGCAAAAAGTTTCTTGACCGATCTTAATGAAATTTGGCACACTTATTCAGCACTGCCAGGAATAGAAATGAGTATGCCTGTGAGCGCCAACTCCTTTTAGGTTCGGCGCAATAGCGCAAAACGCTGTTTACCCTTGTGATCAGATCTCCTCCGAAACGGTAATAGTTATCAAGATTCTGTTTAATGAAAATTGTAGCTTACATCCTGGTGATGATTTATCATGCAAAAAGAATGCTGTAATTTACTTCCTGGTTGCGCGCGTATGGCGCAAACTTGGCGCAAAATGTCAAAGTTGTCCGATTTTGATGAAATTTGGTTTCCAGGTAGATTTGAGGGTCCTGATAACGAATCTGTGGTCAAATTTTTTTTTGCGTTTACCATTGCCGAAATGGCGGTCGTCAAATGGTTTTTTACCTATAACTCGAAAACCGTTAGAGATAGTATAGACAATATGTGAACAAAAAATGATCGTCTTGAAAAGACCTACAATTAGAGTCCAAAAAGTGTATGATTCGAATGAGCGGTTGCGAAATGGCGGCCGAAACAAGTTTTCGCGAAATAGGTTTTTTGCCAATAACTTGAAAACCGTAACAGATAGTATAATAGACATGTGTATGAAAAATGACCGTCT
Source organism: Arcuatula senhousia (assembly GCA_963971305.1). Classification (NCBI taxonomy): domain Eukaryota; kingdom Metazoa; phylum Mollusca; class Bivalvia; order Mytilida; family Mytilidae; genus Arcuatula; species Arcuatula senhousia. The sequence continues at coordinate 61,665,321 of OZ020306.1, forward strand.
TGACAAGACCTATCATTTAAGCCCAAGAAATATATGTTACGGTTGAGTAATTTCAAAATGGCGGCAAAAACCTCATCCTATGCATTATTGATATGAATATAACATTTAAACGGTTACAGACAATATAGTTAATATATATATATTTATTATCAGTAATCAAAGAGCTTGACTTTAAGACAAAGGTTAAAGGTCATAGGTCAATTTTACGGGAAAGACCTCTCATTTGTTCTCTGAACAAATGGCACTTTAATTATTATTCTTTTTCTTCTTTCTCCGCGGCATGAAACTGTCCATGCGAGTTCTCAGAAATTGCTTGATGGATTTGCACGAAACATTGTATGATGGTAGATGGGTCTTTGAAGTAAATCCTAACCTATTCGGAATTTCCAAGATGGCTGCCATTTTCAAAATGGCCGCCATTACATAAGGGTACCCCAAAACTATCTCAAAAACTACTGGATGGATTTCGACCAAATTTGGACGTTCATTGACAAAATTAAAAAGGACTTGATTGGTGAAAAAAAAAAAATTCAAGATGGCTGCCATTTTCAAAATGGCTGCTACTGAAAATAGGCAAAATTTAAAAATGTCAACCGATTTGCATGAAACTTAGTATATTAACAGAACAGGGTAAGGCGACCTCAAATCTGTAAATAAAATTTTCAAGATGGCCGCCATTTCAAAATGGCCGCCATCCAAAGTTGTAAAAATTGACCAATTTCAACCAATACTTCAATTTCAACAAAATTTTGTATCTAGAGGTTTTTATGAATGGTGAAATAGAATACGGTGTCAAAAATGCGTTCGTTTGGGAGACATTTTGTGTTGGGCATCCCCAACACAGTCAGCACTTGTTATTATGTCTCCCAAACGAAAGTTTGGAGACATATTGTTTTTACTCCGTTTCTTATTATTATTATTATGTCTCCCAAACGAAAGTTTGGAGACATATTGTTTTTACTCCGTTTCTTATTCTTTTTATTATTATTTTTTTTCTTCTTTCTTCCCATGAACGTGTCCGGTAGTTTTCTTGGAAACGAGTCGAAGGATTTTCACGAAACATTGTAGGATGGTAGATGGGTTGCTGAAGTTGTGCATGGACATTTTGAAATTTTCAAAATGGCCACCGTTTCCGTGTAATTAGCGAAAGTTCATAATATAGGACATTGCAATATCTCGGTAACCTAGGTGCGTAGGAGGCTGAATTTTTGTAGGTGAATAGAGCAAAAGGAGCTTTTTAATAATACGAAAAAAAATTTCGAAGCGATATTTACAGTTTTCGAGTTATTTGCGAAAATGTGATTTTTTGGGCCCGAAAATGCGAAAATCTTCAAAGTGTTTCGATTTCGACAAAATTTTGTATCTAGAGGTTTTAAAAGATGGCGAATCATAATACGAGGTCAAAAATGGGTTCGTTTGGGAGACATTTTTGTGTTGGGCATCCCCAACACAGTCAGCAAAAATGCCTGCAAAAAGTTACGGTATGTAATTATTAAGTCTCCCAAACGAAGTTTGGAGACTTATTGTTTTTACTCAGGTTTTTCAGATTTTTTTTACTATGAACTTGTCCGACCGGTTTCTCGGAGATGGTTTTTCAGATCAAAACCATACTTGGTATATGAGTTATTCATGTTATGAAGGTGTGCACAAAACTTTCGATTTTTTCAAGATGGCCGCCTATTTCAAAATGGCCGACAAAAATCGGCTAATTTTTGGGAATGTTGACCGATTCTGATGAACATTGGTTTCTGGGCTAAACATGATGCTCCGAGTTCAATGGAAAAGACCAAAAATTGCTATCTTGTATAGTTTTTTTTTCATAATTTTTTTTGTATTTTTTTGAATTTTTGAAAAATCACATAAAAAATTTAAAAAAATTCTGAAAAAAAATCAAGTGCTCCGATCAAAAATCTGATTTGATATTTGAAATCAGCATTATAAAAGCTACAAAAAAGGGGTGAGTCATGAAAAAATCTGACCAACGGTTTTCGAGTTATACAGTTTTGAAATTTTTTCCGAAGTGACCCCACCCCTCATTTGGACCCCCTTAATTTGGCAATGGACCTCTTACATTGAAACGATTACCGTATTGAGTTCAAGTACATGTTAGGCATCTTATAATAGGTATTGTTTATACAGATTGGATTTACTGTTTGAGAGCTATAAGGAGTTTTGTGTGCGAAACCATGGCATTTTGGCCTACGGTCCCCCTTTCTGGTACCCCCCAGAACCCCTTATGACTTGTGAATCTGATCTTTTTGGTATTAATTCTTTACATTGGCCTTAGTCCTACATGTTTACCAAGTTTCAGAAGGATCGGTTAAAAAATGCCTGCAAAAAGTTACGGTATGTAATTATTAAGTCTCCCAAACGAAGTTTGGAGACTTATTGTTTTTACTCAGGTTTTTCAGATTTTTTTTACTATGAACTTGTCCGACCGGTTTCTCGGAGATGGTTTTTCAGATCAAAACCATACTTGGTATATGAGTTATTCATGTTATGAAGGTGTGCACAAAACTTTCGATTTTTTCAAGATGGCCGCCTATTTCAAAATGGCCGACAAAAATCGGCTAATTTTTGGGAATGTTGACCGATTCTGATGAACATTGGTTTCTGGGCTAAACATGATGCTCCGAGTTCAATGGAAAAGACCAAAAATCTTCTCGGTGGATCTCGAAAATATAGTTATATTGGTAGAAAACATGTAAGTGGAATGTCATCATAGTTTACAATTTTCTTAAAGTCTTATTGCAATTTCTATATTTTTTTTTGTTTTCCATGTGAGACCATTTCACAGCAAAATAAGCATTATTCATACACTTTTTGAAATGAGACATAAATATTGAGATGATGAGGTTGCATTCATTCAACTAAATATTTACATTGTTATTTCAGCTTATTATAATGGAATAAATTTGAAAGTTTAAAACCCTGCCTGTCATCATTAATTTCACTTTTTTAGGGACTATGTTAGGGAGGGACCAATTGACCCTTGAACTTCAGCAAGATGGGTATATTATCTCCCTTTATGATTTAAAATTATTATTTTCACACTCGTCCTTTTTACAACGGAAAAAATAAAGCTTTATTTCTTTTTCTACAACAATTTTGAACTATTCTCATTTATTGGTTAACAAAAGATCTTTATTAAATATTAAATATTTGCAAATTTTAAAATTTAACTATACCTGTTGCATTATTTTCTATTTACTTATTATATCCAAAATATATTAAATTCATGATGATCTTCAAATATTGGGACAAAGGGAAGCCTTCATTAAAAATTGGAGTTGTTACTTTTTTAATCGTTTGGGAGACTTTGTGTGTTGGCATCCCAACACAATCATATCTTGTTATTATTATTCTTTTTCTTCTTTCTCCGCGGCATGAAACTGTCCCTGCGAGTTCTCAGAATTTGCTTGACAGATTTGCATGAAACATTGTATGATGGTAGATGGGTCTTTGAAGTAGAACCTAACCTATTTGGAATTTTCAAGATGGCCGCCATTTTCAAAATGGCCGCCATAACATGAGGGTACCCCCAAATTATTTCGAAAACTATTGGACGGATTTCAACCAAATTTGGACGTTCATTGACAAAATTAAAAAGGACTTGACTGGTGAAAAAAAAAATTTCAAGATGGCCGCCATTTTCAAAATGGCCGCCACTGAAAATGGGAAAAATTTGAAAATGTAAACCGATTTGCATGAAACTTAGTATATCAATAGAGCAGCGTTAGGCATCCTCAAATCTTTAATTAAAATTTTCAAGATGGCCGCCGTTTCAAAATGGCCGCCATCCAAAGTTGTAAAAATTGACCGATTTCAACCAAACTTGATATGGTAACCTAGGTGGGTAGAAGGCTGAAATTTTGTAGGTCAATAGAGCAAAAGGAGCTCTTCAATAATACGGAAAAAAAATTTGAAGCGATATTCATGGTTTTCGCGTTATTCACGAAATTATGATTTTCCAGGCCCAAAATTCCGAAATTTTTCAACTTGCTTTGATTTCTTCAACAAAATTTTGTATCTACATCTTCGCTAGCCATGGGTTACGATCCGCTACCTCACCTTGGCAGATCTAGAAGGATTTTTGTGGTCATACATTCTCTGATCTGATTGGATGCAGTGAAAGTTGGCTGCATCCAATCAAATTGCCCCATTTCCATTTTTAACCAATCCGTTAACAAATATGTGGGTTTACAAAGGTGATAAATAATTATTATTTTTGCAAAAATTATTACCAGTTTTGATCATATCTTACCAAAATTTCCTTTATTTTATCTTTAGATAAATGTTTGTCGTTAATGGAATAAAATATCTCCTATTTTTGCAACTATCTGGATGAAAATATTTTTTTTAACTTGGTATAGATATTGCTTCAAGGGAGATAATTAAAATGTTAAGATTACAAAAACCTTCTAGATCTGCCAAAGGTAGCGGATCGTAACCCTTGGCTAGCGAAGATGTTGTATCTAGGGGTTTTAAAGGATGGGGAATTGAAATACGGTGTCAAAAATGTGTTCGTTTGGGAGACATTTTGTGTTGGGCATCCCCAACACAGTCAGCACTTGTTATTATTATTCTTCTTCTTCTTTCTCGCGCCGCCAACTTTGTCCGGGGCCCTTTTGTACTTTATACTTGACCGATTTATTTCAAATTTGGCACAGTGGTAGAACCCTATGAGATGTGGCTTCTCCCTGAAATTCAAGTATGGGGACCCCCCAGGGGCTGTGCCACGCCCCCCCAAATACCCCAAAAAATGATATTTTTTGAATATGTCGAAAATAGTTCAAATAACTACTTTATAACCATATAATCCTTATTATAAGACGAATCATTTGGTACCACAGGGGGGTCCCAGGGGGTCATGCCCCGCCCCCTCAAATTACAAAATCTTGGGGGGTCCCAGGGGGTCATGCCCCGCCCCCCTCAAATTACAAAATCCTTAATATCTTTAAAATTATTGAGATCCCCACCCTATAACCATATATATTATTACTCCTCATGATTAGACGAATCATTTGGTACCACAGGGGGGTCCCATGGGGCCATGCCCCGCCCCCCTCAATCTACAAAATCCTTAATATCTTGAAAATCATTGAGATCCCCACCCTATAACCATATATATTATTACTCCTTATGATTACACGAATCATTTGGTACCATAGGGGGGTCCCATGGGGTCATGTCCTGCCCCCTAAAATTACAAAATCCTTAATATCTTGAAAATTATTGAGATCCCCACCCAATAACCATATATATTATTATTCCATATGATTAGACGAATCATTTGGTACCATAGGGGGGTCCCAGGGGGTCATGCCCCGCCCCCCTCAAATTACAAAATCCTTAATATCTTGAGAATTATTGAGATCCCCAGCCTATAACCATATATATTATTTCTTCTTATGATAAGACAAATTATTTGTTGCCATAGAGGGGTCCCAAGGGGTCATGCCCCACCCCCTCAAATTACAAAATCCTTAATATCTTTAAAGCCATTGAGATCCCCACCCTATAACCATATATTTTATTACTACTTATTTTAAGAGAAAGCATTTGTAATCATAGGGGAGTCTGAGATTATTACATGGGAGTCAATTGGGAAACTTCGTTTGGGAGACTTAGTTACAATTTCGCTGTTACACTTATTACTTGTTCAAGTTGGCAGTACAAATAAATAATAATTAATGGTTTTCAAGTCCAGAAATTTCAAATGTTTCTAGTCGAGAGGATAGTCATGGAATATCCTGTATAAACGTAGTTAGACAAATTTTAGCTTTATGTAAAATGCAAATATTTAAGAACCATTTAATGCATTAGGTCACATGTTAACCCACAATTGGACTTCCAAGGGAAAAAAGGGGGTCAGCTGATCCATTATGGGCTAGATAAAGAAATTATATAGATTGATCTAATTCCTTGGCTAGATGAAGATTTTGCCACAAATCTGGTAAATGGCATTTAGTGACAGACAAAAATATTTCACAACTTATGTGCTAGGATCATATTGAAGGATCATGGGCTTGATCATTGTTGGTTGGAGGGACAAAATAATGACTGCTACCATGATCATTCCTCTTGCTGTATTTTCAAAATGATTATGTCGATTTCACATTACTGTATATTTCTGTTCCTCTCATTTCCCTTTTTAAGTGTCTTATATTGAAACCTTATTTTTTTCCTTTATAGTGTTTTTGACTAATTTATAATCTAGTCTACAATATATGTCACATGTGGTCTAAATATCATGTGTTGGCTTTCATATCTTTACTACTCCATTCTCAATGGTACAGGTTTCTTGTCTTCTATATTGATCTTAATATTATTGTTTCTCATTTTTTTAATACATAAAAGCTTTCAAAGATATTGCAACAACAAGGGTATTTTAAAAAGCAAAATACCAAAACTGTCAATGAAGGCAAAGATGTCCACAATGGTCCTAACTTGGTGCAGGCATTTCAAAAGAAATATTGGGGTAAATCATGTTTTATGGCACCAAATTATTATTTTTTTGTGTGCAATCTCGGGGTACAAAACCAAAAGTTTTTATGACACACATCATTTTACCAATAACCATGTGTGGAAAGAGAATACATGGCACAACATCCAAAAAGACCACCTTTAATTTATATTTCAATATTGACCAGGGGTCCACATTTTCTTTATTAACTTATCAATGCTAGCACATCATTGTACACCCCAAACATTCCACTATTAGACTATTAGTATAAGCCTTCAGGAATAAGAAATAAGGGATAAAAAGTTTGTGATTAAATGCCCAACTGCATATGGGGTACCTCTTGCATACCAAGTTTCATAAAATTCAGCTCATTAGTTTCATAGGAGTTGCATCCACAAAATGATGAATCATGATTTTCCGCAAATTTCAAAATACAAAAAGCCATTATTTCCACAAAAATTGTGGATTAAAAATATCCTGGTAATATGCACAACTAATCAATGTGATGGTTTTACAGTTGCCAATTAACGAAAGAAGAACGAGTTGTCTGTTTTCTGCCCTGTTCTCGTTAGTGTTTACTGGTTTTGTCTCTGCCCTTTCAGACTTCTGACATTCGGATGCCCCATAAGTACCTGTGTTTCCTACATATGGTGTACTTCTTACATAATAAGTTTCATTAAATTCTGTCGTAGAAGTTTCATCCACAAACTGTGATCATATATAGACTGACTGACAAACAAGTCAAAAATATTACTTTAGATATATACAAGAATGATCCAATGCTTGACATATGACAAAAGACCTTCCACAAAAATTGAACTTTGATTATGTTAAGAAGCCCTTAACAACTTAACCTCCTTTATTTTGAAAACAGTTCATCAAAACCAAGTTTCAAGAAATAAAAAAACAAATTAAAAAATATAAAAGCATGTGGCAGCAAGTGGTTAAGCAAATATGCCCTTTTGGTATTAAAGCTCTGTAAAAAGGATTTGTTAATAGAACTCCAAGCTTTTGGTCTTATCTGGTTTCTTAAAGAATACAATTATCCAATTCACAAATAACAGATTTTAAGACAGAATGACCAGCATTCACATAAAGGGGTACTGGAAGCGCAATGCTTGTCTTCCCCAGACGGCACAGAATGACCAGCATTCACATAAAGGGGTACTGGAAGCGCAATGCTTGTCTTCCCCAGACGACACAAATTACATAGATACTATCTATTACTGTTAATTGGAAAAATGTAAAGAAACACAATTCGACATTTAACATGAATATAATCATTATTAGAGACCATAATGTCCATTTAAAAATACTCTACAATTCCACAAGTTCATTCTAGACCTGATTTTACATTGAGATAAGACATTTTAATTTTTTTTCATGATTACACACACTAGTTTCACTTCCATATAAAGGGTGGCGTAATGGGGATAATATGCTGACAAGCAATGCAAATAAAAGATGAAGGCAAATAAAAACAATATCTTTTAAAATAAAATATTTATCAAACAAATAAAAAAGAGCAACAAGCTATTAGCAAAACATATAAAAACAAGCTAAAATGTATAAAATAAAACTTTATAATATATGTATAACAGCAAAAAAAAGAAATATCTTTAAAATATGCAACAGAAAATAACAATGTACAAAATTATTTTAAAAAATAAATAAATATAAAATACATAAATATCTTGAGCAACAAAATAGACATTAAATTAATATAGTGTTCAATGAAAAACTGTTTTAGAGTTTAAATGGCACAGTTTCTGTAATGTCCTCTTGTTCTTCAAATCTCTGTTTCATCCATTGTTCTGAAAAAGATTTGAAATTAACAGTAAGCTTGTTTGAAATCCACTAATGCACACTTTTACATGATATGTCAAAACCCGACGGATACGGTCAAAATCCATCAATTCTCATTTAAATAACAAAAGAAAATGATACATCAACACCCACTGGAACTGGCAGGTATCAGGTAATACGGTGTATAATTTTTATCTTGTTAATGCTAGATTTTTAAATTTTTAAATTGTTTTCAGTTTTCCGCACTTGTCAACTACAATACACATGTGTAGTGTTATCAACATTTAGCAAAGAATATTTTGCTTAAACCAGTGCTATGGACCGCCCTAAACTTGATGTGATATGAGAGCGTTTAAGCTCCAAGTTAAGGCCTTCCTGTGACTTAAGGGTGAAGAACAGCATGTCATGCATATATACTCCATATCCTTTCACTTTTAGATAATGTATGATTTCTGGTGTTTAGACTACAACATGTACCTACCCTTCATAAAAATCAATGATCAGAGGCTCTAGTTCTTTTTCATTTTGTAGTCTTCCTTGTTCTTTTTCTGAAATAGATATATACAGTTTGGAGGTTAAATTGCAGTTTTGAATAAACAATTAAACTACAGAGAAATACTGAAGAAAAACAACATATTTTGTTAACATCAAATTCAAAGAAAATTCACACATTTCATAAACATCATATTAAAAAAAATCACACATTTCATCAATATCAAATTCATAGATCAGTCACACATTTCATTAACATCAAATTCAAAGAAAAGTCACACATTTCATTAATATCAAATTAGAAGAAAAGTCACACATTTCATTAATATCAAATTCGAAGAAAAGTCACACATTTCACTAATATCAAATTCAAAGAAAAAATCACATATTTCATTAAAGTCAAATTCATGTTGCATAAACACATCCTACAATATATATACTTGTATCTATACAATCAATCATGTTTGTACACGTAATCAGTATGTCAAATGCATTTGCAATAAAGTCTACTTTCTCAACAACAAATGCACTAAATATTAACATCAATGCCCTATGGATAAATGGGTTAAATGTTAAAATAATTCAATTTTCAAAATAACAAAAGAATCAATCAATTCATTAATTCATCTTGCATACACACATGTATGACATTATCAGTCATGTATGTATAAAATCTAAAACTTACAAAATATATATATTAATAGTGCAAATATATTTACAACAATGGATAAATGGGTAAAATTTTCAAGTTATAACTCATCTTGAAAATAAAATTAAAAACTTATATACATTAGATATCAGTGAATGTCAATACATGTACAAATATTTGCATATTTCATATACATGTAAAGCACCTAAAATCAAATAAATTCCTCCAAGCTTGGTTCATCTAAGTATGAAAGATCCTGTCCTAAAATAAAAGCCATTTCATTATTAACTGTTTCCTGCTCATCATCACTCCTCTCTACTGTTTCCTCCTCATCATCACTCTCATCATGGACAACATCAGGCTCATCCTCCAAGATCTCCTCTGAAATTGAAAAGTCAAGTTCATTATTTAATACATGTATTCAAGTTGGGCAAATTTAAACAATTGGTGCATTTGCATCCTGGCCCACATGTACCATCTTTTACATCAGATTTGCTTTTGCGACACTTGCATCTGTTTGTTGTACAACCTGTTTTGCATGAACACCCTTTAGTGTACCACTGAACTGTTTGTTCAATATTTCTAAAATTTAAATCTGTGTCCCATATACTTTCAATACAGTCATTGGTTATTTTCCAACCAAAGTCGGTTAAAGGCATTAAAATCATATAATTTACAGATGCCTGACTCCAAAATTTAAAAACCCACGTTGAACGCAGCCAATGAAGTTCAAGAGCTTGAGGATTTGGCATCATCTCTTGCTCGGAACAAATTCTATCCCACATTTTTTCTCTGATAGCTGTAAGGAACTTTAGGTGTTTATCATTGTCATTTTCAGAGATAACTGAATTAAAAAGAGCTTGAGGAGAAGTGTGTGGAAGAAAAGCAGAACAATGTCTTGAAAAATAAACAGCACCAATTAATCTAAAAAATGCATTTAGACCAACAGGTGAATCAACATCTGAAAAACTACAAGCATCATTATTATCAATTGGACCAGTGATGAATGGTGCATACTTTCTGAAAACATCAAGAAATGTTTTCTTTCCTAGACCTTTAAAATAAGAAATGTAATCACATCCACTGAAAATGTAAAGCAGCTGAATACAAACTTCAACCTCCTTTATTTCATGAAAACAAATGTCAGTTTCAAGACATGAAACAAATTTGTTTAAATCGACATATGACTTTTCATATGGAGAATCTAAAAGTTGAACAAAAACAGACTTGCCCTGGAAAAACTTCCTTACAAGTGGCAAGCCTATAATATAGACATCTGTATCTGGAGAGTAAACAATAATATTAGATGCAACAGAAGTAACAGCGTGTAACCATACTCTTGTATCAGCTTCCTCATGTGAACCTGTAACAACTAATAACTCAGCTGATGAATTCAAATATGAGCACCTTGCTTGATCTTTGTACTGGCCATCAAACCCACCTGCAGTTATAAAAACACATTCATTATTAGAGAATTTTGAGTTGGCAATTTTAAGAAACTGTTCTGAAATAAAATTTATCAATAATCTTTTTTGTTTTCTAACTGAAAGAAACAATCTCCAATTAGAAGGCATATCTGTTTCTTCAGAAATTTCATGAAACTCATACACCTGAGCTTTTTTGTCTCTCCTAGTGCGTTCAATGTCCTTTGGACTCAGACCATTCCTGTTCGGGTCGTCAAAAACCAGGTGAATTTCTGTGGCATTGAACTGTTTCTGTGGTCGAACAATCCACTTCTCAAACAGAAAGCTAGCATAATCAGAAAAAGTTTTATGATTAAGCAAAGGAATGGTATTAATAATAAACATTCCATCCAAAATAAAGGCAGTAGAACCAGTCTTTGGAGGAATGAAGGAAACAAAAGATTCTGGATACAATTTTCTGAAAGAAGAAGTAATCCATGATTTTTGACCTTTCTCTGGAATGCCATCTGCATTACAAATAGCACGAGGCAGTTGTAAAAACTGATCAAGACCTGAAACTGGTTTATTTGTAAATTTGGAAAAAGCAATTTTTTTACGTAAGCATGAAATCACAGTCTTTTGGTCCTTTATTTCTTTTTTCTGCCTGAACACAGTTGGTTTTTGTGAGCTAAATGTAACAAGATTTCTTCTGTGTCTTTGGGGTTTTTTCGGGCCTGAAACTTCTTTCAAAAGAAAACACTGTAAATAAGAAAAATAATCTTCAATTCCATATTTTCTGTAATTTAGTAAACTGTCTGTCTGTTCGTCTGTAGCTTCAATGTCTAAAAATAAATGGTGAAGATTTTTTTTGTCATTTTTGCTGAAAAGAGAAGACTGCATTAGTTGGTTAATGTATTCTGAAATAGTTCTTTCCTCTGTCTTGATTAAAGGTATATCAATAAATTTGTTGTTTTTGGTATCCTTGTTGACCTGTAATACTGTGACAAGATTATGCAAAGTTTCAGCTCTATATGGTAAATAATAAGTCAAAGATGCTAGTGAATTTTCACTAAAATTATTCAAAGCATTTTTTGTTTTTAAATTTATCTGCATTTCGTGTGCCTCGTCAAGAGCAACTGAATGAAAAGCGGACCCAGTAATTGATGCTGCAAAACAACCATCTGAAAAAGCTTGAATAACATTAGCAGGAAAAGTTTGCAGGTCAGCCAAATGATAGGGTATCATCCTAAGATAGTTATGTTTATCAAATGCATGAAACAAGCACACAAGCTGTTTAAGACAGGCATTTCTCAACTCCCAATTTCTTGTCCTAATTGAAAAGTAAAATCCAATATACTGAGTTAAATCTTGATGAATAAAGGCATCCCAGAATGAAAATGTATCACTCAGAAGGCATTGCGATTGTCGCCACTCATCAAACTGACAAAGCATCTCATCAGAAAAAGAAGAAAATAGGTCTGCCTTCTTGGAACATATTTCATTGACTAACTGTGCAGTACATAATGCCTCATCTTCTGAATTCACTGAAAGAGAATCTAATATATTAGATAATGATTCATTAAACAAATGAAAATCAAATGGTTCTTCTTGGCATTCAAGAAAACGACTGACTTGAAACCTAAGAAACGCTTCCCAGACCTGTAACAGAAATCTGTGTGTTAATTTGAAATTAGTACATTCTGCTAGACTTCTGTAGGTTGCACCATGATGAAACTTGGAAGCAAGTTGCTTTAGACCAGCATCTAAATAAATTTTCATAAAAATGGGTTGTAAATTTTTAAGAATGTGCCAGTCTCCTGGGTAGGCAAGGACCCAGTTTAAACTATCACCATATTCTGACTTCAGCTTAATCAGATGGTCGTAACTTTTGCCATCACCGACCACAACGACATGCTCACATTCACTTCCAACCTGAAACTTATTATGCAATATATTGAGAACATTTAATACGGTTTCTTTTTTGTCGGCCATTTCATTCAAAATTGCTACTGATGAAAATGTAGATTTAATAGTAGATTCTTCTGGAATTGAAAAGAAACTTTTAATGCCTGGAAGTTGAATGTTTTTTGAATTACACAACAACTTGAAAAACCCAAATTGTTTCAGCTCATGTAACAGAATCTTTAAAGACTCAGATTCTGTACCACTGCAAGAGAGATCATCAATAGATAGATGAGAAAATTTGTTATGGTTGATTGTTTGATCAGGGACAGGACCAACTTTGTTTTCAGGGTTGGAAATACTTTCTGTTACTTCCGATGGAATCCTTCTTTCTCTGCAAAGTTTAATTTCCCTTGAAGATAAAATTGAATTAGAATGACAAGGTTTGGGTACAACAGTTTGGACTGTAGTCCCATGAAATCCGGATTTGTCTCTACCAGCTCCTACAATAGAATAAGCCTGGTTTTTGTCCAAGTTGTCAAAGCTGGCAATTGTGAAGGAGTTTGTTGAAATTACCCTGCTTTTTTCCTCTAAGTACCTAACCCTACTGGCTATATATCGCTGTAAAGAATCTTTAGAAATCCCTAAACCTAATTTAGAATTAATTGAAAGAAATAATGATGATGAATGTGAAAATTTGTCAGCAACGTCTGTCAGTAACAAATGTAAAGGTTGTACACACTGTGAATTCTGTGTATTAAAAATACAGCTAGAAATCAATAGTCTAGGGAGAGATCTTAAAACATTAAAAGGTTCATCTATATAATGCTGGTCCCATGGTGCCTTTGCCCAATCCTTGTCTTCTTTGTCAGTGCTACTTAACCTAAATAAAAAATTCCATAAAACAGGGGGAATTTCTATAATTTCTGAAAGAGGATCAAAATTATTAATATTAGGTAGCTGGTCATTTTTTACAGAATTAGTAGTGTAAATTTTAATTAAAGGTTTTAAAATACCTAAAGCTCTTTTCAAAATATTTTCTTCATCAGAAAAATAATTCTTCCTTTCTGAAATAAAAACATTTATTTTATCTTGAAGGATTGAAATTTCCTTATCCTTTTTTATAACCAATTCTGACTTTTGCACTATAAATGAATGTAAAGCTGTAACCAAGTCAGTTCCATTTCTATAAATGAGACCGCCTGCTTTCTTTCTTTTAGGGCTGAAATAAATAATCCCTTTTCCTAAATTAATTTTCAACATTTTTATCAACCATTTGGAGTTATGAAATAGCTTATTCAGCTCATATTCAGATAAGGCTAAACCAAAAGCTTCTATATTATTTATCAAAATATCCTTATACTTTTCATAAAGTGTTGGGACAAGCAAAGGTTCTTCATCCTGAAAAGATTTTACAACAAATTCTGTTATTTGATTCAAAGAATATTGGTCAACATTTTCAATCAATATCTTGTCAAATAGAGGTAATTTTGATAAACAGTCTGTTAAATACTGTTGAGTTTTATAAACAGCTTCCTCTCCAGCTTCTGACCTGCAAAAAGAGTTGAAATGCCAGTAACATGTTGGACAACATAAAACTTTGTCAGGAAGAATAACTTCATCTTCTTCTACTAGATCTGTAACATACAATAAAAATACATGTTTTTTATCTTCCGTTATAGAATTAAACTTCTTCTGACGTGAGGTTTTATTACAAACAAAGCACTGAGAAATTTCCTTTTTACAATTTGAAATTGAATTATAATGACTATGGCATACAAAAGCTGGTAAATCTGAATTTCCTTCAGGAATTAAATCTGAAATATCAATCTCAAAAGCCTTCTGAAACAAAACAGGGTCTATATTTGTACTGTGATCATAGGATTTGTCACATAACTGGTATCTACCTAAAAAACAAGGACCTTTAGGACTACATGCTTTTCTTGGTAGCTGTTCTTGCTGATCTTCACAAGACCTTACATAAAGACGTTTAAATTTCAAGTCACAACCCCTACAAATACAGTCTAAATCTAGAAAATTGTAAGTTTCTTTTAAATAACCATAGAATGCAGGATCATCATCTTTTTTCTGTATAAGATGTGTATACCTAAATGTATGAGAATCACCACATTTGACACATGGTCCAGGGCTTCTTTCAGGATGTAACAAAGCGCACTTGGATTTAGGCATGATATCTATAATAAAAACATTATTATGTTTAATACATGGGACCTGAAATACATGTACATGGAAGATAACACAGCCAGGCTGGCCTGTAAAATAATAAGAGTCATGATATGAGATCAGATTCCATAAAGACTGACAGAAAAGCAAACACAATACAATGTGAGCAAACTTCATCAAAACCTTAAAAGCAGAAAATCAAACAGAAAACGAAGAATGCTTAATCAAAACAAAATTAACTAGTGCTGATTGTGTTGGGATGCCAACACATAAGTCGCCCAAAATCGCCTTGGATAGTATTCCATTTAAAACAGTGCATCAAAGTAAGTCTAGAAATCAAATTTCGTTGAAATCGGACAAAGTTGACGTTTTTGGGGGGCGGGTGTGGTAAAACGGCCGCCATTTTAAAATGGCGGCGTTCGCATCAAATTTTTTTTCGCCATTTTGCTCAGGAATGATCACTCTACCAGGGTACCACTTTTCATTAAAATCCATCCACCCATCTCCGAGATCTGAGAGGGGCCCAAAAATCTTAAACGGCGGCCATTTTGAAAATGGCGGCCATCTTGAAAATTTCAAAAGTGGATTGCACACCTCTGAGTGACCCTCCACCCATCTCAGCAGGTTTTATCTTGATTGGTCAAAGCGTTTTCAAACAATGTGTCGGACAAGTTCATGATTAAGAAAGGAAAAGAATAACTAGGTATAATTGTGTTGGAATGCCAACACACAAGTCGCCCAAAATCGCCTTGGATAGTTCCATTAAAATCAGTGCATCAAAATAAGTCTAGAAATCAAATCGGACAAAGTTGACGTTTTTAGGGGGGCGGGTGTAGTAAAATGGCCGCCATTTTGAAACCGGAAGTTGGATTTCAAATCCGGTCGCAGATTTGAGCTCAGCATACCCGCTTTACCCAGATGACCAATTTTCAAGACGATCCGATGAAAAAAAAAATTCCGCCCACTTTTTCCGATGGCCGCCATTTTGAAACGGCGGCCATCTTGAAAATTTTAAAAGTGCATTACACAACTTTGAGTGACCCACTATCCAATCTCACAAGTGTTATTGAATTTCCTTGGACTGTTTTCTTGTATTAGGGAGGACAAATTCTCGATAAAGAATCAGAAGAATAATAACAAGCTATAATTTGTGTTGGGATGCCAACACACAAGTCGCCCAAAATCGCCTTGGATACTTTTTCTTCCCATTCAGTGCAATAAAATATGTATAGAAATAAAATTTCATTGAAATCGGACAAAGTTCACATTTCTAAGGGGGGCGGGTGTAGTAAAATGGCCGCCATTTTTAAACCGGAAGTCGGATTTCAAATCTGGTCGCAGATTTGAATTCAGCATACCCGTTTTACCCAGATGACCAATTTTCAAGACGATCCGATGAAAAAAAATTTTCCGCCCACTTTTTCCGACGGCCGCCATTTTGAAACGGCGGCCATCTTGAAAATTTCAAAACTTGATTACACGCCTTTGAGTGACCCACTATCCAATCCAACAAGTGTTATTCAATTTCCTTGAACCATTTTCTTGTATTAGGGAGGACAACTTTACGATAAAGAATCAGAAGAATAATAATAATAATAATAACTAGCTATAATTTGTGTTGGGATGCCAACACACAAATCGCCCAAAATCGCCTTGGATACTATTTCTTCCCATTCAGTACAATAAAATATGTATAGAAATCAAATTTCATTGAAATCGGACAAAGTTCACAATTTTAAGGGGGGCGGGTGTAGTAAAATGGCCGCCATTTTGAAACCGTAGGTCGGATTTCAAATCCGGTCGCAGATTTGAACTCAGCATACCCGCTTTACCCTTGTGACCAATTTTCAAAACGATCCGATGAAAAAAAAAATTTCCGCCCACTTTTTCCGATGGCCGCCATTTTGAAACGGCGGCCATCTTGAAAATTTCAAAACTTGATTGCACGCCTTTAGGTAACCCACTATCCAATCCAACAAGTGTTATTCAATTTCCTTGAACCGTTTTCTTGTATTAGGGAGGACAGCTTTACGATTAAGAATCAGAAGAATAATAATAATAACTAGTTCTAATTGTGATCGCAAGCGAGTCACAAAAATGTCCCCTCACGTACCCCTCTTTGTCAATGTCTCTAAGCATTTGAGATAACTTATTATATCCAATTTTCATCAAAATAGGAGTAAGTTTAATTTTGGCGGGAAATGGCCAAAATTAAACTTACTCCTTTTTTGATGAAAATTGGATATAATAAGTTATCTCAAATGCTAAGAGACGCTAAAAAAAATTGATGTCAAAAATAAGTTCGCCATACCACTTTTACCTTATATACCAATTTTCATCAAAATCAGAGTAACTTTGATTTTGGCGGGAAACGGCGGCCATTTTGAAAATGGCCGACGAAATAAAAATTTCAATGTCAAAAATCAACTCGCCATACCACTATTACTTTATAAACCAATTTTCATCAAAATCAGAGTAACTTTAATTTTGGCGGGGAAACGGCGGCCATTTTGAAAATGGTCGACGATAAAAAAATTTTGATGTCAAAAATCAACTCGCCATACCACTATTACCTTATATACAAATTTTCATCAAAATCGGAGTAAGTTTAATTTTTTGGCGGGAAAATGGCGGCCATTTTAGCCGCCATTTTAAAAATGGCCGCCAAAAAATTTTTTCGATACCAAAAATGAACTCGGCATACCACTATTACCTTGTAAACCAATTTTCATTAAGAAATAACAAAGTTAAGAATTTTTACATTACTATTACAAAATATATTGTTCCAAGAAAGATAACTCAATTTGACAAAAAAATTAAATTTCGATTTTTTGCAAAATTTTGAGAACCGTATGTCCGATTTTCAAAATTTTTTTTTTAAATGAAAGGTATCGAAAGTCTACACTTACCCCATAAAGGAATTTGTGTTACCCCTGCCTGATCAGAAATGCCAGGTAAAATTCAACTTCGGTTTCGAGGAGCCATTTTGAGGCCCTTTTTTGACCTATAAGGGGTCGTTCGATCTCGACGAAAAATACAAAAAGCACAATCTCCCATTCCATACTCTTGATATATGAAGTTTCAGCTTCCTACCTTAAAAGATGTCGAAAAAATGAGGTGGACAAGTTCACGATCCAGAATACCGAGAAAAATAATAATAATAATAATAACTAGTGCTGACTGTGTTGGGGATGCCCAACACAAAAATATCTCCCAAACGTACGCATATTGTCGCTCTTGCATAAATTTTGACATTGCAACCTAACTCCCCATCATTTGAAACCTCTTGATACCAAATTTTGTCGAAATGGTAGCATTTTGACAATTTTCCCATTTTTGGGACCGAAAAATCACATTTTCGTGAATAACTCGAAAACCGTAATTATCGCTTCAAAATTTTTTTTCCGTATTATTAAAGAGCTCATTTTGCTCTATTAACCTGCAAAATTTCAGAACCCTGCGCACCTAGGTAACCGAGATATCGCAATGTCCTATATTATGACCTTGTATTGTTTCCATGGAAACGGCAGCCATTTTGAAAATTCTGATTTTTGCATTCCCACCTTTGAGACCCCCTCTACCAACATACAAAGTTTCATTAAGATCCATTTAGTAGTTTTTGAGAACCGGTCCGGACACGTTCATGTCCGGAAGAAAAAAAAAGAATAATAATAATAATAATAAGAAACAGAGTAAAAACAATATATCTCCCAAACATAGTGTTTGGGAGATATAATAATAACAAGTATTAACTGTGATTGCAAGCAAGTCACAAAGTCCCCCAAACGACCCGTATTTGCCACTATTCTCTTCAGCATGTCAAAAAACCCCTAAATATAAATTTTCATGTAAATCGGAGCACTTTGAAAATTTCGACCCGATTATCTCCCTTGAGAAATCACATTTTTATTTATATCTCGAAAACCGTAAATATCGCTTCAAAATTTTTTTTCATATTATGTAAGAGAATGTTTTGCTCTATCAACCTACAAAATTTCAGAACCCTGCGCACCTAGGTTACCGAGATATTGCAATGTCCGTTATTTAGTCCATTTTCCTGTTTCCATGGAAACGGCGGCCATTTTGAAAAGTCCGATTGTCAACGAAGCTTCCTTTCTTTACTATCTATTATCCTGCCAAGTTTCATATTGATATGTGGAGTCGTTTTCTCTGGGATCTCCGGACAAGTTCACGACTAAGTGGAAGAATCGGAAGAAGAAGAAGAAGAAGAAGAAGAAGAATAATAATAATAAGAAACGGTGCAAAAACAATAAGTCCCCAAACGTTGTTTGGGGGACTTAATAATAATAAGAAACCGAGCAAAAACAATATGTCCCCGACACTTCGTGTTCGGGGACATAATAATAAGAAACGGTGCAAAAACAATAAGTCTCCCAAACTTTGTTTTGGGCGACTTAATAAGAAACGGTGCAAAAACAATAAGTCTCCCAAACTTTGTTTTGGGCGACTTAATAATAATAAGAAAAATAATAATAATAATAATAATAATAAGAAACGGTGCAAAAACAATAAGTCTCCCAAACTTTGTTTTGGGCGACTTAATAATAATAAAAAAAAAAATAATAATAAGAAACGGTGCAAAAACAATAAGTCTCCCAAACTTTGTTTTGGGCGACTTAATAAAAACAGTCTACATACATGTATCAGATTGTGTCAAATATATAAACTTAATTATATTAATACAAGAATAACAGACAGACACAGCTACTGCCTCACAATATTTCTATTATGTCTCTACATGGCTAAACTATAAATGTATGTAGGAATAAAAACAAATATGTATTTCACAAGCAATTAATTGGGCAGCTACATGTAGTCTACACACTGTATCTGGCTGAAAAAAGTTATCAATAAGAAAGATGGGAATATATAATAAAGGAAACACACAGGGTGAAAGACAGACAGACAGACTGTCTCAAGTAATAATTAAATTTGGTCTCTACATGGCTAATATGCTGGTCAAATGCACATGTACATATGTTTCAAAATCAACCCACGTGTCGTATGGGACGTGTACTCTAAAAATAACACAAAAGGGGTTATAAGTCCTACAATTCTACATAATTGTGTTTTTAGTTAGTCTATGCTTTATGCTGCTAATAGTTTTTCTTTGTTTTTTTCTGTTAAAAAGAAAAGTAAAGGAATATTACAGTAAATAAAAGGAAAGGGGCACACGGTACAACCACTCTGTTTGGGAAAGTACCGGAAAAGGAAGACCAAAGTTTTCAGCCTCGGTTGCATCAGTAACAATGACCGATGGGTATTTATGCAAATTTTTGGAAACTTTAGTCATTATTTTTACCATTTTTACCCGGATTTAAGCATTTGGACCAATAGGATGCAAGTGTGTCAGTTATTTTGGGCACAGGGGGTTTACCCGCCATATTTTTGTAACAAAATGCAAGAAAACTTACCAGCTTGATAAATTTTGCGAAAAGCTGAAGAATGATGTCCGTGTGGTCCAGTCATGTCCATAAATCATTTTTGAACCCCTCAACACATCAAATTCATAGGAAAACATGCTGCATTTAGTGTATTTCTTGTAAATCTGCAAGCACCGAGTGTAAACAAACACATGACGATATGCGATAACAGCGCCCCTATATAAAAAATGGAGTTGCGCCCCTTGATATTTTGACAATAGAACCAATGGGCGGAGGCGAAATATCGTATCGGGGCGGTTCAGCTGATAAATAGAAAAAAAAATCACAATGAAAATGTCCAATTTGTAAAGAAAATTACCAATAAATCAGATGAAAGTTGTTGAAGCCTGTAAGGTGGCAATCTTGGATTTTTTGCCAGATTTCACAGAGGGAAAAATGCAGGTTATTAAATGGTGTATGGCAGGCGGGCGGGGAAGAAATCTTCAAAACAGATTTCTCAGAAGCTTCAAATGTAGTGTACTGATCACAAACACTTAATATTTGATATACAGCATCAAGGTTGGGTCCAATACTGTGGGAATGAATTTCAGATCTGTTGCTCACCTACTTCCTATTTTAACGTAATCTATGGCCGTTTTTGACTTTGACAGATTTTCTTAGAAAATTTTGAGCAGGAATAAATCTTATTACAGGTTCTTTCAGTTGCAATATATCTTTTACAGAATTTAAAACTTTGCTTTTAGACAAAATTTACAATTTTTTATGATTTTTGTCTCGCCTGCGAAGCAGAGCGGGACATAGGTGTTACTTTACCGGCGGCGGCGACGGCAGCATTAACTTTTTGGAAAAGTTTTATGAGCACCTCCATATCTCAAGAACTATTGGTCCTGGGTTGATGAAACTTGGTATGCATATGCCCCAGTAGTAGCTTAGCTCACTTGCATCCCCATCTTTTGACCTTGACCTTAATTTTCAGGTTGAGTGACTTTGACAATTTTCAATACATATAATAGCAATGGAAAAGTTTTGCGAGCACCTCCATATCTCAAGAACTATAGGTACTAGGTTGATGAAACTTGGTATGCATATGCCCCAGTAGTAGCCTACCACAGTTGCATCCCTATCTTTTGACCTTGACCTTGATTTTTCGGTTGAGTGACTTTGACATTTTTCAATACATATAATAGCAATGGAAAAGTTTTGCGAGCACCTCCATATCTCAAGAACTATAGGTCCTAGGTTGATAAAACTTGGTATACATATGGCCCAGTAGTAGCTTAGCACAGTTGCATCCCCATCTTTTGACCCTGACCTTGATTTTCGGGTTGAGTGACTTTGATTATTTTTATTGCATATATTTGCAATGTTTAAGTTCTATAAACATCTTTTGATCTCAGAAACTGAAAATCCATGTAAATTCAAAATATAGTGGAAGTAAGAAAGAATAATTGTTTCTGATGGTGCCGGCAGGCGAGACATACTTTGGTGTTAACTCTTGTTTTAAAGAGACAGGCTCTCAAGATAAATGTCTGATATATTTTCCAATTCACACAGGAATACCTAGATCCAGTGTACGACGACTGTTTAAATGACAGTGGACAGGGGTTCTTCAAGAGGATGAAAAACAAACTTGAGACTGGTGTAGACACGAAGAAGAAAGAAATGTTTTCTGAAGCATCTTCACAGCTGCTTACTCAGCTAACACAACTCATGGTAAGGAGTTCAACAAAAGTAATAACCTAAAAAACATACCTAGTTATTCAAAACATTAGATTATTTACTCAAGGAGCAAAACAGCTATTATCAGAAAGAGTAGAAAAAAGATATAAAATCTAGAGGCATATACATTGGTTGGGTGGTCTTAGGCTCTGGGTTTAATACCAAACTATTGATCACAAGTCAATTGCCTCAACAGGTAGAGGGTCAAGTATCACTTTGTAATTTACAAAAAATGGGAATTTCCCACCTGTATGTAGTTAGGGCTGTCAATTACCTGTCCAAGGTAGATGGGTTTTTCCAGGTACTTGTATGGCTTATGTGCCTTAAAAAGGGTGTTAAAACATAACACTTACTCAATAATTCTTATGCTTGATTGACCTAATATTAAATCTCTTACTTTTAAGAAATGTAAGATGCATGCATAATAATTGCTTTCAAACCTGGTGGTTTCACTGAATTCCAAGAAAACCATTTAATTTCCTAATCAATGTTATGTTTTGAAATAATTAACCATTTGCTCAGTGAATGCATTCATATGCATGCTCTTATAAATTAATTTAGCCAGATTAATCTGCATGTTTAAAGCATGCTATAGATAAGAACATGATATAAAACGTTCAGATGATATGTTTACAAGTTAAAAACTTGTGTTATTTCTCAATGAATGAGGTTTTTGAACAAGTGGGGTTCAAAATAATTTATAAATTGTTTTGAAATAATTTTTTTCCTATCATACAAATTTTGAATCAAGAAAACATGTAATTGAAATTAATTTATAAGAAATGACCACAATATTTTTTCTGTCTTTTCGAAATATAAAAACAGGTAACACAAAAGTGTGTGCCACATTTTAAAATGTCATTTCTTCATAAACAAAAAAAATATTGTGTTCATTCCTTAAATAAAACTCCTGAATAAAGATAAACAGTTGCTTTTGATGAAAAAACAAGACAAAACAAGGCAAAGACATACTGGGGAAAATGAAGATCACAATGGTCCAACCATTTCAAAAGAAATAGTGGGTTAAACCAAATTTATAATTTATGTGTACAGTACATGTACAGAGTTCTGTTAACGTTTTCTGTCTGCTTTGTCCCATGGTACAATGGGGAGTCTGGGCATAGAAATGAAGAACAATAAACCATGTAAATTATATGACATTTAATTGTGTATTTACAGGAAGATGTTATAGGAAGGATCAAGGCTGTGTGTACAGAGCTTTGTACGTGTCTCCAGACATCGTTTGAACCACTGTGGAATTCTTCAGAGTCAGCTAAACAGTTGAAGACAACTTTGTTTGAAGGTACAGTACAGCTAAACACTGATATGGTACACCAATATAATAGTTTAAATATCTTTGTATTCCCTGCAAACAAATTTAGGAGTATATAGGGATCTCTCTGTATCTTATTGTTTGATAGTTTGTCCACATATCTCGTAAGCAGAACTCCTCCTAAATTTCCCCTCATACAGTTCTTCCTTTCATTGAATTCCATAAAGTGGTTTTCAATGAAAGGAAGTACTGTGTAGGGGGAATTTTCTTCAGGTTATAATTTTTGTCTGGCCTGTGAAGCAAAGTGGGGCATAGGTGTTACTTTACTGGCGACGGCATTTACTTTTTGGGTAAGGTTTAATGAGCACCTCCATATCTCAAGAACTCTAGGTCCTAGGTTGATGAAACTTGGTATGCATATGCCCCAGTAGTAGCTTAGCACAGTTGCATCACCATCTTTTGACCTCAACCTTGATATTCCAGTTGAGTGACTTTGACAATTTTCAATACATACATGTACATGTACATGTATAACAGCAATGGTAAGGTTTTGTGAGCACCTCCATATCTCAAGAAATGTAAGTCCTAGGTTTATGAAACTTGGTATGTGTATGCCCCAGTAGTAGCTTAGCACAGTTCCATTCCCATCTTTTGACCTTGACCTTGATTTTTCGGTTGAGTGACTTTGTGAAAAAGAATTATTGTTTCTGATGGTGCTGGCAGGCGCGACATACTTTAGTGTTAACTCTTGTTGCTTTATTGGTGAGGTCTGAGGAATCCCTAAAATTAATGATTGCTACATGTTAGTCCATATATATTTACAAACTCTAGATTCTGTAAACACAAAAAATTAAGGCCACTAAAATTAAACACCCTTCTTTTGGATACAGATCATGAAATTTGCAACTTGCCTAAATTACCCACTATATGGTACATTTTATTGAGATGTGAATGAAGAATTTAGATTTTTCTGGACATTATTTACTTGGTAATTGCAGTTTCAGTAATACATGTACATGCACCATATTTGTAGTAAAGAGACATAAAACACCTTTTCCTGTGATTATATATAATTTCCTGAAATTTCTGTTTATCTGAACTTTTCAAAATAAATGTATATAATAATTCTAATTTCAGCCATTACAGAGGCCACACTTGATATTTCAACTATATGTCGAACTGTTGGTGTACAGCTAGAAACAAGGGCAGTAACTCCTCATGGACATTCTAGTATCCACCTAGGGTCCCCATCCAATAGTTATCCGTTTTCTGCTGGTTCAGCTTCAGCCTCCAATGTAGCTGTGAGAGCTATGGAAATGCCTGGTTGCTCCTACTCAAGTCCATCTCAAATGACAGAAGTTCATGAAAATCAAGCCATGCAGCAAGCTTCATTTTTGCCGAGGACTGCTATGTCACAAAGAGTGGTGGAACTACCAGGCTGTTCTGGCATTAGTAGGAAAAAATCAACTGATCATGGAAATGACAATAAATACCAGTCAAATCAAACTGCTTATCAGAGTTTTGGACAGACTACTACAAGGGGCATTGTACAGCCAATCAAAAGTAATGTTTCATCAGACAATAAGGCGGCTTATAAATGTGCATCAAGTACACCACAAAACAGTGGACAATTCTCTGACAATAATCGGATGGCCTCACCTTCTAGTATTGTTTTAGAAAGAGCTACAGACAGTTCTTATGTGATGAAGATGGCTCAAAATTTAGCTCATCCACTGGTCCCAGATAGAGTATTGCAAAACAGGGAACCAAAGTTGTCGTCTGCTGGTAAAAATATAACTGCTGCTGGTGTTTCACCAAGAGTATCTGGTCAAAGTTCACATGCCTTTAATGCTGTATCCAATAATGGCAGTGGACCTAGAGCTACTAGTGCTACAAATAGCCAAACCATGCGAGCCATTTTGATGAGACCACAAATTCAAGGAACATCATATATACAGAGTGCCTCCACTCAAGCATTATCACCATTATCCCAAAAGCTTTCTGGAGTTACTCAACAAAATAATCAACAACCTCAAAGTGCTCCAAGTGCCCCGACCATAGCTAGTCCCATTCGACATTTGCAACAAGTTGTCATTGGTAACCAAAGAATGCCAATCTTGGTTCCATTAGTCAATAACAACAACGCTCCTGTGAATGCACCCAATCAATGCATGCCAAATTTGTCTCCTGTAAATCTACCACAAGGTGTTCGATTTGTTAGACCAAATATTCAAGGTCAGGTCCCAATGTCTGCCAACGCAAGTCAGAGTTCTAGGACATATTCTGGAGGTCAGGTAACTAGGCCAGTCGTTTCTGTACAAAATCCAGCAACCATAATCCAAAGACAAAGCCCAAAACCAGGAGCTCAGAATATGTCTATAGTTAAAGGTATTTTAGCTAATACAAGCCAGCCTGGCTCCAGTGGAGTGAGCAGACATCAACAAAATGTGCCAACACCTCTGACAAATCCACAATTTCAATCTCAAAATCAAAATTTACCATCAAATACAAAACAATACCGTTTTGTTAGCATTTTGCCAAAAGACAATACCAGAATGCCTGCTCAAAACCTTCCATCTGCCCTGAATAACAGTAGAAATACACCAAAGGGGAATTTATCAACAGAACCGTCAAGACTCATTGGTCAAGGTCGTGGTTCTATTTTTGAAACCCCAGCACAGCCAGCCAATCAAAATACAGGACATGTTATGCCTGGAAGTTCTCAACCAGTGACAAGAGAGGTTGCTTCAACACATTCTCCAAGTGGTCCAGAAGTACAGGGCAACATGAAGGACAAAGTTTGGGGAATCGGTAAACGGAAAGTAACTACTAGTCAACCAATCGTGACTCAGCCAGAAAATACTATTATTCCGTCCATTAAAGAGGAACCTAGCGTGAAAAGGAGAAGGATAAGAAATCGTAAGTTTTCTTTTCACATATGTGTACTTTTGTTCTTGTATAACCTTCAAAGTATGGCAATTGAAATCATAGAAAAGATTTGCACAGGATCTTTTATGTATCTAAACATGTTTTGCTCCCAAATGAACTTTTTAACAAATGTGTACAGGCAAATTTTTCATTTCTTATATTAGCATTTCAAAATTTATCACATGAATTGGGCAATCAAATATTTATAATAAATAAAAAATTATTTCAATTTCATGATCACAAACAAGAAAAGAAAGATGCATAATTTATGTAATTTTTGGCCAGATTTCACGGATTGATAATTCCTTGTTATATAAAGGTGAATGTCGGACGGATGGGTGGGGATGAAATTTTTGTTACAGTTTTCTCAGCAACTAATAATATACAATTACGGCCCTTGGAAGAGGTGAATATCTAAAATTGTCAACCAGAGGTGGGGTTATTTCCCTGAGGGCTTTAGCCCGAGGGAAATAACCCCAGCGAGGTTGACAATTTTGATATTCACTGATTTCAAGGGCCGTAACTGTTTTATTATACCGAACAAACAGCGGAAGGTTAATCACCGGTGAATAATAGGGTTATTCAATGGACATGGGTATTTGAAAAGGTTATTCACCGGTGAATAATAGGGTTATTCAATGGACATGGGTTTTTGAAAAGGTTATTCAACTTTTGTACGAATTTGAAGAAAAATACCCAGATTATTTCACGTCATGTGACCTTATTTCATCCAATTAAATTTATTACTAATACAGTAAGGTATAATAATCACAGTTATTTGATATTTGGCATGCAGCACCTTGGGTCCCAAAATGTGGGATTTGATTTCAGGTCTGTTGCTACCCTACTTCCTGTAGTATGAAATCCAGCCGTTTTTGACTTTGACAGACATGACAGAATTTTGTCTTTTGAAATTGAAATATTTTTTTTTAGACTTTTATGTGCCACCAACAAAAGTGTGTGGGATAGTCTAACAGTTTGTTTGTTTTTCTGTCCTATATCAGGTTTACCAATTTATCAAAAACTGTCAGGTTGGATCTTCATGAGAATTTGTTCACTTATTAAGCATAGTAAGGACGGTTCTAATTGGACATTTGAATGTCAAAAAGTTCAAAAGAGCAGAGAAAACCAGTAAACAAGAACAAGAACAGTATGAAAAAAGAGACAACATTTACACACAACAAGAATATGTCCAAAGACATCATGCACTTATTAATTATCTTGCAACATTTGGGATGGATGGACAAACAGACATGGACAGTGTCTTGGAAAACATGTTGTGGACCTATAGATTTGTTCAGTTTGCCAGCTTTATCTTTGTGTTTAAACTGATTCTCAGAAACTGAACGTCAGATTTTGACGATATTTTGTATGTGTATTATTCACAACAAATGCACCACGTTGCAACACAAATTATGCAATTTCAGCAAATATTTACTGAGTGTGCCATCCGTATTTAAAGAATAGATATAATGAAGCCTTTATTGTTTAGGTCTGTTTGTCTTTCCATCCAAAATTAAATTTACTTTCTTTTTCATGTTGGGAGTTTGGACATTGACATGGTTTTTTTTTACATATTCTTGTGTTTATATAAACTTTTCTTCTATTTCAGAAAATCCAGTTTGTATTACCATAAGTGATTCTGACTCAGACTAAGTAGTTCTGTATAACATTCTTCCCATTAAAGACATGGAGACATTGATTTCCGTTAAAGTTGTTTGCTTCAATTACAACCATAAGTCTATCTAATGATTAAGGATAAAACATCATCGGGAGAAAGTGGTGTTCTATATGCTAGTCAAACCTTGGACAGAAGCCAAGATGGATGATAAAGTGTATCTCGAAGACACAAATTCTGTAAATGGACATTCCATTGAAATTTAAATCAAGGGGTGGAACACACATTTTTTGACTGGATTTCATGCACGGGATAAAAAATGGTGAATGTCGGGCCGCAAGCAGGTAGCGGCGGGTGGGCAGGGACATTTTGGTAACAGTTTCTCAGCAACTACTCATCACAGCAACTTGAAATTTGGTATACAGCATCAGGGTGAAGTCCATAGTGTGGGATTCGATTTCAGGTCTGTCTCTCAACTACTTCCTGTTTAACCAAATCTGGTCATTTGACCAATATTTTTTTTTTGGGGGGGGGGGGGTTATGAAGTATAATGGGACAACTAAAAGTATACCCCCAACCATGAAAAAAAATATATTACAATGGCATTCCACGCCCTCTGGATAAATTTCATTGGAATAGACATAACTTGCTGTTTTATATTTTACCATGTTGTATATATAAACTGTTGAGATGTTTTTATACATTTTAGTGCTTGCTATGCATAATGGATATGGGTGCTAGTCAATTTGTAACCAAATGTTTTAGTAATTGATTATGATTTTTGTTTTAAAAGTTTTCTATGCAAAGTTGATATATAAATAGGATTTACTTTGATGGCCTGAAATCATTGTCTTTGAAATGATTTTCTATGCAAAAATTTATTTACAAAAAGTATTATAATTTGTGATAATATGCATGGTCTAAGTTGAAATTTCCTGAACTAGATAAGGAGTAAAAATTGTGTTGCTTATAATAGATAGGCAATAAATAATTCATTGCCCATGAATTTACTCACAAAAATATAATAGTCAGTGTTCTTAAACACATAATTATACCCCTGCTTCGTAAAAACATATTCTGTTGATCTTCATGCTTTTATATTTGCTAAAAACTCAGCTACTGTAATTTGTGTAGGTCGCTTATATTTGATATAATATACATTGTAAACATACTGATATTGTTGGATATGTTAATAGATTCATCTTTGCCAAAAACTTTTTTTTTTCATTTTTTACAACGCTTGATTCCAATCCCTATTTTTAATTATAGAAACTTAATAATAATGGTGCTATATAAAAGTATGTGTTCACAAAAAGCTTTATATTGTAATAGTTTTGTTAATTAGAAATTGAATTCCTTTCAAACATCTGTATTAATTGTTGC
Organism: Arcuatula senhousia; assembly: GCA_963971305.1. Classification (NCBI taxonomy): domain Eukaryota; kingdom Metazoa; phylum Mollusca; class Bivalvia; order Mytilida; family Mytilidae; genus Arcuatula; species Arcuatula senhousia. The sequence continues at coordinate 61,694,549 of OZ020306.1, forward strand.
TGATGTATATGTTGGAAGGTCTTAAACCAACACTTTTTTAATGCAATTTACCGGTGTTTTTATTATTGTCATTATCTTAAATTCATGTACCATATATCTATTATAGTGAAATAGAAATGAATATGATTGTAAAAACTATCAAAGTGTCAGAGAGACAATGAAAATAAATATTCTAGTCATGTTATGTTTGCAAATACATGCATATCAAAGTTTTATAATAAATTTAACACAACTTTCTGATAGTAGCTATTAGCAGAAAATTAAAATCTTGTTTATGCCCCATCCACAAAAGTATGGGGACATATAGTGTTTTGGTCCATTTGTTGGTCTGTGTGTCTGTCTGTCCGTCCAAGATGTTGAAAGATGGACCATTATGTCTTTTGGATATTTTCTTGTTCTTGCTCTACAGAAAATATATTTTCTTTATTTCTATCAATGATGAATACATGTATCTGTTAATGTTCATCATTTATGCTCTTAATAAATGTGCCAATCAAAAATCCATCAATCATAAAATGTGTGCCATCATTTGGCTTTACTGATAGGTTGTATACAATTTTGGAGTCTTTTTGACTTTTTTTTTCAAACTCTTATTCAATATTTGTACTCCAAAAATATTTTTAAAGATGCATTAAATAAAAAGATATTTAAAGAAGCATTGACATTTTAATTTTTTTTTTTAATTTTAAGAAGGATTCTAAAAGATCATGTTATTTTAAAAAATATAATTATGTTTGGCTGTCATGAAAGTATGGTTGGTTGGATTCAAAAATATTGTATATAAAATCATCAGTTTTTGCTTTTTTAACAATTTAAAATCTGCTTTTTAGCTCACCTGGACCGAATGTCCAGGTGAGCTATTGCCATCACTTGGCGTCTGTCGTCGTCCGTCTTCGTCATCGTTAACTTTTCTTTGAAAATCTTCTCCTCTGAAACGACTGAAGGGATTGCTTTGAAACTTTGCACACTTCATCTATGGGATGTCCTCTACCAAGATTGCACAAATGGTGACCGCCCTCTTAACAACATGGCCGCCATTACTAAAAATAGACCAGGGGGTCAGACTACTGTTTTTGGCTTGTAAATCAAAAAGTATAAGAGATAGAAAAAATCTGATGCCACCCTACTGCTTCAGCATCAAAAGCTCTACAAAAGTCTTCATTGAGTCGAAGTTGTCAGATGACCCCTTATAGGATTTACGGCCCCTTAAAGGTGAAAAATAGTATTTTTTCATGCTTTGGCTTATAAAATGAAAACTATGACAGAGAAAAGTTGTTGCTTGCATAAATGTTCAGCTCATGTAGCCCTACAAAAGTCTCCATAGGGTCGAAGTTGTCAGATGACCCCTTAAAGGGGTTACAGCCCCTAAAATAACGTTTTTTTATATTTTTGGCCTATGGAATGAAAACTATAGCAGATAGAGAGAAGCTGTTGCTTGCTTAAATGATCAGCTTATTTAGTTCTACAAAAGACTCCATAGGGTCGAAGTTGTCAGATGTCCCCTTATAGGGGTTTCGGCCCCTAAAATGATGTTTTTTCTTGTTTTTGGCCTATAGAATGAAAACTATAGCAGATAGAGAAAAGCTGTTGCTTGCTTAAATGTTGAGTTCATTTAGCTCTACAAAAGTTACATAGGGTGATAGTTGTCAGATTACCCCTTATAGGGGTTACAACCCTTAAAATAACGTTTTTTCATGTTTTTGGCCTTTAAAATGAAAACTATTACAGATAGAGAAAAGTATTTTCTTGCTTACACATTCAGCTCATTTAGCTCTAGAAAAGTTTTTATAGGGTCGACATCAAGACCAGGTGAGCGATTCAGACTCCTGGGAGCCTCTCGTTCTTTTACATTTTAACATCCTATAAATTCACCAATAAGAACACAAACTGTGATATTTTATGATATTTTGATTCTTTGGATTTCAATATTTTATTTTAATCCAAAACCTTGTACATTAGAAAACTATGTGTTCAAAAATGCAAGTTTGCTAAATATATGATTTTTAATGAATGATAATAAAAGTGTTTAATAAAACAATGAAAACACATTTTGGATTTAATAACAATATTCTATAAAATTATTTCTGATACATGACAATTTGTTTCCACTGATTTTACAACATTTTGGGAAAAAATAGTATTTTTGCCTCTCCTGATAAGGGCTATTCCAGAGGGGTCGGAAGGCACTTTTTTATACCCAAAATGCATAAAAATTTTAATTTTTTTTGTCTTTTTGTTGCAGTTGAGAAATATCTAAAAATACCACCACCAATACAATTTTAATTATAGTGCCTTCCGACCCCCCTACAATTAATTCTGGAATAGCCCTAAATTTAATGATTTTGACAAACAACATTTTAGAGTCCCTCCAACCACATGTCTGTTTGCCATATTGATATGCATTTGTTATTTTTGTTTTGTTTTGTAAGGTGTTTATATTTCTGTAAGAGAATAAAACCTTCGATATAATGTTTTTTGGTTTTTTTTCAAATGCTCAAGTGTCGGACTGCTAACACCGAGGTTCGTGGTTGGATCCTTGTCAGGGGTGAAAATTTCATGGACTGATTTTCCGACTCTCTCTTGACACCATTTGAAAGGATGGTCTCAAGAAACGATGCTAGTCATTCGGAAGGGACGATAAAAAGTTGTCCCGTGTATGGGGAGAGCAATACCCTGTGCATGTTTAAGACCCCTTTGTAGAGTTCGATAAGAGTAGGCCACTGGGGGCCATCTACAAAGGCCACACTCTCAAACTGCTAGCTGGAGAGGGATTTATAGAAGCATTAAGCTTGTTTCCCAATCCAGGATAAATAAATATGTTTAAACTAAACTAAGCTGAAAAGCAGATGTCCTTATTATACGACTAACACAAAACTTGTAATGTTTAATGTTATGCCTTTGATGTTGTCTGGGAACATTTGGTTTTGGTGCGATAACTTGAGTAATTATTGCCTGATTGCTATGAACTTTTGGGAGTTTTTTTGTACCACAAGACTGTTAGGGGCAATGAGGGAAATGAGACGTAGGTTTACTTTCCTGTTGCTTTGGCAGTGTTAACTTTTTATACGACCGCAAAATTTTTGCGATCGTATAATGTTATGGCGATGTCGTCGTCGTCGTCGTCGTCTGGGGACATTTGGTTTCCGTGCGATAACTTAAGTAAATATTGACCAATTGTTATGAAATTTTAATATGATGTTTGTAACCACTAGAGGAAGGTTCCTATTGTATTTGGGGATGGTGGCCCTTACCGTTTTGGAAAAAAGGGCCAAAAGGGGCTAAAACAGGTGTATTGACAAAACTGTTGTAGAATGTTTATTATTCAATAGATTTTGAAAATTCTTTTTTTATTGAATTCCTCATTAAATTCTGTCAACTAAATGTGTCAATGGTTTGGATGTATATTGAACCGTTACATTGCTACTGGGGGTCAAAAAGGGGCCACACCCAAAAAATCAACTTTTTTATTTGTGGTCCGATTTTCAAAATCTTTTTTTCATTGGAATCCTTGTGAAAATCCCTGCCTGCATTTTTCAAACAGATTTGCAATATCTCTTACGGTTTTTGAGAAATTAGGGGTCAAAGGAACCAAAAACACCATTTTTAAAAGTTTGTCAAGGCAAATAATTTTATACCAAAAATTAAGTTGTACTGGGCCAGCCAATTGTTATGAAGTTTTGATATGATGTTTTTAACCACTAGAGGAAGGTTCCTATTGTATTTGGGGTTGGTGGCCCTTACCATTTTGGAAAAAAAGGGCCAAAAGGGGCTAAAACGGGTGTATTGACAAAACTGTTGTAGAATGTTTATTATTCAATAGATTTTGAAAATTCTTTTTTTATTGAATTCCTCATTAAATTCTGTCAACAAAATGTGTCAATGGTTTGGATGTATATTGAACCGTTACATTGTTACAGGGGGCCAAAGACGGGCCACACCCAAAAAATCAACTTTTTTATTTGTGGTCCGATTTTCAAAATCTTTTTTTTATTGGAATCCTTGTGAAAATCCCTGCCTGCATTTTTCAATCAGATTTGCAATATATCTTACTGTTTTTGAGATATAAGGGGTCGAAGGGGCAAAAAACGCCATTTGGTCAAGGCAAATGGTTTTACACAAGAAATTAAGCTGTAGTGGGCCAGCCAACACTGAAGGTAGCTTTTTATTGCATTTGGGGTTTGTGGTCCTAACCTTTTTTAAAAAAAGGGCCAAAAGGGGCTAAATTGTGTCAAAAATGTCAATGAATTTAGAAATAAGATTTTTTTTCTATTAAATGTTATTGTAAATATATATGTGTCAAATATGCATTTTAAAGTCCACCATAGGATGCATGTGTAAAAAAGCTTTGTAAGTCCACCATGGGCTGAATGTGACCAAAGCAATAGACTATCCATATTGGGCCTCCAATGTACAGGGTTCATCTTGTTGCGGTCGTATCATGCTGCGCTCTGCGTAGCTTTTTATTATACTGCGTGTTTAGAGGCGAGGTTTTCACTTTATCAACATCTGTCTTTCCATGAACAAAATGGTCTATAGGTCACATCCAGCATCCGAAGCAAGCATTGCGCTCAGCATCACTAGGTGCACCTACCATACAAAATAGTTAATGTGGCATATGTCAGTAAGCGGAAATAGACTTAAACCATTTTTATCTCACCTGGCCAAAAGCCATGTAAGCTTATGCCATCACTATGTGCTAAATCACAAAATCTCAAGAACCTCATAAGATATTTAAGTTATTTCAATTACATATTTTTCAGCTAAGTAAGCTCCACAATATTGTCAGTTGGGTCGAAATTGTCAGATAACCCCTTAGAGGATTTATGGCCCCTTTAATGTCAAAAATGGTGGTTTTGGCCTTATAGATAGTGAACGATATCCTCGGTGCTGGATTTGGCTTCCTTGTTCGAACGTTTTGGTTTTGAGTACTTTTCGTTTTCAACTGTTTTGGAATTTGACCTTCCAATGTTTTGGTTTAAATGCTACTGATGAGAGGTTACTCCTTGAAATATCGATATATAGCATATCCAAATTAACCGTTTATACCCGCGTTTTGGTATTTGTAATAGGGAAATGGCTTTGCTTGCTTAAATGTTCAGCTAATTGAGATCTAAAAAATTGTCCATTAGGTTGAAATTGTCAGATAGCCCTTTTGGCCTCTTAAACCACAAAATAAGAGAAATTGGCCTTGTAAATTGTGAACTCCGCTTTATAGAGTTTTCCAATGGTTTCATGTCATGATGGGCTGTTGGCAATGTAAAATATTGGCATCTGAAGCATACATTGTGCTGACGATCGCTAGGTGCATCTACCACCCAAAAATGGTTGATGTTCCACTTGTCATTAAGCGGGAACGGACTGAATTATTCTTTTGTTAGTGGTCATTCATGCGGAAAATATAAGTCGCATCCAGCACCAGAAGCATGCATTATGGTAAGCATCTTGGGTGCACCTACCATACCAACATGATTCACGTGGCATTTGTCGGTAAACAAGAATGGAAGATAACCATTCTTCTGTATGCGGAAAATGTAGGTCACATCAAGCATCCGAAGCATGTATTGTGCTCAGCAGCACGAGGTGCATCTACCATATCAATATGGTTGCTGTAGCATTTGTCAGTAAGGGGAAATGAACTTGAACCATTCTTCTGTAAGTGGTCATCCATGCGGAATTTATAAATCACATCCAGCATCCGAATCATGCATTGTGCTTAGCATCAGTAGGTGCATCTACCATATCAATATGGTTGGTGTGACACTTGTCAGTAATTGTATACATGTATAAGCGGATATGGAATTTAACCATTTTTGTCTCGCCTGCGACGAATAGTCGCAAAAGGCGAGACATAGGTATTACTTTCCGGCGGCGGTGGCTGCGTCGTAAACTTTTTGTAAGACTTTTGTGGACGATGAATTGCTAGAAAATTATAATAGCTAGGCATCTGATATTTGGTATACAGACAGTTCAGTTTATGGTCTATGCAACTGTCACCATGCCGTGTGGCCCTGATCCCATTTTCACGCTCCAGTGACTCTGTGGACTTAGGTCTTTTTTCCGACCGTAAACTTTTTTGTAAGACTTTTGTGGACGATGAATTGCTACAAAAGTATAATAGCTAGGCATCTGATATTTAGTATACATACAGTTCAGGTTATGGTCTATGCAACTGTCACCATGCGGTGTGGCCCTGATCCCATTTTCACGCTCCAGTGACTCTGTGGACTTAGGTCTTTTTTCCGACCGTAAACTTTTTTGTAAGACTTTTGTGGACGATGAATTGCTAGAAAAGTATAATAGCTAGGCATCTGATATTTAGTATACAGACAGTTCAAGTTATGGTCAATGCAACAGTTACCATGCCATGTGACCCTGACCCCATTTTCTTGCTCCAGTGACTCTTTAAACTTAGGTCTTTTTTTTCAGGCAGAAATTTTTTTGTAATACTTGTGTGGTCAATGAATTGCTTGGAAAAGTATAATAGCTAGGCATCTGATATTGGATATAAAGACACTTTTTGTGTTTATATCAAGAAATGAAAGCTTAGGTAGTTGATTTAAGTGATGGTGCCGGCAGGCGAGACATACTTTTAGTGGCCACACTTGTTCTGTAAATGATCATTCATGCGGAACATATAGGTCACAGCCAGCATCAGAGGAGCATCTTTTGGTGCACCTACCATACCAATATGATTCATGTGGCATTTGTCGGTAAACAAGAATGGAAGTTGACCATTCTTCTGTAAGTAGTCATTAAAGCGGAAAATGTAAGTCACATTCAGCACCCGAAGCATGCATTGTGCTTAGAATCATTGGATGCATCTACCATACCAAAATGGTTGATCATGTTGCATTTGTCAAAAAGCAAAATGGACTTGAACGATTCTTCTGTAAGTGGTCATTTATGCGAAAAATATAGGTCACAGCCAGCACCTGAAGCATGCTTTGTGCTAGGCATCTTTACGTGAACCTAACACAGCAATATAGTTGAAGTAGCATTTTTCAGTAAGCGGGAATGGCCTTGAACCATTCTTCTGTAAGTTGTCATCCATGCGGTAATTATAGGTCACAACCAGCATTCGAAGCATGCATTGTGCTAAGCATCACTAGGTGCATCTACCATACCGCAAAATTTTTGCGATCGTATAATGTTTTGGCGACGTCGTTGTCGTCGTTGTCGTCGTCTGGGGGCATTTGGTTTCCGTGCAATAACTTGAGTAACTATTCACCAATTGTTATGAAATTTTGATATGTAGAGAAATGTTCCTTTTGTATTTTTGGTTGATGGCCGCTACCGTTTTAGAAAAAAGGGCCAAAAGTGGCTAAAACGGGTGTATTGCCAAAACTGTTGTAGAATGTTTATTATTCATTTGATTTTGAAAATTCTTTTCTTATTGAATTCCTCATTAAATTCTGTCAACTATATGTGTCAATGGTTTTGATGTATATTTTACCGTTATGTTGCTACAGGGGGGGCAAGAGGGGCCAGGCCCAAAAAAATCTACTTTTTGTTTCTGGTCCGATTTTCAAAATGTTTTTTTTCCATTGGAATGACCTTGTGAAAATCCCTGCCTGCATTTTTCAATCGGATTTGCAAGATCTCTTATTGTTTTTGAGATATTAAAGGTCAAAGGGCTGAAAAACGCCATTTTTTTAAAGTTTGTCTAGGCAAATGGTTTTACACAAGAAATTTAGCTGTAGTGGCCAATTGTTATGAAGTTTTATTTTGATGATATTATCTACTAAAGGAAGCATTTATCGCATTTTGGGTTTGTGGCCCTTGTTATTTTAAGATAAAGGGCCAAAGGGGGCTAACACAGGTAAAAAATGTCACTGAATATAGAAATAAGATTTGTACTATAAAATTCATTTTGATAGAATGAATAAAAAAAGAGAGTTCGAATTCATAGAATTATTTCTGAGACAAGTTTTATGTTAATTTTTTGGCCTTCCTATACATATAATCTATAGAAATTTTTGAACCTTAATATGCCTGGAAAGGTGGTTCAGTATTCACACACAAGAAAGAGTTGATATATACAATTAAACATATTGAATTTGGCTTATTTTGGGGTGTCAAATGTCTTCAGTAAAGCTTTAATACTTTTAGAAAATCTAAGATTGGGCTTATAGAATGTAAACTCAAACAGATAGAGAGAAGCTGTTACTTCGCCCAAATAGCTGTTCAAAGACTCTAGAGATGACCCCTTTCAAATTTACAATAGATATAATGTCAAAGTTTATTGGCAACTTCGAATTCATATTCTAGAATTTTTTTAGACTTAGAATAATGAAACTTGATATGCATTTGCCACAGTAGAAGCTAGTTTTATCATCATTATCATCATCATCATTACATCATCATCACCATCATTTTCATCATCTGTTGAACTTGACATTTAACAGGTCGAAGAAACTACCATATTTAGAAACCACGTGATAATTCGTGTTGAAAGACTGATCATTAGCTAGCCGTGATAATTGCTGTAGCGATTAGCCACTGCTATAGGTATGGCAACATTTCAGCTTATTTAGCTCTACAAAATTATTTAAGAAAGGATATGGAGTAAATGAACATGAGACTATAACCCATATGTTAACTCCAACGGCAATTAGTTTTTATAAGCTGTTTGGCAACTCCGGAAAATTATTCCTCATCATCAGCACTAGAACCCAAACATAATGAAATCCACCATTTCAAAAAATGTGTAAGATGTGACTTTATGCGTAAAACCAAACGAAATCCATATAAATGTCATGCCGGAAATGGACTTAAATTTGTAATTTTAATATATATAAACTATTTTTGTATTTTATGAACTTAAATATTTTTTGTCACACTTTTTGTACGAAAACATGTTATGAAATTATTGTCAAAATTGGTCATCACCTTTTAAGATTAATTATTTATTTTCTCTGAGGTTAGATTTAGATTAGAATTGAATATTATTACGCAATGCCCATTAGTTGTCATTGTGTCCGAGAAAATCTTGTTTGAATAACATAGTACTTTTATTGTATTCCTAAGGCGAACTAATCCATTATTAAGTTGCTAGATAGATTTATATATTTTTTGTAATACTGAAGGTGGTCAGTTTGGAGTCAGCGCTTAGACCTGACGCATCCGAATTCGTGAATAAATTTATTGTTGGAATTTAATATTGTTTACATATTGTTTTGTTGTGGAAAGTCTTGCACCGTTGCCACTATACAGTAAAGTGATATTTTAGAAACATTATACCTATGCGAAACGTTCACCGTTACAAAATTCAAAAAACCTCTCGCACAAGAAAACTATCAACATCACATTTGGTGAATCTGTCATGCCGGAAATGGACTTAAATTTGTAATTTTAATATATATAAACTATTTTTGTATTTTATGAACTTAAATATTTTTTGTCACACTTTTTGTACGAAAACATGTTATGAAATTATTGTCAAAATTGGTCATCACCTTTTAAGATTAATTATTTATTTTCTCTGAGGTTAGATTTAGATTAGAATTGAATATTATTACGCAATGCCCATTAGTTGTCATTGTGTCCGAGAAAATCTTGTTTGAATAACATAGTACTTTTATTGTATTCCTAAGGCGAACTAATCCATTATTAAGTTGCTAGATAGATTTATATATTTTTTGTAATACTGAAGGTGGTCAGTTTGGAGTCAGCGCTTAGACCTGACGCATCCGAATTCGTGAATAAATTTATTGTTGGAATTTAATATTGTTTACATATTGTTTTGTTGTGGAAAGTCTTGCACCGTTGCCACTATACAGTAAAGTGATATTTTAGAAACGTTATACCTATGCGAAACGTTCACCGTTACAAAATTCAAAAAACCTCTCGCACAAGAAAACTATCAACATCACATTTGGCGGAGTAACCCGAGGCGTGTTGTCTTTTTAGCACAACACACGATCCCGTTTGCATTTAAGTGAATAATTCCCCAATTTAAAATGAACTTTAATTTTAGACCACAATGGAGCTTATGGAATACGTATCCAGTTATGCACCGACCGTTGTGTGGAAAATGTGGACAACTGCATGAATTCGGACAATGCATTGCATATCAGAAGCACTGTTTTCGATGTAAAAAAGTTGGACATTTCGCAAGACGGTGTTGGACTTCGTTTAAATACACAGCAACAACCAAGAAGAACTCAACAAAATCTCAGAAGAAAAAAGATCGCGATTCTCGTCGCATAAAGGAGTACAATGAAGCAAAACGTGGGTTAAGAGAAATGCCATTTAATGGATTGCGTGGATCGGCGTTCTTGAACTGTATAAGCACATCAGAAGGACTGAAAGCTGAATTAAATAGTACAAAAGAAAAATTGAAAAAGTGCAACAAAGTGACGGAAAATAAAGTCATTACAGCCGAAAAGGCAAACGAATTGCTAAACCAGTCCGTGTTGAATCTGCGTCAACAGTTACAAGAAGCCCAGTCCAAAGTCTTACAATTAGAACAGGAAAACATCGGAAAGGACAAATTGTTTATAATCGCCAAACTAAGATATGAAGAAGTTTATAAAGAGAGTGAAAAGTTCAAACAGGAAAATGCTGCATTACAAGGTAAATTGTCAAAAGCAGAACAATTAATCCAGGACTTAAAACTCCAAGTTCAACAAGTTGATGTTTTAAATCAAAGGATCGAAGAGCTGTCCGAGGAGCAAAATAGGATTCCACAAGCACATTTCCATCAACCTGCTAGAAGGACGAGAAATTATCGAAATCGTTTCTTTAGATAGCCGAAAATTATAAATTGACATATGCCAAATTGACATTAATAACCCGGAGACGCGGGACGCGTCTCAATTTAACCCGGGAGGAATCTGTCATGCCGGAAATGGACTTAAATTTGTAATTTTAATATATATAAACTATTTTTGTATTTTATGAACTTAAATATTTTTTGTCACACTTTTTGTACGAAAACATGTTATGAAATTATTGTCAAAATTGGTCATCACCTTTTAAGATTAATTATTTATTTTCTCTGAGGTTAGATTTAGATTAGAATTGAATATTATTACGCAATGCCCATTAGTTGTCATTGTGTCCGAGAAAATCTTGTTTGAATAACATAGTACTTTTATTGTATTCCTAAGGCGAACTAATCCATTATTAAGTTGCTAGATAGATTTATATATTTTTTGTAATACTGAAGGTGGTCAGTTTGGAGTCAGCGCTTAGACCTGACGCATCCGAATTCGTGAATAAATTTATTGTTGGAATTTAATATTGTTTACATATTGTTTTGTTGTGGAAAGTCTTGCACCGTTGCCACTATACAGTAAAGTGATATTTTAGAAACATTATACCTATGCGAAACGTTCACCGTTACAAAATTCAAAAAACCTCTCGCACAAGAAAACTATCAACATCACATAAATATAGCTTAGGGCAAAACAACCTTAGGTTTTAGAATTTAGAGTATTTCTTTTTCCCCAAATGGTTTATTGGTGAATGAAGATATAGCTAAGGCAACTGTGAAGGAACTTGCTATTCTTGTGGACTTACACTAGTGTTTATTCTTGTTCGTTTAAAGAATGAAGACCATGTCGGATAAAGTAAATGTGTTGCTGGCTTCAGTGATCAGCTTTAAGGTTCTTTGGTCGAACTGGTCCTCATTGGAGACGGTTTTTTTCTGTATATGTAAGCGTTTCATACCGGTATTCCTGTTAAGTTTAATTTGACTCTTTGATGTCTGTTAGTTTAGATGTGCATTCAGTATTTAGCTCACTTTGACCGAAATTCCATGTGATCTATGACCCTCATTTGGCGTCTGTCATCGTCCGTTAATTAACCTTTTTAAAAAGATTTCTCTACTAATCAGAACTTTATTGATCCTTAAAATGAGCATGAAATAATCATAAGAAAATCGGATAGGGTTGGAAACAAAGGAACGGTAAATTTTGAATAGGAAATAATGAGAGTAAATGTGTTGCTGGCTTCAGTGTTCAGCTTTAAGACTGATTAAACTAAACGTGAATATGATACGCTTCAATGATTTATTGGTGAATGGAGATATTGATAAACAGAAAAAAAACGTCTCCAATGAGGACCAGATCACAGGAAAAGAGGAGAGTGATAAGTGGCGGAAAACTTAACCTATATGGTGTTTTCCGCTTATGGAATGAAAATTTTGCGGATAGAGAAAAGGTGTTGTTTGCTTAAATTGATAGCTCTAGAAGCTATACACAAGTCTCCTTGTCAGATTGTCCCTAAAATGTCAAAAGCGGGTGTTTTGTGTCATAGAACGAAATCTGGTGTAGAAAATAACAATTGTTAATAAAATTATATCAATTCAAATCAACCTTTTATTGTCTTTGAACTTATGTATACAAGTTTGTGACATACATGCATAGAAAAAAACACACAAATATATAGCAGCTATAATATAAATGTATAAAGCTATCCTGAATTATCATCAAAACTTTATATCTTAATTATATTAAATAAACTAAGAGTCTCCTATCTTCAGTTTAATCGATCTCTTAAGGAAGGAGGCTAGTTCATTTGCTATTGATGCATGTGATGGTGTTGATGGGTTTAATGAATGTCGATACTTTACCTGTTTTATTCAAAACATCTACGGAAAGCCGCAAATGAAGTATAATTTGTGGCGCAAATGAAATATGTTTTTGACGCAAAAGAAAAAATAATTGGCGCAACAAGCAACGCACCGCCATTTGACTTACCGTCTGTTGTTGTTACTGTTTCTCAGTAATTAGGATACAAATATTTTGTCTATATATACTTAAAATATGGGCTTTGCGATTAAGCTTATTTTTCAGACCATTAAAATTATACAAATTATTCGTACATGTATTTTAAAGATGAATGCAAATGTTGGTTTTATAGTATTTTTATTTGATCCCCACTAAATTAATCATTGGCAACCTGCCGGGTGTTCTATAGCAAGCCGGAACTGCTTACTTTCTGGAACCCCCGTTTCCACAGTGACGTTGCTGATTGAGTTTTGGTTAATTTTTAAATGCGTTTTGGTTTGACTGATGTGCATGTGAGGCCGAAATCAAATATATCACATTTCTTAGATTGATTAATAAAAATAAAATGTTTTTATTCATTTTCAAGTTTCTATATTATAAAAAATACTTAATTACTATTGTCCGCCTAGACAAGAACAACAAAAACCACATAAAATTCCGACTGGACAACAACAACAAAAAGTGCAATGAATTGACTATAAGATGCCAAAGACAAATGTTTGAGGGAATATTTGATGGTTCTCTTCCTTGTTCCTTTGTAGACACAAGGCCATTGAATGGCTTGGATTGAAGCCAAACTTTTTGTTTACCATTTACGTACATGCACATAGGTGTCGTTGGCGACATTTACAAATCACCATAAGTATAAGTAATATATTCTAGTATTGGGCACAATGAGGTTCATGGGATTCGAGCAATTTTTTCTTGTCTTTTTTTTAGATATTATTTTTCTTTTTTTTTGGTAATATTTAACATTTAAACGAATTGTAATTAATTTAATGAAACTCGAAGAAGAATTTGAACATATTTGAAAAATCTACCCCTCTCCCTTTATTTCATTTATAAAACTAATACAACAGAAATCTTGAATTATTGATCTAAACGAAAGAACAAATATCATATATTTTAGGTCAGATAAGCTTTTATTACCTGTCTTAATAAAATTTTCGGAAAATTCATTTTAAAAGAGTATGGTATACGTGACATGGCTGGTTTTCTGGTTTCATCATAAATTGTATTTTTTTATTGTGCGAGCAATAGAAAATTTATCTATGTTGTTATAGATTAGTAAAGAAAATTAAAGAGCAGAAGCACTCTGGTAAGAAAGTATAGTTTTATATTTATTTTAGTGTTTTAGAACATCCCTTTTAAGAGTACTTTGGTTTCTAGAGGATAATCACTTTTTAGTCCAGAATGTCTACTAAATCTTAGCATGACCATCTCACCGAATATACTTTCTTCAGGATGGCAAAAATATGCGACAAAAAGAGGATTTTAATTATCAAATTAATTTTTTACCCTGGAAAAGAAACACCTACCTCATCGGCATACGGTTTTTGTATTTCAGAACTTATTCGACATGTCAGGGCTTGTACAATTTTTTTTTGATTTTTTACCCGACACCTATTCTCCGTGATCCGCTTTTAGACAAGGTAATAGGAAAATACGTATGATATTGTCTCTTAAAAAGTTTTTATTTTGATATCTGCCACAAAATTCTAAATTTTGTCAGATATAAAATAAATCATGATTGTTTCAATAAATTTTTGGATATTTGATGTACTTAGATGATCAGCTCTCTATTCCTATTATGTCTCACACCCGCGTTGTGATTGTGTTACATATACCAGACCCAAAGATCGCTATGGAAGATGGATATTTGGTGCCATAAAACCTCGCTAAACCAACAATTTCTTTTGCAATGCCCATACCAAGTCAAGACAATAACGCAGTTCAATTTCTCTGTGTGTCTTTGCCATTTTTGGCCGGATTTCACGGAGTGAAAAATCCGGGTTATAAAATGGTGAATGTATGGCGGGCGGGCGGCGGGCGGGGAAAAAATTTTCGTAACAGTTTTCTCAGCAACTACTAATCACAGCCACTTGATATTTGGTATACAGCATCAGGGTGGGGTCCCATAACGTGGGAACCGATTTTAGGTCTGTCGCTCACCTACTTCCTGTTTAACGAAATCCGGCCATTTTTGACTTTGACAGATTTTTTGTCTTTTCCTTCTGGATATATAAGATTTCCTTTCATAGGTTCGTGGAAAAGACTGGTTTACCATTCACAAGTCTCGAAGTGATCATAGGATTTTCAGTCTTTTTGCGAGTTAAACGCAGCGGAACGAGCCAAAAAGTTAGACCTAAACAAGCAAAGATGTGGGTGAACCCACATCTGAGGTAAATTCCCTTAATAATATGAGACATGTTAAACTTGTTACACTCCTGGGGTTTGAAATTAATTTTATTTATTTGTTCGAATATAAAATCTATTAGCTATACATTAGGGTTAAGAGGTTGTTTAATGACGGCCTAATTTTCCAAGAAAAACGATTTGATGTTCGATCTTTGTTTCTTATTACAGTATTTTTTTGTATAATCATATCGTAAAAAGGTTTTTAAGGGGGGAGTAGGGGGATTATGGTTAGTCCAGAGATAGATTCAACTTGACATCGGATTCTAAGGTTGATTTAGTATATGGATGACTTGTTTCTAAGTGGTGCGGTTTGTGGCGACAAGAACATCTTATGGGACAAATATTGCATTTTCAATCAAATAATGTGATTGGTGTAGCTAGTGTAGCTAGCATTCTCCATGCACTATTTTCTTGATGACGTCATTTAAAAACAAATATGTTTATAAATTAAATATAACAACAGAATTTCAATGAAAAAAATTAACCCGAACTAATTTCATAATACTCATTTTTCCATCTTTATAAATACTTTAACATTGGTATACAAACGAAACAATAATAACTATATTTAATGCGTAGACATCAAATAACCGAAAGAAGAGATTCGCCAACGTATTTCATTGAAAGATTACTCCGCTTTACCCAAAAGTAGATATAAACCCATACAGAGATACCATACGGAGATGGAATTTATGAAAAATATATCACGAGTGAAATTTCATCGCCGGTTTTCCAACAGCGCATGTACTTCAGGGTACAAACTACTAAATCAAGCCGCCTCTTTAATCAACTGAAAAATCAGTTTTCCAAAACCCATTAGCCAGTTTACCTTGAGTAAAACCTCTTGACAAGTATATATTCTCAGAATCCTTTATCTATATCTTGTTTGTTTACAAGTTTTCATAAAACATTTAAAGCCTTATAGAGAAAAGCTATCTCCTCGTCGAAGAGCGGTTTGAAAATAGAACGATTTACAGACAGCATTTTCAAAAAGTATAGGTCCTGGGATACCCCCTTTAAACAAACTAAGGTCTTCTTAAAATTTTATAAATTTGGGCTGGACATGTTACAGAGATGTCCTATGTCCTAAATATATGCCGATATTACAAAACTTTACATTTTTATGAAAAATATTGAACCTTGAAATCACTACTTTGAGAATTGTAAGCACTATTTTCGTTCCAAGTCTGATTGGCCGATTTAGTAGTTGGTACTCTGTAAGTAGCTATTTCTTCCGGAAAAAATATTTTTACACTGAAATTTTAGGTAGCTCTATTCCAAAGTCCCGAAAGTTTTAAATAATAATGCATTTCATATATCAACGTCATCGATCACTTATACTAGCAAGTACCGACGGTTTTTAATGGTAATCATTACATTTTTCCTTTGATGCTTGCCGCTGATAAACCTAGTCTCGATCACCCAGCAGCTTATCAGTAGATGATACGAGTCGGTGACAGTCTCATTACCTATTTGGTTATGTGTACGTTCGGAGTAATTTCAGGCTTTATCATAATTTTCGACGAAAATCACTCAACAGTATGTGCAGAATTCTGTGCCTATGGTTCAGCGAATTTATGCAAATTACAATAGCTAGATAACTTCCATACATGTGATTCTCCCGCCGGGAGACGAAATCTCCCGACTTTTTGATCCATCTCCCGTTCTCCCGACTTTTTGTGTAATCTCCCGCTTTTTCAAGACATGAGAAAATTTTAGTTTTATAGACATTTTAATCGTTCAGTCATAAAACATTTCCGTTGTTTTAGGGGTTTGTCAATTAGGTAGACGTCAATTTAACAGGTAAAGGTGTTAATTAAAGGTTTATTGCCATAATTGACCTGATGATTGTATAAACAGTTTGAGATTAATCAGTGAAGCCATGTATATTTGGCACACCCTAGTGCCCCCAATTGACATTGAAATGCAATTTTATTGAGCGTTGAAAATCTCCCGCTTTTTGGTTCAATCTCCAGCCAAAAATATCAAAATCTCCAGCTTTGTCATCACAGATCTGTCACATGTATGAACTTCTCGAATTGATGTGAGTTGTTCTCTTAATATGATAATGGCTCTGCCTTAAAAGCTCGCGAAGATACAAAATCGATATGAAAATAGGTGCAACCAAAACTGGGTTTAACCTAATTTGGATCTTGAAAAATGTCAGCATACCCTCGGCTGGATCAATAGCTAAGAGGGTCCACTTTTGGATAAAAATGTAATAATTTATTTGAAAAAAAAACGTATTATCCGTATTATCCGCCAAAATATGGTTTGCGGCCGGGACAACATCATCCAAAACTTAATCGATCCTTCAGTGACGTCATATCATTCGACAAGCAGACTGTAAACATGAAGACATCAAAATGTCACCGCTCTTCTGCCAGGTTTTGTTATATTTTTTGTATACCCGTATCTATAATTGCCAAGTACTGGCTGCAAAAGATTCATTAAGAAACCTGGTGGAAAATGACGACGTATCCAAATGATCATTTAACTTTGTCAGTTTGAGGGACCACATAGGATAAGGATGGATTAGGATTTTATTTTCAGATCAGGTAGGACCAAATTATCGTACATATGTGCCCCCCCCCCATATTTAGAAAAACAGTTGCTGATCACTTTATTTTAATGAACCTGTGTTATAAAAAATTCCGAAAATTGATTGACAGAACTTATTAGGGACGATGTGATGATATTTTCCACCATTTTTCTGCGCATGACTTTGCACTATGGGTAAAAGGTCACTACAGTATCGAATTCTCGCGAGAGAAAGCCATATTTGTGTAAAAACAAAACAACTAGTGTTCGTTCGTTAGATAGTTATTATTTATTGAGAAAGTTATTGTCATTAACAACAAGAAAAGGTTTTGTTTTGTTACCGTTTGTAGATAAATAAGCCAAAATAAAGGGTCTCGCTCACGCGAGACCCGGTATTTTCGAAAAGGTCCAATGCCTTCCAAATGATGACAGAATTTATTTTCAACCATCGTATTTTGAGTCTCGCGGAATTTGGCAGACTCTCTACAATAGTGGGCTTCGCTTCGCTCGCATATAACATAATTTTTCTGAATCTTTAATAAAATATCCTATTTTACATTTTTGAATACAAGTTGGTTTTGTTAACAATTTAAAAATTCGTTTTATCGTAAACATGGTAAAATTGTACTCATGGGCGTCTACCTGGATTTGGAAATATTTATGTTTATTGGAGTTAAAAATAGGGACATTCTTGATTACAGAACCATGTTCGACCAATCCAATTCTCGATTTAACAGAACCAGTTATTAAAAACCAAGGAGACCAATGAAACGTGGAGTTTTAAAGCTGGTTCTTTTTAGATTGAAATGAATTTTGTATGCTAAACATGTCAGTTCCTAAGACTGTCCTTACAAATGGTGTCAAGAGATTTTGGAAGTTGATCTATGAAACTATCACCCAAACAACAAGGACCTTTTTATTAGTTAACCACTACTCAATCAACTTTCCTTTACCATTTTTTACCTATTCATTTATGTTAAGCCTTTGTACATTTTCTTGGTCCTTTTATTTGTTTTATATGTTTTGTATTGTTTGTAACAGATGGCTGAAGCTGCATTGTGTGCAGGTTGTTTTCGGGACAACGAGGAGGAGAAGGCCGAATTTTGGTGCTGTGACTGTGGGGAGTTAGTTTGTCATGCTTGTGGAAAGGCCCATCGAAGATTTGCCCCTCCTCACGATGTTGTCAGATTGGACGAAATTTCAGAGTTTAGACGAGAGGTTCCAACCGAATGTCTACTTCACGACAAGAAAAAGTTGATTTTGTTTTGCGTTGGGCATGACAAACTGATCTGTCATGAGTGCTTGATTAAAGAGCACAGCGATTGCAAAATCGTTATGGAAGTTGCAAAGGCCGCCAAGGGTGTTAAACACGGCTCAGCCATCACGGAGTTAAAGAGAGGAATGGAGAAGACGAAGGAACTTATAGCAAAGTACAAAAATGGACATCAACAACAACAAGGTGTTCTGATTGACAATGAAAAAACATCAATGGAGAATATAAAAAAGATTCAAAATGAAATTTCTGGAAGATTTGAGGAAATTAAGAAAATAACAGCTGAAAAATATCAAAAGTCAAAAGAAGAAATGTCCCATCAGCTAAAAAAAATGGAGCAGATAGAACAAAGGATGAAAGAAAACTTGAAAAACATCTGCCAGTTTGAAGGACATGAAGGAGGTACAAGCGAGGTGCATATTTTTCTGACCGTAAAATACTTAGAAGGAACACTCAGGAAAGGCCAAGAAGAACTGAATAACATCGTTAGAAACAAGAGTCAAAGTCTCGACGTTTTTAGTGGAGATTTTAAGAAACAAGTCGATACATTTTTTGAAAGTTTGAATCCAAAGAAGCAAATAATCAAAGATAAACCATCAGCCCCGCGCACCTTCGTTAGTGAAGCGATGTCACAAGTCAAGGCAACTCGTCATGTAGAAGTACCAGCTGTGGCAAATGAACTAGTTCCACTTAAAAAATCAGAAATTATAGCTTCTTACTACGTCAGTCAACGGATTTCTTTTACTTGTGAAAAAGTAATATCATGTTGTTTTATAGATGAAAAACAACTTCTTGTATTGGTATCTTTTACAGAAATAGACCAGATTTCAAAACACAATGAAAAGTGCGTTTCACCTTTCCGGAAAATCGGTGGAAGTTTTTCGCCAGCGCATGGCCCATATTTTACAGAAAAACACCAGAAATCAAACGATAGAAGTGTTCTACTCTTCCGGAAGATCGATGTAAATAGTAGTCGTTCGCCAACGGAGAGTCCTTTTATTAAACTTAAGAGCTTTTTAGATATGAACATTAGTTCAACTGTTGCAATGTACGATGAAAGATTTTCTTTAGTAGCAATCAATACAACTATTGTTGTTGTTGATCATGTGGAGCTTCGACAGCGCCGAAGTATAGAAGTGTCAGAGCAAATAATATGGTTACAGGTGATAAACCAAAACATATACATTATTGTGGACACATCCGAAGAATTGAACGTTTGTACTGTTGATTTTTACGGGAATTTAACAAATAAAATTTCACTGCCGCAAAACATAGCCAGCGTTGACATTGAAAATAGATACCTGTATGCTTCACATGTCGACAATAACAGTATAACCGGTATATGTTTACCTGTTGCGAATCAAACGACCTTGTACGAGAGTATTGACCTTCAAAACGCTTGTTTACTACAATGTCTCTCAGATGGAGAAGTAATTTTATTGGAAAAAAGTTCAGGGATCATGTACAAATTGAACACAAACAGGAAAACTCGTGCAGTTTTACTAAAGGGTGTGTGCAGTGCAATCGGACTCCGTACCAATGCGACCAGAAAACTGCTTGCAGTGACAAAACCTCGTGAGATTGAAATCTACAAAGCAGTCGTTAGTAAAAAAAATAAATGATCATAAATGAAATAAAATGAAACCAGAACTGTATAGAAGTTAAAGAGAGCTAGAATACTGACAAAGAAAGGAAAAGCCCTGTTGGAAAAAATCTGTTTCTGATGTTTGTGAAATTTAAATATGCACACAGGTGTATGCATCATCGCGACACAACGCAATTTCAGAACTGTGCTTTATAGAGCAGTTATACTTTATAAAAAAAACTCTCCCTTCTTGTGTAGCAACATTCCGTCCGCTACAGCCTATGTAGTTAACGTATTACACTTGATTCGTTATTCCAGTTTGCAGGACTTGCATCGATTTCCTTGGCAGAGCTTTCCTCTGACACAAAAAATGCAAACACAGGATTATATTGCTCCTCGGTTGCTTTCTTCACATGATCTTCTACGGAAGACCTCTCCCATTCTTGTTTAACCATAGCAAATAACATTTTGAAATTTATAGAAATCACTCTGTCTGTTCATTCGTCCAATCTCTGTCCACATATCCTGAAAGATCCAACTCTCTTTAATCGCTATATGGATTTGTTTTTAATTTTACATGATGAAAGTACATCATACGACGAACGATTTTTTTTTTATTTCGATGAAGAGTTCAATATGAAGCGGGGGTATTCTTGTGTGAGCTCGCCCACAGTATTCGAGTATTCGTTGTTATATTTACAAAATTTAAATAAAGAATTGAGAGACGGACAGCCGCCATAAAAAAGTTTAATTGTATTGTTCAATTTAGCTAACCTCAATGTTTTTATGTTTTTTTTAATCTATTCATGTTTATTTTCCATTACATTACGTTCTGTTAAGCTTTAACAAATGCGGTTTACTGTGTGCTCGCAATGAATTACAGATTTAGATCCAAATAACGCTACTTTATTATAAAGAATCACAGTACATATTGTGAATAGTTTTAACATATTTTTTTTCCTGGATAAGGAAACAAGCTAAATGTAATCCTTATCCAGTTTTCAGTTTGAAAGTGTGGCCTTTGTAGCGGCACTCATTCAGCCTACTCTTGTCAAAATCTACAAAGGGGTCTTAAACGTGCACAAGGAATTGCTCTACCTATACACGGGACAACTTTGTCGTCCCTTCCGAAGGACTAGCATCGTACCTTGAGACCATCCTTCCAAATGGTGCCAAGAAATAGAGGGAAATTGCTCAGTATGAAAAGCATAGCGGTCCCATTTGGGCATTCGAATGTCAAATGTCTGAAAATGCAAAGACATATTCATTAAACACAAACGAGAACAAGACGAAGAAACTAAAACACACAAAAAGCAACTAGTAATACGAGAATAAACTCGTGTGCTCTGGAAAGGTAAACACTTTCTGATTGTCGCAACACACATGTCGCGTTGCAAATTCATAAAAACAAATACTTTTGCGTGTCAAATCCAATAAAGAAGGACAAAGTGAAGACAAACCAACATCTTTTGTAAGAGATAAAACTCCAAAATTTTGAGGGAGCATATGATGACCTCGATCCATATATTAATCTCTAGGACGAAAATCGAGGGAGAGCATAACAGAGCTTTTTGCAAAACAACTTTTTTAGACTGAAATGTAATATAGAGAACAAAATTTTGCAAGGTCAATTTATTTATACTTCAAGTACATTAATATTGTATAATCTAATGGACCAATTCAGAAATTGAACGGCATCATGGGATGTCAGATTTGCCGAGTAATCAGTGAAATTTCGTACATATAATCATAACAAGGGTATTACATTATTTTTTCAATATCTATCTGGAATTGAATGAAGTCTTGGAATTTAACGGAAATGAGACATCACGTGCTCATAAATATATCTGCTTCTTAGATGACCATAAATGTTGGTTTGGCTTAGAGGTTTAGAATTTTCGTTTTTTATCGGATTTTATCTGTGCTAATTCGATCGTTGGCAACGTGACGGGTGTGCCATAACAAGCTTCAATATTGATATTCCGATATTTAGACATACGTCTGACATACGTTTCTAGAAACGTGTGTCTGACGTAGCGTATAAATGTACATTAAACATATGTTTCTTACCGCCGTACGGTTAATGTTCATCAAATTAATAATTTTCAAAACATACGTCAGACGTACGTTTTTTAAACATTATTTTTAAACATACGTTTACCATATGTCAGACGTATAGTTTCCTAAAATGTATGAAAGTAGTGAGTTAATTATTTAGTGTGTTTTATTATGAAATAAAAATCTTGCCAAGATAAATTTTTAACGTGCGTCAAACGTACCAGTTAGAAACGCCAATTTAATATGCATCAGATGAAATGCGTTTAACGTACATCAGAGACACGTCAAACGCAGTCATCATTTTGCCTGTGTATGCCGAAATCATCAATTAAAACTAATTTTGTGAACGAATTCAGCTTTGAATCAACCTAAATTAAAGTTATAAGCATTGTTTCATAATATGGCAATCATAGTTTTAAGGGAATAAAAGTTTTTTTTCAAATAAAATTGATGATGAGATTCATTATTTTACTAACTGTACTTGTTTTACTAAATCTATGGAAACTCTATTTGATACAATAATTAAACTAATTCACATTTTAGTAATATGTCCTCTTTCAATAAACTATCCTGGACCTTTAACTGTGAAGATCAATTTTAAATAACCTATGTAAATCCCTCCTGGAGTCTGGAGTTGTATAATTTTTTTACAGTTTATCTGCACTGATCTATCTTAAATTATGACAATTGCTTTGTTTATATTATCATATACTTAGCTGAAATAAAGATATTTTTTGACTGTGGGGTAAAGATTTCACTTTGTGTTAGAATGAATTGGATTTTGAAACAGTTTTAGAATTTATTAGCTCTATGTCGAATAAAGCCTTTATCCCGCCAGCTCACGGAATTTATTCCACCCCTCTCCGTTTCCGGTACAATTATTTCATGTTTGTTTATATATATATATGTCGTGTACATGTTATTATTTTGTACAAGTTATAACTTGTATGAAAAAATGGTACAAGTAATTACTTGTATGAGGGCATCATACAAGTTATAACCTGTACAAGTGCAGTTGTACAAGTAATAACTTGTACAGAAATTTTTCATGAAAAAATAATAACTTGTACAAGGGCTTAACTGTAAAATAATACAAGTATAAGCTTTCCAAAAAGCTTGCTCGGGCCCGGCATTTATTTTTTACAGATGTTTTTACTATTAACGAAAACACATATAAGTCGCAATTAAAACATCCGCATGAATATCTTAATCAGAAATCTATAAGCCGTTTTTGATAGAGGAAGAGGTAAAATGGGGCATCCGAATGTTGAAATTCCTAAAAGGCAAAGACAAAACAAATGATAGCACGAAGAAACGGAATGGACAGGATAAAACACAAAAAAATACAAAAATCAAATGGCAATCATAAACGCAATGTCAAGTCGTGATGAGAGTGAACTCTTTTGCTCCGGGAGATTAAGCAGTTTCTGTTTGCAATAGCACAACCGCCACACTGTCAATTGTCAATTCAATGTGTCAACTATGGTTATTATAAACACGATCAAGAACAGCACGAAGAAACTCAAAATCAACTAAACAGAAATCAACATAGCGAACTCAAGTCGTAAACTCTGGTGCTCCGGAATAGTAAACAGTTCCTGTCTGCTATAGAACGCACGTCGCGCTACCGATTTCTGACTCAGTGTGTCAAATCCGGTAAAGGAAGACAAAACAAAATTCTATGACAAAGCAACATCTGAGATAGAAATTTCCATACTTATTAATTAACGAGTGTATAGTGTCTACCATAAAATTTCTTGAGTGAAGACAGCAACCTAGGCGCAACATTACCCTCTGGAGGAACGGATCAATTGTGATACGAAAACTCCATAAGCTGGAGCAGATGAAATGTTGTCACAGAGCTTTTTTTTACAGTTTCAATTTCGAGATGTATATCTAGCTTGTTGAAATTACATCGATTTCCTTGGTAGAGCGTCACGTTGGACACAAAAATGCTAACACGGAAATATGAAGCAGACTTCCTAGAATCCGTTGTATCTTTAAGTGTTCCTAAGGATATAACAGAGTGAAAATGTCACCAAAACTTTATTGATATGGTTAAGATTTTATTAAACTACACAATAGTGCTCCGAACAAATTACATGTAACATACTCATAAGCTTTTTTTTAAACATTTTTTTCAACTTTTATTGCAAATAACTGAAACGTACACTACAATTCTATACTCTGTAACCCTCTTCACTTTTACTTAAACAACTTAAATGGTAAAAAAGAGAATGGAGAAAACAATAGAATCCGCACAAATTGCTAGATGCATTGACTAGTTGTATAAAAAACGTAGTCATATATTTTTTTTTACTTCCAATTTTTAGATATTATAAATATATATCGGATTGTACAATTAAACTATACTTATTTCATAACAATTCGAACCCGTTAAATATATCGTCTGTAAAAGTTATATAATTATCTACTCCTTTGAGAATAAAGTTGGTAACCATGACAAAACACAGATTCTATTTATAGTTGAGTGGAGCACACTTATCAAAATTTATTGATCGAAAAAGAATGCCCCGATTATGCCCAATAATGGACTGAACCAGTTAAATATAGCTACAGAGGATAAGTGTATATTGATTAAATGCTTGTTTGGATCCCTATGATTAGGAAATAAAATATCTTTATCTTTATCTTTATATCTGAGCTTTATATGAACTGAAAAAATGTTTTGCGTTGATAAATTAATCAACTAAGCAATAAAATGAAGATCTAAGTCGACTCATGTGTTCGTGTACTGTACATAAGTTCACAAAGAATGAATCCAAACACGGTAATTAAGACCCACACTTAATAGTCGTGAAATTTGAAGACGAATACGGGTTCAAACAAAATCATACTAGGAAGATTCCGATAAGTAATCGGAATCATTCGGCCATTTCCGCTGCCCGGAAGCGTCTTCAATTCTGATGCATTGATCATTTAAATGTTTTGAAATGGGCGGAATCCAATGACTGAATTTACAAGCGCTGTTTGTACAGAGATCTTCATGCAATTGCAATGAACCTAGAACACGCTCGGGCCCTTGAGCCCGAGCAATAAGAAGTATGTTCAAAAGCTAGGAAGCAACCTTACAATATTGTTTAATTGTATTTATTAATAAACTTTTGGAAATAAAAAAGCTATTTTTAAGAACAGTTTATAGATTAAAAGGTTAACTTGGTAAAGAGAATAAATCAGTTATTGTGAAAAAATATTTAGTGTTAAGTACAAAGTTCTAGAGTTATTTTAAGTCTGTAAAATAAAGAAAAATATATTTGAAGTCAATTTAGCTTTGGCATGTATTCAAAAATCTGTTAACCCACTGTAAAAGGGTGCACCATTTACTTAAAAGTACTCAAAACGTTCAGGGACTATTCATAGAAGTTTGACATTTTTTGGTATCATTCTATGCTCTTCATAGTCATATAGTGTTTGGCATTTTCAACTTTTTGGTAGAGCGCCTGTGATGAGTCTTGAATAGACGAAACGCGCGTCAGGCTTAGCAAAAATTATTGTCTGGAACTTTGTTGTAATTTATATGTCTAACATCCGTAGCAGTTAATGCTGCTGGTGGAGTTTTAATTCCCTGAGGTTAGCCCGCTCCGCCATCAACACTTTTGTGTTGACGAAAACATCAAAGCTATAAATTATCCGTTTAAATTTCTAAATTGTCAAAACCCTAAGGTTCTTCCTACCCCAGACATAGGTTGGTCTTAGTCATTATTTGGTTTCTAGTTCGACATTTTTTGGTATTATTCTATGCTCTTCATAGTCATATAGTGTTTGGCTTTTTTAACTTTTTGGTAGAGCGCGTCTGATGAGTCTTGAATAGACAAAACACGCGTCAGGCGCAGCAAAATTTATTGTCTAGATCTTTGTTGTAATTTATATTTCAAGATTCGCTTGTAAATATATTGTTCTATGACTGTATAAATGTTGCAGCTTAGTCATTTTTTATTTCTCTTCTGGATATTGTTTTAGGAGTTTGCTCGCATTTCAGAAGGTATCTTAGTATAGCTATTATTGATAAAAAAATGAATTTTTCACAAATTTGTTCCAAAATTTTATATCTTTTTGGCTTGAATATGGCAAATTTTCTGACAAAATACTCAAGAATTAATCAGGATATTGTTATTTGATAGGTATCAGCTGAAAAGGGAGACACCTCTTTACAAAATAGAAAATAATGAGAAGTGGAATATGTTTATGCGGCACACTTTAAAAATCCATGATAAAAAATACCAAATTAAACCTTAAAAGGTCCTTGAAATACAGACAAACTAAATCAAACTGACCTACACAATTAAAATCATTGAACAGTTGTACAAGTTATTATTTTTTCTTCAAAAAAATCCGTACAAGTTATTACTTGTACAACTGAGCTTGTACAGGTTATAACTTGTACGATGTCATCATACAAGTAATAACTTGTACAAATTTTTCATACAGGTTATAACTTGTACAAAATAATAACATGTACACGACATATATACGAAATGGCTCAATCTGGCGATTTATTAATATTGATGCGTACATAGATGCATTAAAATACAAGAACACTAAAATAAAATTTCTAGTGATTTAAAAATATTTGATGGAAGGTTTCTCACAATGAACTTTAGATGAACTTGACAAAACATGATCCTCTCTATGTAAGAAAAGGTGTTGTTTATTCAAAAAAATAATTCATTGTGATATAGTTTACCAATTAAATATGATTTTAAGTATATGATAAAAAGATCATTACATGGCATTTTCTATATCTAACCTTTTATCAGCCCTTGAGCCATTCGGCTCTCGGGCCGATATAAAGCCCTAGGGCTGATAAAAGGTTAGATATAGAAAATGTCATGTAATAATCTATACATTTTTGTACTTATTTTGTATTGCCACATATATGTCTTCATGTATATTCTGTCATAAATAAATATTTGTACTGTAATTGCCCCTTGAGGGCCCACAACTTGTATTTTTGTTTCCCCACCCGGCCCACCCCTATATTTCATTTATCATCATCATTTCATGTGGGTGGTAAAGGTTTTTTTTCGTGCATCGTGTTGAGCAATTTTTATTTCCCGTTCGGCCGTGCATGGAGGTTCATCGTGCATCGTGTTTCTCTATTTCATTTTTCGTTCATCGTGATTATCATTTTTTTATTGGCCGTTCATCGTGATTGTCATTTTTTATTGGCCGTTCGTCCGTGCACGTATACCTCCCCTTTACCACCCCCTTTCATGTTCATTTTATCATCCTTTTTCATGTTCATTTTATCATCCTTTTTCATGTTCATCGCCTTTAATAAAGCTAAACCACAAAGATTTGAGTGAGTATTTGATGAATTCCTGGTTCCAATGTAGACTTAAGGCAATTGGATGGATTGGATTAAAGCCAAAATTTTAGTTTGACATGCACGTTTACACGTTCATGTGCCCTTGACGACTTTCATAAATCATTCATGTATATGCTGGTATTTGGTACAAAGTGGTTCCAAGGTTTTGGGCCTTAATTTGGAGAAGTTTTATTTTAAAGTTTCACATTCATTATTGTTATGATTTATTTTCATATTTATTTAGAAAAAAATGTTTATTTTTATGATACTATAATATATATATACAGTGTAAGAATTTTTACATGTTTTATACGATATTCTACCCTTTATCAACTAAACAATAAATCTTGAATTATATGTATTGATTTAAACTAAAGAACCAATATCAGATAAGCTTTACCTGCCTTTTAAATAAAATTTCGGAAAATTCATTTTAAAGGAGTATGACATTTGTGATATGCCCGGTGATATTGCTGGTTTTCTTGTTTCATAAGTGGTTGTAGTGTTTTGTTCATAAAAAACCGAACGATTTATAGTTTATTTATGTCGTGATGAATAAAGCAAGAGAAAAATAAAGAAGGATTGTGTCAATGGGACGCAGATGCCCCCGCTGGCCCTAATAGGAACTAGAAGTCCGACAGGTCTGGAAGTCGCTTAGGATTTAGAGTTTGTCATACCGAACCATCCTACCAACATTCAAATCATTCTCAAGCACGGTTTCTGCAAAAAAGCTTGACGGAGATTTTCATAGTCATGTTCATTTTTTTTTTCACATCTGAAAATAGCTTATTTGACGTACAGTTTGTCATACTGAACCACCCTACCAAGTTTCAAATCATTCAACTTTGTTGTCATTTGAATTTCTAACACCCATAATGGTTAGCGCTGCTGTTTTCTCGAGGTTAGCCCGCTCCGGCACCAACATTTTTGTATTGGAGAACACATCAAAGCTTTAAATTATCCTTTTAAATTTCAAAATTGTCTAAACCTAAGGTTATTCCTACCCCAGACATAGGTTGACAATCTTAGTTTCAATTTTGTTCCTCATATCGGTATTTTTGGTTTAATTGTTCTATGCTCTTCATAATCATATATTTTTGGCTTTTCAATATTTTAAGTAGAGTGCCTTTGATGAGTCTTGAATAGACGAAACGCGCGTCAGGCGTAGGAAATTTTTGTTGTCATTTGAATTTCTAACACCCGTGATGGTTAGCGCTGCTGGTGGAGTTTTAATTCCCCGAGGTTAGCCCGCCCCGGCACCAACACTTTTGTGTTGGAGAACACATCAAAGCTTTAAATTATCCGTTTAAATTTCAAAATTGTCTAAACCTAAGGTTCTTCCTACCCCCAAACAAAGGTTGACAATCTTAGTTTCAATTTGGTTCCCCATTTCGGTAATTTTGGTTTCATTCTTCTATGCTCTTCATAATCATATTTTTTTGGCTTTTCATTTTTGGTAGAGCGCCTCTGATGAGTCTTGAATAGACGAAACCCGCGTCAGGCGTAGCAAAATTTAATGTCTGGAACTTAGTTGTCATTTGAATTTAAGAATTGAATGTTTGTATTTTGATGTTTCATTAACGTGTAAAACCGTTGACCGTAGCACATTTTGAATGAAGTGCGTTTTTTTTTTTTGCGTTTCATGCTAAAAATGTGCGACCGGTCATCGGTTTTACAACCCTATGAAACATCAAAATACAAACATTCAATTCTTATAATTACATTTTAATGTTTTTAAATTTGTTTCTGATTTTTCGTTTTGCTTGTAGTGGATGTTCTTGTATTTTATATTTGCGCATTAATATCCAAATGCGAGTTCAAGTTGTGAGAATTTACCTGGATAAGAACAAAGGACAAGATATGATAAGAGTCAAATTTTGCCCCACGATTTTGAAATTTTTAAAATGAGCTAAAAGTATGTGATGTATACTTTAGATTAGTTTAACTTTACTATATCGGCATTATTTTGTTTAAACTGATCCATTATGGTGTTAAAATAGTTACCCAAAGTGGCTTTAAAATCGTGATTTGATGAAAAACAGCAAAAAACCTGCAATTTTGATGTGGTTTTAAGCAAATTTAACTATGAGCCACACAGAGTACCACTACAATAATTTATGTAGATAATCATTTTTAATATAGAAACAAACCACAAAAATATTTTTGTGGTACTCGGTGTGGCTCATAGTTATATTTACCAAAAACTACTCAATATTTGCATGATTTTAACACTTTTTCACAAAAATGTCTTTTTCACATAATTTAATGACGTCACTGTGACGTAATAAACAAGATTTAGTTAAAATTAATGTTATTTTACTATACTTTGTTTATCTAAGAACTGATCTAGAATAATTCAACCTTAGTTCAATCATTTTTAAAAAATGGTAAATTAGGGGGCCAAATTTAGCATTTATCATATCTTGTCCTTTTAGATGTGCGTTTAGTAAGGTCATGACTCGGCTACGGCCACGTGATTCAAGTGACATTTCATCGAGGTATGGAAGACGTTTCAAGGTGTCAATTAACAAATAGAATTTCTGTATTTTAATTATATGCACGGTAAATGTAATTATAATATGGCAATCATAATTTAAAGGGAGTAATATTTTTTTTTCAAATTTTGTCATTTTTGAGCAGAGCTCTATGTAGTCATATTAGCTATCTGATTTTTGCGTTTTTTATTGTCTAGACAGGGTAAATCGGTCAGGCAATATTCCTACCAGAGGATCTATTATTATTTGTCGCGTATAATTATTATTTCAATGTTTTAAATGTTATTCAGATTGTCTAAACTAAGAGGTATTTCTGTATACCCCTATAATAAATACGATATAAATGTGCACTAGTTTCACATATCGATACACTAAGTTGATGTACACTTAAGCACTGTTGACCTTTTTCCTTTAAAATCAATACGTCATATATATTCAAGTGGGGGGGGGGGGGGAGCCAAATTACGAATTCATAACAAATGTTTAAGTGGACGGAGCAAACGAACAAAATTGAAATGTTTCAACTGTTTCAAGTTGGAAACAGATCGTGCTTAGATTAGATTTAGCTCTGCCTTTTAAAGCTTTAGCGCTTTGATTTAGATACATTCCGTCTGAAAGAAGCAAAGATGCACCAATGGTGCATTGGAGTGTCAAAAAGCCCGAAAGGGCAACGACAAAACCGTTAAATACGAACAGCAACAGCACGAGGAAACACAAAATATAAAGAATACACAGGCGTTCTGGAATCCGTTGTATCTCTGAGTATAAATGATGTCATAAATGAGATAGCGAAAGTCACCAAATCGAGAATTGTTCAGTGAAAAGATACCATCAATATTACGGAAAGGTTAAAAGATAATGCTAGTCTACGATCCTTTTGTCTAGAA
This sequence comes from Arcuatula senhousia, assembly GCA_963971305.1. NCBI lineage: Eukaryota > Metazoa > Mollusca > Bivalvia > Mytilida > Mytilidae > Arcuatula > Arcuatula senhousia. The sequence goes on from OZ020306.1 coordinate 61,725,650, forward strand.
AAAATTGTTAAAAGTCTGCTTCATATGGATGAAGAAACAAATTAGCGAGCAAAAGTGGACAATTTAGTGTTTATTGGAATTCCCATTGTTTGCTGAAAAACACGTCCACATAACAGAACAAATATGTTGTCGATTAGAAAATTGAGCATGCCGATTCTATATTAAACTAAGTACAAAACACCAAACCAAGGTTTGATTGAATATTGGATATTGGTCTCTTCCTCGTTCCCTTGTAGACAATGTCGTTAAATGGATTTGATATTAATTTAAACTTTTTAGTTTGTCATGCAGATTTACATGTCATTGACGACATTCATAAATCACATCATTAGTATATGCCGAATGAGGGAATAATGGGGTTCATGGGTCTCATGCCATTTGTATCTTTCTTTTGTTTTAGAAAAAAAGTTTTTTTTTCGGGGGGGGGGATATGTATTATAAAACGAATTGTTATTAGTTTTTTGATACTTGAAAACGACCTGTTAAGAATTTGTACATACACCCCTTTAAGTACCTTTATCAAACTACAAATGTAATAGCATATAAATCTTGAAGAATTGATTTAAACGAAAGAACCAATATCATATATTTTAGGTCAGATAAGCTTTACCTGTCTGAATAATTCATATTAAAGGATCATGGCATATGTGATATTGATGGTTTTCTGTTTCAGTATTCATCAAACGACGGGCGGTTAACTCATAACGCATGTAAGTCTTCATTTATGCTAGGTCCCTCATAGATCAGGACAAACACAGAAATATTCAGAACTTGTTCTCTTTTTTTCTATGACTTTAAGATACTCTTTAGACTAAAAGGAAACAAACAGGGGCCAGTATCATGAAACGTTCTTTAAGCTTAAGATCATCTTACCGTGATCTTATCTCTAAAGAGTGTATCACGAAGCTCTCTTTGGATGATTGACAACTCTTAAAACTTTGGAATTTTAAGAAAATCGTAACTTGTTCGTAAGTGAGTTCTTAAATTACAATCTTAATTTGAGTCTCTAGAAAGTCGATAATTTTCTTAAGATCATCTTAGTCAATTTTAAGGGTCGTTAGATGTATCACGAACGCTGTTTTTCACACAATCTTACTTAAAATTTTAAGGGTACTCCGAGGTGCCCGTAACTCCAACTTAGGAGAAAAATAGCTTAGCTTTGTACAGTTTGTTAATAAGTAACAATATTAAAAACGAAAGAGTATGAAATATGTTCCAGATATAAGTCGTAACGAAACAAGATTTCTAAATGAACATATCCTTTGAACTTATTAGGAATCAAGAATATTATAAAAAAAAAATTGGGTGTTGCTCAACCTCGACCCCTGTAGCATTGTAAAAGAGACAATATACTTTACATTCATTCACATTTGGTCATTGATTTTTTTTAATGATGAATACCATGAAGAAAAGAATGATCAAAATTGGATTTTACATGACTACGTCTTGCCAAAACATCCATATATGTTCCCTTAAGTCCCCTTTTCTGAACCAGACCCATGCTGTAATAGGATCTTTTTTTAGGAGGTACATGCATGCAGGAAAAAAATATTCAAATTACACAAGGCCACGCCAAAGTAATTCAAAGCTCGTCGGACAATGCACAGGCATTAAAAGTTTTACTAGTGGACGAAATTTTACTTTTTAAAAAAGTTGAAAAAGAAGTGGATAGCAGTTTTAGAATGAATTCTTTTGTTATACCAGTACATTTTTATTCCTCAGAAAAAGAGCAATTGTACTCTTGTTACACACTTTTAAACTGTTTTATGGAAAAATAAATCAATTTTACCCATTATAGAGTAACATTGTCGTGAAAAAAAAAAGATTTGTAAACATAAAAACATTTTTAGTCGCGGGAGGCATGAGAAATGGTGCGGTAATAAAAACTACTTTTTTTCTAAGTGGCTTTTCATAACAAACGACGAATCCGACGAACTAGGAATTAGTTTGGCGTGGCCTAACAATCAATGAAGTACAGTTATGTTTGTAAGACGGAAATCGAAGTGTCCGCGTACGACTATGCTTGACAGACAAAAATTCTTGTATCAAAATTTGCGAAGAAAAGGAAGATGACATACAAAATCCAATTACATGTATTCCTCCGGTATTATGTATATTCGGCAGCTACTTATTGGTCATTTTGATGCATGCACGTGGTGCCTGAAGCTACATATACCAAGTTTCTACTTCTTTTAATGAACTAAAACCATTTTATCCGTTTTTATTCAATCCTGAAGCGAAAATGAAAATTAAATGATGGTTGTATAAAAGTGGGTGGTAAAGGGTTTTTTTCGTGCATCGTGTTTAGCAATTTTTATTTCCCGTTCAGCCGTGCATGGAGGTTCATCGTGCATCGTGTTTCTCTATTTCATTTTTCGTTCATCGTGATTATAATTTTTTTATTGGCCGTTCATCGTGATTGTCATTTTTTATTGGCCGTTCATCCGTGCACGTACCCCCCCTTTACCACCCCAATAAAAGAGGGACAATTGCTGTAAACTTTGGGGGCTGTTGATTGAACTTACTACATTCATGTGCGGCCCGGTAGGGTGTACTTTTTGGGTGTCCAATAGGTGAAAAGGGTGCAAATTTCAGATGTTGCATATATGATAAAGTATATACTTTTCACGAATGTCATATATCAATAGAAAAAGAGTGACCGAGCATCCATGTTGACCCTAATCGTACATGCATTTGGTAACTTTTACCATTCAAGCTTTAATTTTAATAGAATATCTATAAAATATGCCAAGTTTAAGTAATTTTAAATTAATTAAAAATATATGAATTGGCGTCTTTTTTAAAGCAGACGTATATATGAATGGGGTGGGTACAAAATTTCTGGTCTGCACATCTGTACCCTAAAATACTTGGAGTTATACCCCCCTTGTTTTGGCCACAGCAACGATGAGGGTAACGATAACGATATCTTAAATAAAACCGGAAAGACATTTTTTTTAGTCCGGAAAATCCGAGCAACAACGTAAGGTATAACAACTCGGCTTATTGTTACTCGCTTAGTCGTCCTTATGATATCCCCAATTGACCATTCTTGAAACAGGAAATAAATGCCCGACTGACCTTTTTACGGGAGGCACGTTAGAACTCGTCCCACTAAAGCTGTGGATCGCATTTGAAATAAACCCTTTAGTAGAAGCCGCGAATTTTGTTACGAAAAATTGTACATTTTCACCTTTAAAAAGTCGGGAAATAGATGAATACTGACCTTGAATAAGAAGGCATGCTTAAGCTGTGTACCAAATTTGAAATCAATCTTTTCAGTAGATGCCGATAAATTTGTTACGAAAGTTTGTAATGAACAAACGGATAAGGTGATTGCAATATAATCCTCCTCTATCACGAGTTGGGGTATAAAACGTAAGACATTGAAGACGTTTTGTGACACTTTCTGCACAATTAATAAGTGATTTTCAGATTGATAAACCAAAACAACATGGCTGTAAAAAAGATATAAGACCAATTAAATGCATTGACCAGCATTAGTCTCCATTTTTTTCGTTGAGAATGACAAAAGAGAATGCACATCGCCAAAGTCGGATTTAGAACTGGCGTGCCGGGTGAGCGCCCTCCCGTTTGACAGGAAAATTTGGTTAGGAACTGTATGAAACAAGAGGTCCCAGAAGACGATATTTCAGCCATAAGTCAAAAGTTCGTACAAAAAAGTATGACTTGATAAATAGATAAAAACAAACACAGTGTTCAAAATTCAAATTCCAAAACGGGTATAAAACAGTTAATTTGTTTATGCTATATATGTTATTTAAAAAAAGAATAACTTCTCATCAGCACCATTTGAATCAAAACCATGAAATACATCATAATTTTAATGGACAATCTAAAACTGATAAGCTAAATTTTACCAAGACATTTTATTTTTGCCAATACAGTGATTACAAAATGATTGATATAATTGAGTAAACTTTCAACAAAGAACTGGCATATATTGAACCAACTACATGTACAATTAAGATATCAGACTAAATGTGTTTTTTAATGAAACTGAAAAACTACGCTTCCAATATACATGTATATATTTAAAATGCAATGTACATTTTATTCATCTAAGCTTATTTTCGGACTTGTAGGAAAAGGAGATAACTTCATCCTAACCTGTTGTTAAAACAGATCTTGAAGTTTTGACCCGGTTTATCGGGTAATTCTCGTTAAGTTTACTTCTTAAAGTGGCTTTCTTACGATCAGCTAAAGAGTGAGGGGTGCTACTTACGAGAGGTTTCCAGAGACACTCTTAAATTCACACAAAATCTTACGATTTCTATCTTAAGATTACACTTAAATGCCAAGTTTCATGATACTGGCCCCAGACCGGTGAGAATGTTTCATTCCTATACTCGTACTCGTAATAAAACAATAAGTATAGCTTGGTTCATAAAGGTAATAACAAAACTACCGAACTTGAATGACCAATCTCATAGTCCAGAGATAATGACAAAAACGAATCAGTCATACCGGAGAATTGGTGGATCGCAATGGTCCTGACTTGGAACGAAATGGTGGGTTAAACCAGGTTTTATGGCGCCAAATCTCTCTCTTACATTGCGATCTTAGGATCCGGACCATAGAACACAACATAGTTGTGAGACACAATAGGGATCTTGAGGTGATCATCTCAGTACAGCAGACCAGTCAAACATTAATTAAAACAATTAACCACCATATCTTTTAACTCAATTTTTAACTTTTCTACTAGTGGCTGATAACGAAGAAAGATTTTTTTAGGGTTCGTATGGGACGTATTTTCTTAAAGCCCTGCTCCAAAAGTCGGTCACGAAGAAATCGGTGTCTGATAAAAAAAATCTGTAAAATGTGTGCAACCTCTGGCATATCGAATAAGTTGTGAAATATAAACACCGTATGCAGGGGAAGTAGGTATATTGCTCCGTAGATTAGGAAAACTAATAATTTGAAAATTAAAATCGTCTCTTTTATCGTAAATTTTTGTACTGAGATGACCATCTGGGTGAAATTCGAGGTGCAAATCCAAGAAAGACGTGAAGCAATTTGATTCGGTGGTCTCTTAAATCTCCAATTCTGGAGGATATATTGAAGGAATCCATCTACCAAATGAAGTGTTATTGCCAGAAAGGACATCATCAATATATCTGAATGTAAGATTAAATGACCTTGCCTCTTTCATCTTGTTCTTTACGAGTCCCTGAAGAAATTCAGTCTCTTAAGAGTATAAAAACAAATCAGCGAGGAGAGGAGCACAGTTTGTGCCCATTGGAATGCCGATTTGTTGTTGAAAAATCTCTCCTCCGAAGGTGAGAGGAGATCTGTACTAATAAATTCAGCATATATTATATCAACAGTCTCTTTTAATTCGTAGGAACCGGTTTTGAAAAAATGCCGCGAAACATTAGAGCAGCCATGAGGTCACCCTTGTTATGACTTGAGTGCGTGTTGCTGATTGCTGCTCGGTTCTTCTGGTGTTGTCTGTTTCTTCATGTGTTTTGTCATTGTCCTTCCGGATTTTTGAAATCGAATGTTTAGTTGGAACCTATTTTTTGCATCTTATACATAATTTCATGTTCAAAATAAAACAAACCTTTTGTGCATAAAACTCCAATACGAGCATATATATCAAGTGAACATACAACAATAAACGAAACAAACATAATATACTAATAACATTACTCAATTAACCTTTGTTACAATTTAGGGTCTTTACATTTATTTGTTTAATGCGTTTTTGTTTTGGCACAGATGGCTGAAGCTGCATTGTGTGCAGGTTGCCTTAGAGACGATGAGGAGGAAAAAGCCGAATTTTGGTGCTGTGACTGCGGGGAGCTAGTTTGCCGTGGTTGTGGAAAGGCCCATCGGAGATTTGCTACTCCTCACGATGTTGTTAGACTGGACGAGGTTTCAGACTTTAAACGCGAGGTTCCAACTGAATGTCTTCTTCACGACAAGAAAAAGTTGACCATGTTTTGCGTTGGGCATGACAAACTTATCTGTCAAGAATGCTTAATTAAAGAGCACAGCGAGTGCACAAAAATTATGGAAGTAAAGGTTGCTGCTAAAGGCGTCCAAAACGGTTCAGCTATTATTAATTTGAAGAAAGAGATGGAAAAGACAAAGAATACAGTTGCGTTGTACAGAAAGAAACATTTGCAAAAACAGATTATTGTCAATGCAAACGAAAAGAAATCAAAACATAACATAGACCAACTTACAAAAGATCTGATCCAGAGATGTGAACAAATCAGGAACACAACAGTCGGAAAATACAACGAGACTAAGGAGGAAATGCTCATCGAAGCAGAAAAAATGGAGCAAATAGAAAAAAGAATAGCACAATATATAGATAATATCTGCCAAGTTGAAGAGGGAACAAATGAGGTGCATATTTTTTATGCCTTGAAGTATTTAGAAGGATCCATTAGAAAATACCAAGAAGAACTCGATGACATCGATAAAACCAGTACACAAACACCTGACGTTTTTCCTTCCAATTTCACACAACATGTGGATGAGTTCTTTGACAAATTGAATCCTAAGAAACCTTTTGTGAAAAAGAACCCAAGATCCATTGCCGTTGAAGGAGCTATGTCACAATTACAAGTTGAAAAACCGAGAGATGAGCTTAAGGTCAACGATAGTATACCATTAAAACAATCTGAATACATAAAGACTTACCAATTGGTTAAAAAGATTCCTTCATGTGATGTAGAACCTATGACATGCTGTTTTGTGGACGACAAAAGAATTCTTGTCATAACATATAATAGGAAATTCGAAACCACTTGTCTCAAGATTGTCAACTTTTTTGAAAATACAATTAAATTATCGGATGTCCCTAGCCTTAGACTATCTACTCGTGGTCAACGTACAGTATGCATGTATAATGAGAAACTAGCATTGGTTGCATACCATAATCTTATCGATGTTGTTGATATTGTAGACCTACGTGTATGTCGTAGTATACGTCTACATGTGAACAATAACATAAAATGGATACGCACAATAAACAATCAAATACATGTTATTTTAATAGGGACGCCTAATCGCCTTTGCACCGTCAATTTTAATGGTGATGCGTTGGATCTATGTTCCTTGATTTGCAATGATTTGGCTTATGTTGACCTTGATACAAAAAAGTACATTTATGCATCTCATTTAGGCAGTAATAGTTTATCCTTGTCTGATTGCAAGATCGGAATCAATTTCCGCACATTTTACGAAAGCCTTGATCTCCAACACGGGTGCTTTCTACAGTGCCTTCCTGGCAGGGAGTTACTTTTGTCAGAACGAACTTCGGGAATGATGTACAAACTGCACATAGATAAGAAAATCCGTACTGTTCTTCTCAAAGATTTTAAACAAGTGCATGCCATCTGTACCAATACGACCGGAAAACTTCTTGCAGTGATTCAACATGAACCTATGGAGATACAAATCTTAAGAGCGGTTGTTATAAACGATCAATAACCTAACAATGCATCAAAATCCGCATGTTAGATTGTATTTTTTTTTGTTTATTTTAAAGAACTATACAGTACTTAATGAAAAAGCTTTGTAACATTTTTCTTAAGTTGTATCACAGGTAAAAGCCTTATTTGTGAAATTTGTTTGGCGTAGTCTCTTAAATAACCAAAGGAGAACCAAAGGGGCATCGAGATAACTGAAGTCCAAAAATGCCAAGACAAAATAGGTTAGCCATGAGACACAATATTAAACAAAACCCACAGCAGCAAAATAACAAACATAAAAACAAAATTGCAATCAGCAACGTGAACTTAAGTCGAAACCAGAGTAAACTCAAGTGCTCTGATCAGATAGATTCTTTAGAAATGTTACGAAAAACCTGAAATGAATACTGTATTTAATGATGATGCACCTTTTTAATCTATGTGCGCTACTGGGTCAAAATCTTTCAAAGTATCATCAAAATGCTATTTTATTATTATTCTCGTGCCGCTATTTTCTGTTTGTCTTGTCAACATTTATTCCAATTACATGTATGTTCCGAAAACAAACGGAAATCAGAAATAATTATACATTCACAATCTTAATCTCATCACAAAAAGATACCTTACTTTTTAAAATACTGATGAAACATCGATTTTAATGGGTCAATTCACTGACAAATCTTCGATTTGTTGACTTTTTCATATATCGAAAAGAAAATGAGATTAAGGACTCTATAAGGATTCTAGGAGGTCTCGAATTTGGCACTCAACAAAGCTTTCTGTTGACCTGCAATACTGACGACCACCCCGTGTGTTTCACAGACGAACTTTGCGAGTAGATATAGCCACTATCACTTAGTCTCTAATCGATCAAAAAAGTATCATTTTCCACATATCCCTTCTTTGGCCTTTAACCGAAGATTTTTACATTTTCGAACGGCCAACCGTCGTATGCAATCGTATGCCTCTTAATACAGTGAAATATCAACAAAGTATTTGTGATTTTATTTTTGCGACATTTTTATTTCTTTCAGTTTGTAAGCATTAATAAGTCGAGTAATTCTATTGTTACTCGTGAGATTCCTACGAAGGCTTATTCATGCCAAACAGCATAAAGAAAAAAATAACTTTATTTTGTTTGTACGATTAATTAATCCGTTAGAACGTTTAAATGGTTTATTAATTCGTCTGTACGATTTATCATTCCGTTAGAACGGTTTATTAAATCGTTTAAACGGTTCAATTAACCGCTCTAAGCGGGGCTCTAATCGTACAAACGAATAAATAACCCGTTTAAACGATTTAATATTAAACCGTTCTACCGGATTCATTAATCGAACAAACGAGTAATTAATCGTAAAACAATTTATAAACCGTTCAAACGATTTAATAAATCGTTCTAACGGATTAATAAATCGTACAAACGAAATAAAATTTGTTTCTCTTTGTTGTTTGGCACGAATAAGACGTAGAATCCGGACTAAAAAGGTCCTTAGTAGAAAACTGCCCCGTGTTAGTCACGTGAGTAACAATTAAAAAAATCTGATTGTTACTCGTAGTGAATAATCGTAGCCAGTCATCTTTCCAAAATTTATTTTTCATCATTGTAAAATGGTTACGCATATGAGTACATATGAGGTGTAAATACTCATTAGGGTAACTAACTACTCTCCATTTTGGGGGGGGTGTGTCCAACCTGTGTAACTATATTAACATTATTTAAGATGGACAAACATCAAGACATGCATTCATACATGCTGGTGTAAAAACAATCATAGAAAGAGGGGGTGTTCTGTATGTGATTATTTTGACTGATTTATTGTCGAAAAAAAGAAACACACATTTTATACTTACTTTTGCTGCCGTGATGACATTAAAAATTACAATCCAGACACCACTCGGTTAATTCCGTCAACGATGTTTTTAACTAAGGCGCTTATTTTCAAAAAGTGTGTCTACTGATTGTGGTCCCGTATGTTGCTTTTAAGCAAATAATGAAAAATCAAAAAAAAAAAATCATACACTTTGTTTATTTCTCGGTCACTAATTGAAAGCTCTTCTCATCTGTTAAGTACTGACGGCTCTAGAATTTTTGACAGTTGATGGGGGTAATGGGCCAGTGATCATTCACACGGATTTCTACCTTTGAAAATGGGTCAAGAAAAAACAGGAGAAAGAAAATGACGTTTTTTCGGAGTGGGTTAAAGCTGTGAGGTCATTGATTGTGAAAAGATTCAATTCTTTGATGGTCTCAATGAGCACTAAAGCAACATATATTTTTAACAACGCTGATGTTGTAGAAACATTGTCCACCTTACATGACTTACTTTGTCATCAATGAGTCCAAGAAAAAGAACAAATATACAGAAGACCAAATAGTCGACATGCTCAATTTCCTTATCGACAACATATTTGTTCAGTTTGGTGGACGTGTTTTTCAGCAAACAATAGGGATTCCAATGGGCACCAATTGTGCACCTTTGCTTGCTGATTTGTTTCTACATTCATAAAGGTAATAACAAAACTACTGAACTTGAATGATCAATATCATAGTCCAGAGAAAATGATAAAAACGAATCAGTCATGCCGGAGAATTGATGAATCGCAATGGTCCTGACTTGGTACAGGCATTTCAAACGAAATGATGGGTTTAACCAGGTTTTATGGCGCCAAACATCCCTCTTCCATTGCGATCTTAGGATCCGGTGATGGCCATAGAACACAACATAGTTGTGAGACACAATAGGGATATTGAGGTGATCATCTCAGTACAGCAGACCAGTCAAACAATTAAAACAATTAACCACCATATCTTTTAACTAAATTTTGAACTTTTCTACTAGTGGCATATGAAGCAGACTTCTTACAATCTCTTCTAGATAAAAAAAATCGTAGACTAGCTCTCTCTTTTAACCTCATGTTCCGTTATATTGATGATGTCCTTTCACTAAACAATTCCCGATTTGGTGACTTTTACCATCTCATATATCCGCAGGAACTTGAAAAAAGAACACAACGGATTCTAGGAAGTCTGCTTCATATTTAGATCTACATCTCGAAATAGACTCTCAAGGAAGACTTTCAACAAAGCTCTATGACAAACGTGATGACTTCAACTTTCCAATCGTCAACTTTCCCTTTTTGTGCAGCAACATTTCATCCGCTCCTGCTTATGGAGTTTTCTTATCACAGTTGATTCGTTACTCCAGAGCTTACAGGAATTACATCGATTTCCTTGGCAGAGCGTCTCGATTGACACAAAATTGATAACACAGGGTTATGTTGCTCCACGGTTGCTGTCTTCACTCAAGAAATTTTACGGTAGACACCGTGCACTCGTAGACAAATATGGGATTTCTTTTCTCAAATGAGTACAGATGTTGGTTTGTCGTAGAAATTTGTTTTGTCTTCCTCTACCAGATTTGACACACTGAATTGGAAATTAGCAAAGCGACGGGTGTGCTATAGCAGGCAGGAACCTCTTACTCTTCCGGAGCACCCGAGTTCACTTTAGCGTTTTCAAAGCATTTTATCTGTATGCTCCTTTAGTCACGGTCCGCTGACTTTGAGATTTTATACCCATTTGGCTAAATGTCAATGTAAATTCTTAGTCTGTTTTATGTGTTAAGTAATGGTATAGATATTTGGTGTATAGTTACATTTGCATCAATACAGATCAAATTCATGAGTAATTGCCAGTACTGACGTCAATTAAAGTCACCCTAAAGTGATGAAAGTGTTTAACTTCATTCTATACTATATTATGTTATTAATAGTTTATTTCTTGTTTTCTTTGTGTCTCAGGTTCTCTCTTTCTGAATTGAACTTCAATCGATTTGATTTTTACTGTGTGTTTTTGTGCTTTTAAGTTTGTTCAAGATTATAAATATATATAAAAAATACCTTAACCCCACCACATTTTATATATGCCTGTCCTAAGCGAGGAATCAAATATCATGTTTGTCCTTGTCCTCTTTATGTTAATTGTTCTATGTCCAGAAATGGGTCTTTCGCTGTTAACTTTGTGATTGGTATTAAATCTTATGCATAATATTTTTAATCTTAAGCCCATGCAAGACAGTGAGGAGCGACCACTGGTCACACTGGAGGTCGCTTACTGTCTTTCATTGGGAATTTTTGTGTATTATAGGGGCTTGTTTAGGGGGGGTACCAATATCCCATATCCCCGTAAATTTTTCATCAAATATCCCATATCCCAAAAAGTGTTTTTCCAGTATCCCATATCCCTGTAAATAAAATGGACTTAAATATCCCATATCCCAGTAAGTTTTGCCTCAAATATCCCGTATCCCATGTAAAAATTGTGTGAATATCCAATATCCCAATATACCCTAAACAAGCCTCATTATATAGGTTGAGTCGCGTAAAATAATTCCACATCTCATAATCGTCTCTTTGTTTCTATATTCTCAGAAATGTGTTGATATGTGTACCTTATATATACGTCACTTTGTTCGATTATTTTAAATACTAGGAGCTCTATACATTTTTATTTACTGTTATTTATCCTTTAACCTTGTGACTAGATCTGAGGGCCTCTCAAATAAGTCTTGATAAACCATTGTACTGAATAAAACAAGTCTACGGACGGCCCGACAAAATTGTTCACAATTCTAAAGAAAAGATAAGACCTCAATTTGTATATTCATTTTATTTCATTAGTTTATACAAGAAATTATCAAGGTACATGTATGCATCTGCAACGTTACTAAGGATTTCGCATTTAATACCTGAAGTTCGTGACAACAAAACAACTGACAATAGTATAACGAAAACACATAAGTTAACAGTAAAAGTGACAATGTTAAAAAGTGGTTCGATAGTCTATCATGGCACGTGTTAGTCTTTTTTTTTTTTAAATTGTTTATAAATTTACACAGTCGCATGGTCCACCCGCGGTTCCACAATACTCGGTCTTGTCTGGTCGGACATTCTTAATTGCAGCTTTTATGTCGTCTTCTGTGACATTTGGGACTGATGATTTGGCAACCATCATTGAAATACAGGGACAAAATGAGTAATTATCACAGATGTCCATCGCACTTCCTACATCGGTGCTGAGAGCTTTTACTCGGTTTGCTCTGTCTACCAAGGCTTGAAATCCAGATGCTGACACGGCTGAACACGATGGGCGGAATTCCGTGAGGGAAATGTAATCAAACGTTTTTATGGCGGGAAACTGAGTGGCCACGACGCAAACGACATCTTGTTCTGTAATCGACTCTCCATATTTCTTAATTAGGGGATCAGGCGAAAATAAATAAGGATTTTTAACCAGAGACCAAAGGTCGGCCAGAGACAGGGACGGATTTTTTGTGACTTCTGAATTCACGGTGACGATCATAATCTGTTTGTTGCGTTCTTCCTGTGCAGCGGTTTCCATTGCAGAAAATGCAGAGTCACTAATGTTACACATAGTATCTCTGAATGTTGTAAGCGGAAGGAAATCGTATTTTAATTCCAGAGGAAATTTATGTGCTACAGTACAAACTACGTCTTTTTCTGCGACGAGATTTCCAAACGTTTGGATGGTCGCAGAAGCCTGATTTTTGTAGATGGACTTCAATGAATCTAGTATAGTAGCAATTGTGTCGGAGGAATTTACCGCCTCTTCGACAGTTGAGTACAGAGTCAACCTCGCTGACATTTCGTCTTGTAATTGAGTGAATTCAATGTTCATGTTGTTAAGGAAGTCGATCATAATCTGTTGCTTTGATAAAACGTTAGCTTTTTGAATGTCTATAAAGTTCGATGGCAAGTACGCAGATATGAAATTTACTGGAAGATCGGGAAGACCAACAACATCATTGAAGTCTGTGTGGTTTGCAAGGTCTGTGAAAAGCTGAATAATAGCTTCGGACACTTCTTTAAATGCTAATGTAGTATTTGTCCAGCCTTCTTCAATCTCTTTCTCTTCTACTTTTATCTTAGCAAGTTCTTCAGTCAAAGTTTTGTTGTATTCTACATAATTGTCTTTTGCTTTCTCCATCTCGTCTGCAACTTTTTTCCACTCGAGTTCGTTTAAGGCGATGCTGACAGCATCCCCGATGATACCAAGGGCCGCAGAGATTCTTTGTGACCATTGTAGGTTGAAGTTTTTTATTACGCTTCTCCTCACTGCACTATTTGAAACGAAAGATTTTACTGCTGTGAATTTCTGAATAGGTTTTTGCATGCTGTGTTTGAATTTTCCTTTAAATCCTTCCCAAGACTTGATTCTGTTCCATTTTTTCAAAGAGGTATAACCATCTTTAAAGTACTTGTATGTATTTCGTCCCATTTGTTTAAACACAGAGGGCATTAATTTAACTTTTTGCATGAACGATACTTTAGTTGCTGGGGCTGGGTTTTCTGCAAACATGTTTTGAATTTGAGATCCGCTAAAAAGGTCTTCTGCTACCTGACCATAAGCAGACGAATAAGAGTTCATAAATTTGTTCAGTAAGGATTCGGTTAGTAGCTGGATCGCAATCCCGACCAGCTGATTATGTTTCGTTGTTGCTATTCTGTCTCGTACAGATTCCAAAGTGTATTCCAACTGTCCAACGACGGATTCTAAATATTCCTCTGACGTAACATTCATATCGATGGCTGCTGCGAGTTTGGCAAATTCTGGAAAGTCTTTTAGAGTTAATTTCTCGATCATTCTTTGAGTGATCTCATCGATAGTTTCAACAGCACTTACAGATTCATTCGTTCGATGTGATATCATTGCGTTATTTACCGATGCTTGTCGAAGATCTACGAAGGATTCCCCGTTTGCAGCGTACGTTGAGTCAAAATCTGCCTTCTTTTTTTCTATTTCAGCGTCTAATTTTTCAATAAGATCGCGGTTTGTACAAATACTGGGTTGTGTCGCACATCCCTCTATAAAATAAAATAAAAAATAACGATAATTAAGACAGGAAAAATATTATCTTTCTTGTTCAAATCCTCCTTGTAGATCTAACGATAACTCCTCTGCATGTGTTTTCATCAGAACAGATCTTATCAAAAATTATGAAAATACTCTACTGTCTTTAAAAAAAGTTTGGTATGGAATTCAATGAGTATAAATATGACAGACATAATGTGTTGTTTCATTTTCTACATAACATTTCATAGAAATAGCATAATATGCTAAACATAACTAGGAAATTTTAAGATTTCATTTGCAAAAAGAAAGCCTTTGAACAGTTTTTGGGTCATTTTTAATGGCATTCATTGGAGCTATTGTGGAAATAAATTTGGTAATGAAAACCTCATTGGATTTACTGTATAACCAATTTTTAAGAAACCATTTTCATCGAAATTTCATCTTTAAAAGGCCAAATCTTTAGTATTTTATTTGATGAAGATAATTTCATAAGATTCTTTTGTACCAATTGAGATGCGGGGTCGTCAGGCGATAATGCGGAAAACCTGACCGCAAACCATAGTGGTGCACCGTGTTGGGAAAAATGTCACGTTCCTCGCACGTTAAAGAACCATGCTGCAGGTCTCGGTAAGAGTAGGACCCGTAGGATCCCCATGCAGGAGGCAAAATTTCCCGTCCCTACCCATCACTCCTTTTTCCAGTGGCAGTCAAAACTCTCCTACCCGATTGGCCTTGTGTCCCCATTTCCTCCACTTCATAATCATTTCATGTTCATTGTATCACCACTTTCATATTCATCTCCCGGATATAGCCGAAAGAGTAAAGCAATAACTAACTAACTAACTAACAAGAAAAACTATCAACCAATCCTGAAGCTCAATCATGTCAATCACGTTCTGAACTGAGTGGGCGGTTCTTAGTGACGTATGCATATTTACTAAATTCGTCCCTTTATTCTGGGTACTGCTATTGCTATGCTTACCTGTGACTGCCTGTGCTATGGTCAATCCAAGTTGTGTTGTGCGCATCAAAACCGCTGTCCCCATTACTGCAATAAAAATAGATATAAGTAAAAACGCAAAAATAAATATGCACGGTATCAAATGTTTTCCTAAGCCGTGTGAATCTCTTAAATTAATGCTTCCTCGAGCTCGTGTTGTGCGTGTTTTGCTGTTGCAATTTCGGACTTTTGAAACTAAAAGACTTGGTTGTGCCCCATTATTGCCCATTTGCCCTTTGCTTTATTCATCATTTTTCTAATATCAGAATCTGCAGTTACATATTTATTAGGTCGCCCAAGGCAAAGTCTGAAAAACTAATTTCTTATTTTTTACCGCACTGAACTGTGAATTTTCTCAACACATTGTGGTAAAACGTTTTGAACAATCATTCTGAAAGTTGCTAAGGTGGTAGGAGGTCACTCTTTGTCAAATTTCAATAAACTTCGATTTTTTTTTGGCTTTAATTCGAATGGAATACTAGTACTATCTAAGGCAATTTTGGGTGACTAAGACTGTGTTGGCATACCAACATAAGACCAACATAATGATTTATATTTTCCTCCACTTTTGATTATGCTACATTCTTTGATCTATTCACGATTTTTTCCGGTTTGTCTTCCATGTTTTGTCTTTTCTCTTTGACATTGATTGAGATTGATCCTCCAAGCTCGGTAATTTTGTTATTACCTTTATTTATTATAAATGTAATGAATGTAGAGAATATCCCTTTTTTTTTAAGGTCTTGATTTATCTCCCTTTCTTTTATTTTGGATCAGACATTGATTGCACTGTGACTTATAAAAATGACTACAAACCTATGACAGATCCGATTCCTCTCTTCCTCCTTACAGCAAGTGCATTGCCTAAAGATTCTGAAAAAAATAAAACGTATACAATTAAGCTCTATATGCTACGTACGTCCTGAAAAATTCTGTAAGTATTAGTACGATATTATAAAACTTGATGCAAACTTCAAACA
Source organism: Arcuatula senhousia (assembly GCA_963971305.1). Classification (NCBI taxonomy): domain Eukaryota; kingdom Metazoa; phylum Mollusca; class Bivalvia; order Mytilida; family Mytilidae; genus Arcuatula; species Arcuatula senhousia. Next base: position 61,741,958 of record OZ020306.1, read on the forward strand.
AAGATATTTTCGACTCTTTTGTCTGAATCTTCAATACATTTCTGATTTATCCTTAAGCATGTTAAAGACAGCTACACATTTTTAAGAAACTATAATGACAGACTGCCAATACATTGGATATGCATAAAGAAATTAAGGCAACGGCTACGGAACCTTGATATAATTTATTTATTTATTTACCTTCATTTTCTTCAAATCTTTCTGTATATCGAGCTGAAATTTAATTAAAAAAAGGATTATGACAATCTTAGGATATAAAATTGAAACTACTTCTCGAATTATTTTTTTATATATAAATATAGAAAAATAAAATATAGAAAAGACAATTGTAAATAAAGAACAACAACACCTAAAAATGCACTTTAATATACATGTTCAACAAGCGTAGAGCGAATATCAAATAAAGCATCATGTCCCAATGAAAAGTTTTGTCTGGAAACGGTTCTATTTTATGCGCATTAAGGTGGTACAAAACACCTAAGGAATAATATTATCGATTTGCATGCAAATTTTGTAATTCATATAATCAGGATTATAATTATTTTTTACAAATCTTCACGAACATCTTGCTTTATTAGAAAAAAAATAGTCTTACCTGATGCAGATAAACCCTGCAATACAAAGCAACTTAGCAAGAACCATTTCTTTATCATTGTTAGTTTCTTTTCAAAAGTTTAATTAAAGAATAGTTTTGTATGTGAAACATAGCTTATTTATACACAGTAAATTTGTTTTTATTTTTACGATGCCGCGCCTACATCCGTCATTCAAGACATTAAAACGATGTCAAGTCAGCTAAATTAGTGAAAACATGACGTGCCTGGAACACGTCATCCATGGATGTACTTCTTATTGTTATTTTGTATAACCTGGTGACGGTTCAGAAATTTTATACCAGTTGACCTTTTTCGGAGCATAAAAGTTTTGGGAAAAAATGATCTTAACCATTAAACATCTTCTATTTGCGTATGAACTCAACAAACAAACAAAAAACAAGCATATGAACAGAAACGGAAAACAACAAAAAAACATGCAAAAACGTATTTAGTTTTTTTATAGGAGGTTAGGGTTTTTTCCAATGTTTTTTTATTTCTTTTTTAATTTTTAGCATAAAATATAAAAAAAATGATTTCAATTTCTTTTGTCCCCATTATTTAACTGGAGTTCTAATCGGGTATCATAAGATTCGAAAAAATAGCGAAAACAGCAATTGATTGCTACCTATAAAAACCGATTTACACGTATTTAAGTCTTTTAATTTTTCAACGCTGTCAGTCTATCCAAAATTGTCCGTCCACTACATTCTTGGGTTCCAATTTCTTATCCACAACTCCTCTTAATCCCGACATGCATGGAATCTCATGAAATTTTCACGATGTGCACCTATGTACTATTCAAAATTTGAATTGAGGATATTTTGGTATTTCCAATAGCAAACTATCGACTTAAACATTACGGACGACAGGCAACTGGAATGCTACTTGTTTTTCGTTGTGGAGTTTTAAAATGCCGCTTATTTGTGTAAGTTGTGTTCCGAGCATGTAATTCGCATGCCATTTCATTTTTATTGTTTGGTTGCTTAAATTTGCTGTATTTTGATGGAGAGGAACTGTCTTATTAGTAGATAATAATTGTGACAGATTTCTTGCATTAATTGATTGTAAAATGACAAAGGCAGATTAAGAACCGACGTGCCGGGCGTGCAACCTCCTGTTTGACAGAAAAAATTTGGTTAGGAAATGTATGAAATATAAGAGCTCTCAGAAGATTTTTTTTTTAATTTTGCGCAATCCAGTTTGAAAATTTCTAGTTCCACCACAGAATGTACAAGAATGACTGTTTTAAATTTTTAAAACTAAAGAACTTGTAATTTATTGATATGATATACATGAATATATAATAGTGGTGGGGTTGGTTTGTTGATTCGGTAAAAAGTTTTGAAAATTTTCGATATGCACAAAAGAACTGAGAGAAAAACAAAGTCATTAACCGATTAAACAACAATTTTATAGTCTTGTAAGTAATTCATTACAATATAAAATAGTCTGTCATTTTAGAAAAAACAGGTAAACACACACACGACGTAGACTGACGTTCAAGAAAATTTACATCTTTACCAACAGGTTTGAAAAGTCCCAAATTATCACCTTATAAACACGCCCACTCTAAAATAAATAAGATGTTCAATAAAACAAACCTTTCTACATGTTATTGTATTTTTATAAAATACTTATAGAAATGGACAGAAGAACAAAAAGTTTGATTTTTTGTACTTTACTTTTAAATCAAAATCTTGCAGGTATGAAAAACTTATATATGATACGACATTTAGATGCGGTGCTTTTTGTACATATTTTTACCATGTTGTTTTCTTGTTGTGAATGTTAAAGATAAATTTAATTTGATTTACACATCAAAACATAAAAGCACGCGTATTAAGAAAAGACTATGTGACGTGTTTGATTTGCTGAAAAGTGGTTCTTATAACTTGTATAAAAAAATTAAGAAAACATGGTCCGATCCATTGCAAGCTCAATTAATTTGAAAAAAATAACAAACATGAGAGCCCCATGAGATATTGAATCACAATCCCTTAACCAAACCATTTAGTCAAAAGTTTCCTCTGCTATTTGTCAAATTTTGTCACTAAATGAACTTACAAATTTTATTAGCATGTGTAGTGTTTGTTTGGCTGCGTTTTTGAATTTCAACTCCCTGTTTTTCAGTTGTTGCACTGTCTTTACCAAAACCAATTTCGACAGATTTAGGACAAGAAACAACAGGTATGATGAATTATAGATTAAAAAAAAAACGTCATTCGTGAATGATGGTCTCGTCAAAATTTTATAGAAAAAATAATGCAATTAATGATTAGGTCTTTCATAGAAGAATAAACTTCTTGTTTTTGTCATTTTCAGCACAAGGTTTAAAAAATAATGTTTTTAAAGAAAAAACCAACAATCTTTATTTTTAAAGATCAAGTTTCCCTTAATGGCTTCAGTTTGTAGCTCGTTGCTACTTAAATTTACAAAATGTAGTATGGTTTTATTTGTTTGGGCTTTTTTTTCGTGCGGTCCACCAAATAAAAGATTAATAACAACCTATTAAATGAAGCCGCCACACGAATCTGGATAAACGTCGTTCATTCTTTTCTATTTGATATTCAGTTTCTTCTCCGTTGCCATGTGAACGATGGGAACAGTTTAACGGACAAGAATGTGTATGTGCCACTAAGGAAATAGCCTCGTGCACAACCGAAGGAGGACTGGTTTGTGACAATAAGGGGAACCAGTACAGGTCAAACTGTTATCTGGCTTTAGAAGTTTGCAATAACAAGACCTACGACATTATGCCCAAATCATGCGGTAAGAAGTTTGCAATAACTATGTCCCCAACATGAATTAGAAAGCATGGAATAAGAATGAAAATGTCACTATGAAAACGATTTAACTTCCAAAATTAAGAACCGTCTTGTATGATCGGTGTATCGTAAAAAAAGGGAGAGCTAACTTATCAATCCCTCAGTGTATATGCTTTGGAAATATACTTGTACATGATAAGGTTTCCCGACAATAGAAAAAAAACCATTTGGTTTTGTTTTGGGAATTTTAATTTTCAAATATGCAAAATTTATACATGTTGTTCATCAGTGTGTATCGCGTTTGTCTTTACAACTCAACTTCCATTTTATTTACAGGAGCATGTGATATGTTGCGGCTCACTGATGGGGGTGTGGTCACGACAGACAGAAATTTAGCAATCTTCCAGAAACTTCCTAATACAGACGACCAATCCAGACCACAATACAGCGCTGTAGGCCAGGATCTAATGGTTTTCTTCGACAAAACTCTGGATAAATGGGTTATCGGTATGTTTGTTATTTCCTGCCTTGTAAGTTAAGAACCACCAAATCAAGCCACCCCTCCTCTGACAGCAATCAAAATTGAAAATGTTTGGAGGCTACCAAACAATTTACCTTACCTCCTGGAGAGTATATATCCTCTAGTTCACCATCAAACAATTGCAGGCAATCATTACTAATAATATCACAAGGTTACAAGACTCGCAAGAAAGAAACTTCATAATCGTTTCAGAGCAGGCTTAAAATAGAACATTTTTCGGAGAGGATATGTAAGAAATATAAGTCATGGACACCCCCCACCCCCATCAACATTACCACAAGCGAACATGTATCAAAATTCAATGATATGTCTGTGTTACACAGAAATAATATAACATGTATTAAACAAATATACTCTTCAAAAAAAGTTACGCATAGATGGAAAATTCCCCGTAGGTTTAATGCAAATCGAAACAATTTCAAAACATTATTGCCGAGCTGTTCTACAACCGATTTTCACGAAATAAAATCCAGTAAAAAGAAAACAAAATAGAGATTGTTTGTTTAATTTTGAGTAAAATCGTAACATCGCTGCTTTTTAAGATATTGCAAGTGGAACTCAAGTGTACATTTTGCGATTCAATTTCCCGTTTAAACCAATGCAAAATGTTCCGTGAAAAACATTAGTCGTGTTCTACTCCCAATTTCTTAAAAACCATTGAAGTTAGGATTTTGGTCTAAATTTATCAAACGATCTTCATTTTGTTTTCTTTTTACTGGATTTTATTTTGTGAAAATCGGTTGAAGAACAGCTCGGCAATAATGTTTTGAAATTATTTTGATTTGCATTAAACCTACGGGGAATTTTCTATCTATGCGTAACTTTTTTTGCAGAGTATATATACAGTTTTTACACAAATTCTAATGTTAGTAACCTTGTATTCTTGCATTGAAGTATTTAATTTGGTTTTCCTTTCAACCGTCCAATAGGTTTTCAAAACTCAACTCTGAACGCCTTGATATAAACGCATGAAACTTTAACATTTAAGAAAGAAAAAACACTTGATGTAAAAAAGTAGCATTTTGATATTTTGTTAGTGTAAGAAGGCATCATCGAGCCTTTCTCTTGTTATTAATGCGTTAAATCTAACAGTTTTAGCTCAAAATGTTTTAGATTTAACAAAGTGGTTTTTTTTTAAATCAGCCTAAATAGGCGACCTAACTAAGTATAAAAGATGGAGAACAGCGAATTAAACATTGCTTTCATTGTGACCAGTGGTCGCGGTTCATCATTCCCAAATTAAATATATAATACGAAAATTCAAAACAAATACTTAAACGGCAAAAAGACCCCAATTCCTGACAATTTACAAGTGATACAAAGGCAATGAGTACAAGCATAAGGTAAGCTTTGACAGATTCCTGTCTTTTAACCGTCGCTGCAGACCTATATTTAAGAAAACATTTAATTACGAAAACTATTTGGATATAAAAAACAATAAGCGCTATTTACTAACTAAATATAGACTCAGCAACCATTGTCTCAGAATAGAGACTGGTATGCATGAACGGGTTATCGATGTATCTGGCAAACATGTAAAACTACCTCGCAGTGAGAGGCTATGTCTATATTGTGATCTAAATTGTGTTGAAAATGAAATACATTTCCTTCTTGAGTGCACTCTTTACAATGACTTAAGAAAAGATTTGAATAATTATATTAAAAAAAAACCAAATTTACTCAAATTGAATAAATATGATCTCTTTTTTTGGATTTTAAGTAATGAGGACAGCAGCTTATTATCTATCATATGTCAGTATCTTGATAATAGTTTCAGATTAAGAATTACAAAGAAACAATTTGTTTGTATGTATACTGAATATTGTGAAATATGCATGTACTATTAAGCCTAGTGTTATTTCCCTTTGATAATGACCCTTTCCTCCTAAAAAAAAAAAAAAAAAAAAAAAAAAATTATCAGTCGTTTTTTGTTCTCATCAATTACATGTCTAAATTACTCTGTATTGTGCTGTTTTTACTGTTTCTTTGTGTTATGCTCTAAATGGATCCTTTAATTTGGAAATAAATATATTTGATTTGATTATATTGAGGTATACCCCCAGTCAGTCCTAGCTTTTACCATAGAACACACTGTTAATTTTGCTTAAAAGAAAATAATTATAAAGTTGAAAAGCATGTCATGGTGACAGTTGTTTACAAACGGTTTATTATTTTCATTGTAGATATAAACATATTTCAAATCGGATTCAAATTTAACACATTTACTTTTCTATCAAAATGAATCATTAAAAGTGAATCATACAAACTAGACAAACGGTTTGATAGATAATTTCATGTTAAGTATCGTAAGTGGTCACTATGAACCCGGATTTGACCCGGATATTATTTTTGTAGGACTGTCGAGATTTCATGATAAAATTTACACCCTTATTATCATATTATTATGTACGGTAAAAAAAAAACAAGACATGACTTACATTTTCCTTTTTCCTAACCGAAAAGCTAATGTAACAACAAATTTCAATGTTCAGTTGTCCATTTTCTTTGTTGCTGAAAGTAATCCACTTTTTAGAAAATAAAATAGCCCAAAAATAACAGGACCAGCAAATAGGCAAAAACAACCTAAACATTAACATGCAGAATTCAACTTGACCTGTGATCGCTTTTGATCGTTGTGCAATTGCCCCATACACAAATAATGATATTGATAATAAAATAAAAATACGGTTTAGTAGAGAAATATCCCCTTCTTGGCATAGAACAACTAACTTTAAGACGAAAAGTAACAAAATAAGCTTTGACAAAGATTATTAGCTAAGGCACGGACCATTTGTTTTTTTTGTTTTTTTTTGGGGGGGGGGTGGGATTTTACCTTGAGCCGGGATTTTTTTTTCGCCCGCTTTGTGGGCCAGATTATTTTTTCACACACATATTAAGCAAGGAAACTTTGTTGGCAAGATTATTTTTTTTCAATTGGCAAAATTGAAACCAGATTATATTTTTCAACATAGGTGCTGGCCAGATTATTTTCTTTAAAAAATCAGGGCCGGGATTTTTTTTTTCAAAAAACTCCCAGGCCCCCCAGAAAATCAAATGGTCCGTGCCTAAGGATAGGCACAAATAAAATTAATGTGGGGAGATTATTCTGACTTGTTTTATTTTTTGTCAAACTTCCCCCTATCTATGAACTTAAACAAAACACACGGTAAAGATAAAACCGATGCCATGACCTAGATGCTAAGCAGTGTCAAAACAAAGGATAACAAGAAAGAATGAGAGAAAGAAAAGACCCGGCATGATCCTAATTGTGATTCTAATTTGTTCGTTTCATTTTCAAAACTTGAAGCGCATCTTCGTCTTTTGTAGCTAGAAAAATCTATTGTTTGGGCGTCGGATTTCAGAAAAAGTAATACATATATAACTTCTTTGCAAAAGAAAGGACTGAAATACGGACCGCTGGACAATTAAGCATGATTCTAAGCCGAGGTTGGCTTTGATAACGCACCCCTTAAGCACCCTTAAGGCCTTTTTAATGCTCAAGACTCTCGGAATTAAAATGACAACAAAGTTCCAGACAATAAATTTTGCTACGCCTGACGCGCGTTTCGTCTATTCAAGACTCATCAGAGGCGCTCTACCAAAAATATTGAAAATGCCAAACACTATATGATTATCAAAAGCATAAATCAGTAAAATACGAAACTGGGGAACCAAATTATTACTAAGATGATCAACCTATGTCTGGGGTAGAAAGAATCTTAGGTTTTAGACATTTTTGAAATTTGAACGGATAATTCAAAGCTTTGATGTGTTCTGTACCGAAGCGGGCTAACCTCGGGGAGTCGTGACCATATAAAACCTAACATATAGGACTGCAGAGATATTCTTTTTGTTTGTTTCTAAAAATGATTTTAATTCCAATTATATAAAGGTAAGAAGAATGGCACAGAATCATACGTAGGCATGATGCAAGAAACGAAATCCGAATTCCCCCAGGACAGTGAAGGAGGTATGATAGTGATCCAACCGAACGGTACGACCACATCAATGGTAGTGGATAAAAACCTCAAAATGGAATGCTATAATGGTAAGCTATACACAGAGAGTTTAGCAAGATTTATTTTGGTACCCAATTAGACTGCGTTTTATTTTTTGATAATCATTTATAATTATGATATTCTAAAAGGGGAAATATGTTGCGAGGTTGATTTTTCGTTTTTTAAACGCGTTCTCGAGGTTAAAAATTTTCTAATTAATATTTTATTCACTTTTGCAAGGAAAATCAATATTCGCGTACTTCTCTTTTGCGAATGTAGCGATGACGCGACATACCCACACAAACGCGAAATTCACAAAATTAAATTCCTTGCGGGAATTTCACTAATGTCACCAAAATGTTTCCCATCATCAAATGGAAATGAACGATTTTTGCCTTATCCTTCTTTCCATTTACCCAAAAAGTTTTGAAATCATACAACGTTGGTACGGGTGATTAGAAGCGTCGAATGAAATGAAGACGTGGAATTGATGTTTCGCCTTACAGGAAACAATGGTCAATTATAGTAATTGCCTTTTTGCGATGGACCTTTAAACAATTAAACTGCATTTTACTGTAAAAAAAAGCCCCAAAAAACTTCTAGGTAACTTCTAAAGAGCATTTTATTTAATTTGGGAACTGACCGTTTAACTTGAAGGGGGTGGCCTTGGATTTTTGTTTTGGCCAGAAAAAATATTTTGAAGGCGTAACGACAGAATATTATGAAAGCTTATTTGGGTCACATTATGTGGTGCAACATAAAAAAATCAACACGAATTTTTTTTTAGTAAACACTTCGTTTCACGATTTAACGATTCGTGACCACGAATAAACAAATTGTTCCTACACTTTATCAATTTGTGGCCACGAATGGTTAAATCGTGGAAACGATTTGTTTAGTCGTGACCACGATTTCTTAATTTTACATTCCCGTTTCGACTTGAGTTCACGTTGCTAAATGCCGCCTGGTTGTAATGTGTGGGGTTTTTTTTTTGGTTTTGTTCTGTGTTGTTTTTTTGTTGTTGTTGTGATGATTTCTTTGTTTTTGTCTTTTCCTTTGCTTCTTCTAAACTGATTTTTTTTTTTTTATTACAGAAAAGTTCAAAGTGCACAGTGTACAAAAGCGATTTATTTTGTAAGTATTATGTTTTTAATTTTTAAAAGTATAACACAGTTACAATTTTACTTTGACCTCTTAAATCTAGTTTCTGAAAATAAAAATGAAATGATGCATGCAGTATCTTCTTACACATTTGCATTGACCGATCCACCAGAAAAAAATAGGAGGAGCTTGAAAAATAGATGTAAATTCATTATAATTATGTTTTTTTCTAAATTGTATTATTTAAAACATTCATATAAGACAGTTTTATAGATTTTCTGATTAATTTTAATATTCCTTTACAGTGTAACACTAGCTATCATATCTGTTACGGCTGTGGCTACTAGTACGACGTTAAGAGTAATACAAGCAAAGAAGGGTTGTCTATATTATCCGGACGTCTGTCGTTTGAGGTATGTGTGACATAGCTTTATCGTTCTTTGACCGTAGATTGAAACTGTTAATGACCCATGAAAACTTGTCTTCCCGCCAAGCTTTTGTTGAGTGTTTAGTTGAGACTATTATCACGGTGTATTACGGGCTACGATTAACATTGGCAATCTGGAGACAATTAAGAATGTTTGAAATTCAACACAAAAAAGACAATGGAAGAAAAGGGAAGTCAAAAGTTAATCTTAAATTGTGTAGATTGTGTTTTCCATTTTCTCCCATTGTCCTTCCTTCGATAGAAATTACGCACTTTATTTTTTGGGACTGTCTCTAGATTTTCATGGTTAACCGTAGCCGGTTAATCGTCTTGTACAGCAGGGATTAATAGAAAATATTTTTGCTTATCCGGCACTGAGATAAAATTTTATGTTATAGATTGCGTGAATCAAAACTTGTCGCTTACATATAGTGACATCTTTCATTCAATTACTTAGTAAAATGTATCAAAGACTCAATTTTTCCATATATTAATCACGTTCTTACACAGTACAACTTTTTACCTTCTGACTTTTAGGGACGAGATCAAGAAGAAACTCGAACCAGAAGTAAAGAAATTAAAAGAAAATTTCCAGTCAACGTATGGGGATATAGAACAATACAAAACCGAATGGGAAGGTGTACAAAATGGCGTCTTAGACATAAGATCTAATCTTGTCACTGTGAACGAACTTCAGAGCTCTCTAGATCAAGAAATATCAAATACGGACATTTTGCTGATTAACTTTGAAAACAACGATATTCCTAGTAACATGCTTGCTGAATATAACGAATGGAAAAAGAGCGCGAATATGAACGCTGGTATTGCTGTCATTGCGTTTGAATTCGAATTGGCAATGACAATTTTGACCTTGCCTTCCGTTTTGGCTACCACGGCAACGATGTTTACAGTCGGTGTTGCTGGATTTTTTGCTGTAGTTGGAATAGCCTTTTCTGTTGTTGATGTTGTATCAAGCGTGAAAGAAGAACGCTCAATACGTGATAAGCTTCGTAAAGCCAAGTCGAGGCTCACAAGAGCCAAAAATGACTTTAACAAAGCATTCAAAACGATGAAAGAATTTCAAGCTATTTTTTGTAAATCGGCAATCAATTATTTAAGAGATGTATCAAAAAAAGGAAGACTATACCATATGATGTTCTACAGGCTATACCAAAGGATAACCAGGGTCTTTGGGACAAGCTTTAATGCGTGTAATAAAAAAACAACACATCTAAACCAAATCAAGCAGTTGAAGAAATCGTACATGGATCCTCTAAATACTTACCTGTCATCAAAAATTAATCAACTGAAGCAAAAAATAAAAGAGGTGAAAAAAGTCAACAACGTACTCAGAGCAATTGCAGATGACGTGAAGATACAAAAGAAAAATCCAAAGAAAATTTTCGATGATTTGAGAAAATTTCAAAAGGAAACTTCAGAGAAACTTTTCGTTAACTATTTCAATTTCTTGAAGCATATTGCAGAGAAAGTCTTACCAGAGGGAACTTGTTATTGGGGGATAGACTTGAGTGGTATAAGAAAAGCAGTCATAACAAGTAACAATTATGCAAATGCAGCCGTGTGCAAGAGTCCAGAGATAGATACTTTTAATAAGTTGATAGATTCTGAAGTTAAGAAGGAAAAAATACCATGTTCTATACTAAAACTTGTAAAAAGTGACGTATTTGGAACCAGAACCAGCGTCCTACGTTATATTGCTCAACACGTTCTTCCAAATAACGTCTGCTATTGGGGTTATGACCTTCGACCTCTGCGAGAACAAACGACAGGGATCGTCCTAAAATACGAAACTTCAGACGTCAAGACTACACTATTTTCTACTTTAAGTTATCTGACGTTAAATGAACTGACGGAGGAAAATTTAAAAACTGGATATTCTTTTATGTGCAAATCCCACAAGATCTGTGATAAAACATGGCAGGATTTTATTTTCTGTTCCATGGTTAAATCTTCTAATAATGTTTTGAAATGTCCGCAAATTCCAGGCTTAAAAATTGACATGTGTATACCTAATACTACCAAGTTTCAGTCTTGTTAAACTTGTCTTTTTGACTTCACTTTATTTTTTTTATTACAAGTGCCCTGGTTATTATTTTAGAAAATAATGTTTAACAGTACACACTTTGAATGTCATTATGTATATGAGCAGCACTGTATGTTATAGCTTGAGGTTCATCTTTACATCTCAAATAAAATGGCTGATATTTTATCCCTTTTTGCAGCCTAGGGTCCATCTTTATACTTCGAATACAATGGCTGATATTTTACCTCCTTTCGCAACCAATGTACAGCTTAAAGTTTACCTTATCACCTCAAACAAAATAGCTGATGGTTTATCTCCCTTCGCACTTTACATGTATGTACAGCTTAAGGTTGATATTTACATTAAGAGTGAAATGGCCACGGCATTTTTTCTCCACTTACTTATATCTAGACGCTGTACACCTTAGTTAAAGTTTTTATGAGGTCATACTTAGGAAATAGAAAAGAAATCAGTCAATTATTTGAAATTTATATATGAATATATTAAGGGAGTTTCATGAAAGCAAAATACCATATATACCCTATTATTTAAAAGGTAAACGTTGTACATAACAGCTCTCCTTTGATTGTACTTTTCTTTGCTCTTTCGTCGCTTTACTCGCAAAATTATGTAATAAAACTTATTTTTTTAGTTTTCAAATTTTGTACAAGTATGTAAGACTGATGCGATAGTATTAATTGATTAATAAAGAATACAAAAGCGGATTGATATTTTGTTCGCCGATCTCATTAGTGATGTCATATTCACTAATTTGCATCTCATTAAGTGTCAAAACAGCATCGATGGACAGGATAATTTATCCAAAGTTCAAATCCTCATAATTTTTTTTATTTGATCAGATAAAATGGTTCTGTAAACGGTTCTTTGAAGAAGAATTTATTCATAATTACCACAATTGATGATGAAAGGTTTAAAAATAAATTTTCTGTAAAATTGTTTCTGGACCAAGTAATTTTTCATAGAAAATTTTTAATCAACCAAACTTTTCGAATTTTAGAACCACTAAACATATTTATTTTCAAGATGCACTACAAAAACGATCTTTTTCTAAATTTGGTAGAACCAAAAGAATCTGAATAAAGTGTATTTTCTGGTGATATGGACGAACGCATATATATACAGTATGCCAATCCCCTTTGGCCGAATAAAAAAAAAACCTTGAACGCGTGTTTCTATTCCTTTTTTTTTGTTTTGACCCATTGGTTTAACTGAATTGATCACTTCTGTACAGCATATTTCATACAGCTTATCTGTATATTTGGTAGATTTTATATTCTGCAGGCCAACATACAACTTCCTCTATATAGTTTACTACAACTTTTTTTCCGATGAGCAAGCAACATTTAATTCTTTAGGCTAACAAAACACATATTTCAAATTAAATGAGGAATACCCCATTAGAAGTTGTGAAAATTATGTTGAATTGTAAACTTTTGTTGATGTATAAAGCAATTAAAACAATTTAAAAAGCATCAGATTTCTCTCATTCTATAGGAAAGAATACAAATTAACAAGATTGCCATGTACTCATGTAGACTTTGTTCAACTCGAAACTCAAAATAATATTGTTATACATCTGAGATGAATACAACAAAAAAATCTGTTCTGTAACTCCTGAATAATTTATCTCTTTAAAATGACAAACAATCCAAAATTTCATCGAAATTTGTTAAGCAGTACCAGAGCAGTCACACTTCCAAAGTATTGCCATAGACCTGTACATTAAATTTAATATACAGGTCTATGGTATTGCTATAACCTCAAACTTACGTCAGGGCGAACATTCCTATTTTGATGCTTCGTTACATGTACATTGACAAAACTGTTGTTCAATGTTTATTACTTATTCTATTTTAAAATTCTCTTTTATTAATTGAATTCCTAATTAAATTCTGTCGACTATTTTAAATGTGCCATCGCAACACGGGGTCAAAAGGGGGACTTCCGCCTTAAATAGACTTTTTAATTTGAGTTTCGTTTGCAAAATCTTTTTTTTTTCATTGGAATCCTTGTGAAATTCCCTGCCTACTTTTTACAATCAGATTTGAAATATTTCTTACCGTTTTGAGAAATTAAGGGTTGAAGGGGCAAAAAACGCAATGTTTTAGAGTTTGTTGAGGTAAAAAGTTTTACACAAGATATTAAGTTGTAGTAGGCCAGCCAATTGTTATGAAGCTTTTATGAGTATATCCACTAAAGGAAGAACGGTGTTGTATTTGGGGTTTGTGGCCAAAAAGAGCTAAAATGGGCGTATTGACAAAACGACTGTAGAAATTTTATTATTCATTCAATTTTGAAATTTTTGTTCATTGAATTCCTCGTTATATTCTGTCAACGGTGTTCATATATATATTGCAATGTTACATTGCTACATGGAACCAAAGACCGGCCACACCCATAAAATCAACTTTTTATTTTGGTTCGGTTTTCAACATCTTTTTTTCCTTGTGAAAATCAGTTTTACACAAAAATAAGTTTTTTGTTTTTATTTTTTGCTACACATAAACAATTTAAAATCTGTATATTACCCCGGCTACCAGTACTTTCAGTACTTTGATTTGTTTGTGCCTTGCTAAGGATTACCAAGAGTTATCTTTTGTTGAAGATTATCAATAGGGTACGAGTCTCCATCTTATGTTGTTGTAACTTTAACTTCTAACAAACGTGATTGTAAAGTTTTATTCCTCGAGGTTGGTCCGCTCCGGTATCAACATATTTGTGCGTGTTGAAAACACATCACACCTTTTGAAAAACAATGACATTTGAAAATGTTTTTTTTTTTTCATGACATTTAAATTTAACAATTGTAATAACGAAAAATCATGACTTTATATAAAGTAGAACAAAATCACGAAAATCCTCGATCTTTCAATTACATTCATGTAAAGAAAATCCATGACTTGAAAATGTTACAAAGTCATGAAAAATCATCATTTTTAAAGATCATGAAAAATGGTGGCTTTTTAGACAAGCATAATTTTCTATGGCTTTACACAATGCATCTTTACATGAAAGACACCTCGGTAGAAAATCGTACAGAAACTCAATATAAATGCGAGTAACTTTGAATTCGGAACTGTAGATGTGTCCTTGATTATTTTCAATGCATCTTTGTCGACTTGGTTTGGTAAAAATTTAGAATTACTACACTGAGTTCGGAATCAGGATATACCAAACATTTTTTAACAGACAGTTCAAGTTTTCACGAAATTAGACAAATCTTGTGCGGACAGACAAAAGGGTGAAATGTCATGAAAAATCATCACTTCAAAGGCCATGGTTTTTCATAAGATATCTGACTGGGTAATCGATGAACCTAAAACTTAATTAACAATTGTATCCCTTTCTAGATGGAATCATTCCGAAGGGTAATTCCTCGGGTTTGTTGTTTTTTATCGGGCAAGCCCTCGTGGAAACAACGTAGCACCCCAGAATTACAATTCGAAATGATTCACTCTATTGCGGGCCACAATTGTATATTGTTTTATTTCATATCCCATTCTGATTTTTTTAAGCGACAGTAATTTTTGTTACATATATGAGTTCAGAATCGAGATACACAAACATTTCTTAACAGACTGTCAGTACAAACTTTCACGCAATCAGACAACATACATGTGACGGATCCGTGAAGATAAAGCTGGAGATTTATAATTTTTTGGCTGGAGATTGTGTGACAGAGTTAGAATAGACGTTAAAATAGACAATATTATTTTTGGACATTTGGATTTATGTTTGTAATTCTTATTTTCTTTATTTTGTTTAACATTTTGTTTTATGTTTTTTTTTTCTTAAATTGATTATTTGTTAATTAATTTAGTATATTTTTAATCTTATTAAGTAGTATAGGCATCTTTGATCAACTCTGTCACATGTCATAATTTTTTAAATCAATTAAGATTTTCTAGTTGCATTAATTTACTCAAATATTCTTTCATGTCAAAATTAAATCTTTGTCACTCAAATTGAGTAAGAAAAATATGTCAAATGAGTAAGGGTATAAATATTAGTTCAAATATTTATTTCATCAGTTAAGATCAGTTAGTAAGTTCAGTTAGAGAAGTTAAGTTAAATGAGTTTTTCAGTTGAGTCAAGTTATCATTATCTTAAGTTTACAGTTAAGGACTTTGAGTCAATCGCAATTGACAAAATCATTGTTCCAGTGAGCCAGAACTTTTCTGACATTATCACTTAAATTATATGTGCTGTATTAATTGTTGAAAAGGATTAATAAATTGTTAAAGCTGATTCATCTGCTGTTTGAATCAAGTGTCGCCACAGAAAGTTCATCGACTGTTAGACAGTTTGTCATTGTGTGTCGTCGAAGTGGTGGACGGAGGATAGTCTAGCCGAGGAAGTCTGCAGATATCACTCAGTGCCCTTCGACCAAATAAGTTCATATTTATATTTTTCCTGTGTTCCTGTTGTGACCCCGTTCGTTCCCCGGTCACAAGTGGACCAAAAAGCGGGAGATTTTCAACGCTCATTAAATTGCTTTTCAATGTCAATTGGGGGCACTAGCGTGTGCCAAATATACATGGCTTTACTGATTAATCTCAAACTGTTTATACAACCATCAGGTCAATTATGGCAATAAACCCTTAATTAACACCTTTACCTGTTAAATTAATGTCTTCCTAATTGACAAACCTCTTAAACAACGGAAATGTTTTATGACTGAACGATTAAAATGTCTATAAAACTAAAATTTTGTCATGTCTTAAAAAAGCGGGAGATTACACAAAAAGTCGGGAGAACGGGAGATGGATAAAAAAGTCGGGAGATTTCGTCTCCCGGCGGGAGAATCACATGTATGAGACAAATCTAGTCCTGATGGAAAAAGGCTGAAATGTCATGAAAATCATCATTTTCAAATAAAGGAAATAACAAAATTACCAAACTTGGAGGATCAATCTCAATGTCCAAGAGAAAAGACAAAACATTGAAGACACACCGAAATTGTTATAGATCGCAATGGTTCTGACTTGGTATTAGCAATTCAAATGAAATTGTGGGTTAAACCAGGTTTTATGCAAATGTGATGGGTTTTCATAAGAAATCTGACTGGCTATGAGAATTTTCGTTTAAAATTTCAAAATTGTCAAAAACCTTAATTTTCTTTTTTATCCATATATAGGTTAATCTTTAAAAGTCATTATTTGGTTGCCAGTGTCAGCCTATTTAGTTTTGCTGTTCTATGCTCTTCATATTCATATAGTGTTAGGCATTTTTTTTATCTTTGGGAAAAGTGCCTCTGATGGGTCTTGAATTGACAAAATGCCCGTCAAGTGGAGTAACATTTATTGTCTGGATTTTTGTTGTAATTTTGATTTGATATATATTTACATATCATTGTTAAATCTTATGTTCGTCTTAATTCACGACTTAAGCTAGCCGACGATCAGTTGACTAACTAAAATGCCGGTATATAAAAAAAAACCAAACTATTTTTAAATTTCTTACATGGGTTCTATGCTAGGCAGTCAATTCCAGGAGTGGTCCTAGATAACAGCAGCTTTCAGTGTGGAAAAAAAATGGTCGCAATTGACTGTCTGAGTAGGACTTGAAATTGTATATATTTTTTTGAAAAGTCTGAAAAAATTAAAAAGTGTTAAAGACATTTACTAGAACCACCACAATTCAAGTAATAAAATCAAAACAAATCACACAATATGTCCAAAGGTTGACATTGTAAGTTAATGATTTTAGTAATCTGTTTCAAATTTACTTATTCCTAACAACTGCTCTGTATATTTCAATCTCATTTGGATTCATCTTCATTACCGCTAAGAGTCTTCTGGTCGTATTGCCACAGATATTAGTCACATTCTTTAGATCTCTAAGGAGCACTGTTCGAGTCTTCTTCTCTATATTTAATGCGGACATGATTCCTGAGTCTTTCTCTAACAAAAGAAGATAATTGTTTGGGAGGCATTGAACGAGACAGCCATTTTGAACGTCGAAACTTTCGTAGAAACTTGAGTTGAAAAGTAAAGTTGAGAGGTCAAAAGAGATTATAGTGTTAATATCGGTAAATGATGCATACACGACTTTGTTATCATCAATGTCAGCATGAGCCAAGTCTTCTCGCTGTAGCGAATAAAGTACGGATAATGTCCCATTTGTATCAATGGTGCATATATCATACTTTCGATATGCGTCTACAACAATGTATATTTGTTTGTCTAACCTTTGCATCCATTCTACATGACCATTAACATTTATTGTTCGACATATCCTTAGATCCACAATATCAACGACAGCGATCCTTCGGTCATTTGCAACAAGAGCCAATGTTTCATTGTACATCGTTACAAGTATAGGAATCCGTGTGTAGTCTAATTTAAGACCAGAGGTTTCCGATGTTTTACTTGTTTCTTCAGCAATGTTAATAACTTTAAGGTGGATAGTGGTTATGGTGGAGCATAATTGGAGCCTCTTATTGTATTTCTCACAATTGGTACATAAAATTGCTATAATTCGCTTTTCGTCTACAAAACAACACGCCAAGACCTTATCATTATTGAAAGCAATGTTTTTATTCAACTGGTAAGTACCTATGTATTCTGACTTTGTAAGTGGAATGGTGTCATTTGTCACAAGCTGAACTTTGGGTTGTGTTGCCTCTACTTGTGACATAGCTCCTCCAACAATTGCAGTTGTTCGGTCCTCCTCAACAATTTGCGATTTTTTACTCAGATTATCAAAAAATGCTTTGACTTGTTCCATATAATCATCAGAAAAAACGCCAAAATTTTGAGGTTTGTTATCAACGATATCATCAAAGTCTTTCTGATCTTTTCTAAGTGTCCCTTCCAAAAACTTGACGGTCTGAAACATATGTAGCTCACTTGTTCCCCCTTCAATTTGACAGATATTTTCTAAATTTTGTGTGACCTTCTCTTCTATTTGCAACAATTTCTCTGCCTGAAAGTTTAATCTCTTTCTTGATTGTTGATATTGATCAACCATTGTATTCCTTATCATCTCACATCTTTTATTAAGCTCTTTTTGAAGATTTTCGATGTTTTTAATTGATTTTTGTTCGTTGTCATCGACACCACTTTGTATTAGAGCATGCTCATTCCTATACTTGTACACACGTTCTTTCGTCTTTTCCATTCCCTTTTTAAGCTCCATGATAGCTGAACCACTTTTGACGCCTTTAGCGGCTTCTACAGTTTCCATAATCTTATTGCACTCGTTGTGCTCTTTAATCAAACATTCGTGACAAATAAGTTTGTCATGGCCAACGCAAAATAGACTCAGTTTTTTATTGTCGTGAAGAGGACATTCAGTTGGAATCCCGCGTTTAAAATCTGAAACTTCGTCCAATCTTGCAACCTCATGAGGAATGGCAAATCTCCGATGGACCTTTCCACAACCACGACAAACTAACTCTCTACAGTCACAGCACCAAAATTCTGCCTTCTCCTCCTCGTTGTCTCGAAGACAACATGCACACAAATCAGCCATCTACAACATATTTTAAATGTGTTTTAAGATATATATGTTTACATACACTACATTGTAACACGTGCACGGAACAACAATGTATTGTGCGGAGTGTTCCGAATGCAATTCAAACATCGATATATGAATATTCATGAGCTTTGCGCGAAAACAATGAGCACAATTTTAAGTGCAAAGACAGTCAAATTTGAGTGTTAATTTAGACTAAGAAAATCATATTTGATTATTGTCTCAGATTTAGAGCAACACTTTGAGTGTAATTTTTATTATTTTTGAAAGTGTTTTATTTTTTTTGAGTTTGTAGTTTGTACCAGTTTGAGAGTGAATTTTAATTTTGAGTGTGTATTACAGAATTTTGTGCAAAATAACTTATATTTGAATCATACTTTTGACGAGTACGGCGTGCCATATGTATACCTGAAAAAAAGTACAGTTAGCTAAACACAATGAAAATATTTTGATCATCAATATGATGATACAAATAGCAAATATTTGTTTCACAATTTAAAATCCTACCAAGTAAAAATGAAACTTGAAGATATAATAAATTATAAATATTTCTTTGAATTTGCCATACACATGTATTCAAAAAATGATAATTCAATATATAAGGACTACCAGCTTTTGGAATTTGTTTTCAGGCAAGCGTTAGCTGCCTTTTGTAGTTATAAGGTTACTTCTGGCTTTCGCGTTTTTTTTTCTGTCTAGACGGAGTAATCTGCCTACTGTAATATTTTATCTTCTATATTTCTTTTTAAAATATAATCTTATATGTTACAATTTAATGCATTTTTTTTTTAATTTTCATTTTTAAACGACACACAACAAGTTTTATAAATTCCTTTGCAATTTACAAAGCGAACTTTTTAATGATCGGCTCAAGAACATACGTGAATATTTATCTGTAACTTGATTGGTCGTGCACTCTACCTTCAAATATTGTTGTTATTTCATTGGTTTAGTGTAGATTTTTTTTTCTGATTCATTCATAAATTCAATACACATTAATACATCCTGGACGTGTTCATTTTCATCGAAGGGGGTTTTGAATCAATATCATTTGTATACAATCATAGACCTGTATATTAAATATATTTAATATACAGATCTATGATACAATACAGTGCATGTGCACTCGAAAGTTTATATAATTTTAATTTAAAATATGATTGGTTATAGATTGAATATTCTTCTGTGCCAAAGAGGGGGACTAGAGTATTCATTACCTTTTAAAATATCTGCTATTTTAGTGCTTACATATTTCGCTTGCTTTTTAACGCTTTAGCGCTTTGATTAATATAAATGCTCATAGCTGACACTACTTTTCACTTGGAAAATTAGTTTGTGTATATCATGTATATATCCACATTATGTTAGTGTAATACAAACTGTAATAAGCACACCTTTTCATTTGTATATTTTTTTTTTTCACTAAGAGACAAAGAATTTATCGAAGTTTAGTTTTTATAACATTATTTATGTCAAGTTGTACTATAACATGCTTCTAAACGGTATTCGGTTACTGTCATATGTTGTAAACCCCTATTAATTAAATATACGCCAATCTGGTTGTCAAAAAGCAAACGCAGTTTGTAAATAAATTTCAATTTGTAATATTTAACGAATTTATCACTTATATAAATTTTTAAAAATTGACACAAAGTTGTTTCCCATCATTGAGGGGGGGGGGGGGGCAAGGGGTTAGCTGTTCTTGTGTTATTGGCTTAAATTGGTTTTCTGTTAGCTGTTATTGCAGATATCAGATTTAATGTTAACTGTTATTGACCAGTTCTGTGTTAACTGTTATTGAAGAAATTCAGTTTACTGTTACCTGTTATTGAATAATACAATTTTATGTTATCTGTTATCAAAAATAGTATGTTAGCTAAATTGAAATGGTCAGTTCTCTAGAAGCATCTCCAGAATATGAACAAATGCCTGCTACCAGTTCAAGAGCATTAGACTTTATGAGAGCTGTCACAACTAGAAGTGGTAGAACTGTGAATTAAAGTGTCAACAAAGTTCACATAGTTTTTAGCTGTTATTGGTTTTAATACTTACATATTAACTGTTTTTGACTTTTTAAATGCTGTTATCTGTTATTGAGGATATCAATTCTCTGTTATCTGTTATTGGGAAAATCAATTCCCTGTTAAGATGTTATTGGACCCCCCCTTGCCCCCCCCTCATCATTCTTCGTTAATATCAAGAATTTGCAAATTTTTATCAGAAGAATCCCCCAAAAGATTGCACGTCACCACAACTTCCAATCTTATTTTTTGGAATTAATGAATCTTGCGTTTTCAGTTCGAAAAATAATTAAAAAACAAAAAAAAAATAAACATGAGATATAAAGGAATCGTTTTACTTATGTTTTTAGTATAATGATGAATCGATTTAAGATCGTACGTAGCATTTATTGCATCATTATTTGACTCGTCATTTTTGACGCCATTTCGACTTTTTTGTCACGTGATCATGGTGAAGAAAATCGACACCATTTTGTGACCGAGCTATGAAACTGAAAGTGTATGTTTAAGTTAAAATGTCAAAATCCGTGCGTAAAACATATAGCTGGGAAGGTGGTAGGGTAAATTTCTACCCTTATGATTGCACATTTAGATATGTCTTCCACATCCTGACAAGACCCAAGATGGTGGGAGACGGTTTCATTAACCCTTTCTTTCACAAAAAGTAAACAACTCGTTGCTATGTGTCGTTTATGGAAAGTTTAATAGTTGATTCTATTCTGAAATAAAGTTGATAATCAAAGTCATGTTAATTGCTAGTTTTGTTTTATCAACGTTTAAAATTTACCTTCATAAATTAGATACCTATAAAGCTAGCTGATCCTCTGTTTATACTTCCAAGGAAAACAAGCGTACTTCGTTCACTATTTTATCGATCGACTGATAATTCACGTATGAAAAATGAAGTTTAAAAAACAGCATTTTTAATATCATTGAAAAGTTGTAATTCAAATGTAAATGATCTACGTAGTGGATCTTTTATTAAAATTTCGAAAAACTAACTTGTTATTTATATACATTCCATGATTTAACCTTTTGGTTGAAACTATTAAATTATTCCTTATTGATTTTGTATGAAATGTTGAATAAATGTACGACACAGTTATTCTACAAAATTTATCAGAAACATTTTAATGAAATAATGCAATAAGTGGAAGCTGAGATTATGTACTGTAACAAATTTCAAAGATTGTTTATTTCATAGTATAAAAGAAGAGAAATAATTGGATATTTGAAAATGGCCTATATTGCGGTCGTGTATTGATATATGACGAGACAACACGACCATCAGCTAGATTTTGGTTGGTCAGTTACTGAAAGGCTATCGTACCTATATCCCGAATAAACAAGAAGGGATATGGTTAAAACCATATCCATTGGTACTCGAGTTACATATATGTCACAGTTAGGCTTCTGAAACATGCACAATGCATTTAACATAATAGTAATACCTACCATACCAACATGAAAGATAAGGTTGAAGGGATTCATTCATTGTTATAAGCATCATTTGAACAAACCGTACCTATATGTTTTATTGCACTTTCTAATTATAAAACAGTATGGGTATTTAATGATTCATATGGAAGAACAGGTCACAGTTAATTTTGAAGCATACGATTGCTAAGTATCATTAGGTGCACCTATAACTGGTTTTTGGCAATGCAAACTGACAAAATGTTGATAGGACAGGCCACCCAGCTAAGCTCAAAAGGGTATTGAAAGCCTTTTATAATTTTTGACGCTCGGCTTCCTACTCTGAGGATCTGAAAAGACCAAATGACAAAAACCCCAGAAAGACCTGATTATTATCTGGACTAAAAAAAAACCTCGTTCAACGAGTCGTTGCTCAAATGTTAATTTTGAGAAATTTTAACTGTCTGTAGCATGGGAGGTAATTTTTATTATAAAGGTAGGTACATATGTGTGGTCCAAAAGGGTCTACTTTTTTAGATGCTCAATATATGAAAAGGGTGGAAATTTCACATGAGGTATACTTTTCATAAATGTCATATTTCAATAGAAACAGATTGACTGAGCATCCGCATTTTGCCTCCTTCTAACCTTAACTGTACATGCATTTGATAATTATTACCATTCAAACTTTGATTTTAATAGAATATCTATAAAACATGTAAAGTTAAAGTATATTCTGTGTAATTTCAAATGCATTAAAAATATATGAATGGGTGTCTTTTTTTAAGCAGGTGTGGGTATAGAATTTCTGGGCCACACATCTGTACCCTAAAATACTTGGAGTTACCCCCACACCTGTAGTGTAGGGTATACCAGACAAAATAATTTTTTAGTAGTTGAATTATCTCGTTGAAGCTCAGGTCAAAGCATTACTCAAACAGGTTGTGTTCATGCACATGGAACGAATCGATCCAGCCATCTTGTTTTCATAAAACAACGTCACGAATTATAAGGCCTTGTTGATAATTTTAGATCAAGTACACGTGAATTATACCATTAAGATCGCAAAATGTTTGCATGGTTCATAACTACATAAGTAGAGGGTTGCAAAAACGATAAAACGATGAAAAAATAACATATCTGGAAAAGTTCAATCTGTTTGAGAATATAATGCTGCTGAGAAAAAAATAGTTCGCGCAGTAATATAAGAAATTTAACTGCATTAACAGCTATTTATGCGCGATAATGCACCAGATGGTGACTTTTCGGTATTATTTTTTCAAATTGATCAATGATAAAATTTTACACAGACTTTAATTTATTCACAAACTTGCATCAAAATTAATCCTCATGACGAACTATTTTACATCCTATTATGCAACACATGAATCGTTATGCAATAGACAACAGGGCGAATCTAAGTACACATCTAGAATAGATATTCGAGAATAGGTCTCTCGTATGAAAATCCACTATGGACACTTTATTCTTTAACCAAAAAAACAATTTTATCTGACACCTAACTGATTTGAACATATAATCATATAAGCAACCAACATAGCTTTCCTCTACCTGCAATCGTATACAGTTATATAATGTGTAGCCAGGCAATGAATCAGAATATTTTCCCAGTGGTATCCAGATCAGCTCAATGTTTTATATTGCACGAAGCCGCATTACACAAATTCTTTATTGTAACAAGAGGCTTCCAGGAGCCTTAATCATCACGGTCTTAAAGCTATAGCAGAATCTTCTATTAACTATTACCCATATATGGGGTCGTCTGACAACTTCGACCAAATTGCTACTTTTAAAGAGCTAAATGAGCTGAAGGTTTATACAAGCTAAGACTTTTCTCTATCTGCAACTTTGTTGTCATTTTTATTTCTATGTAACAAAAAAGTCAATAAACTAACTTGTACCTTTGAAGGGTATAACTCCTATAAGGTACATCTGACAACTTAAACCTGATGGAGACTTTTTAACAGTTCAATGAGTTGAAGGTTTTAGCAAGCATAATTTATATTTTTCTATCTTCAATAGTTGACATCCTTCAAATGTATAGGAAAAACATGAAAAATGCCATTTTTACCTTTAAAAAGCCATAACCCCTATAAGCTTAAACCAAATGGAGACTTTTTTCAGAGACCCTTTATACTGTAAATAAGGTCTCTGCTTTTTTTAGAGCTAACTGATCTGAAGGTTTAAGTATTTATCAGCTTTTCTCTTTCATTCGTTCTTTCATGTCTTTTGGAAATACACAAAACAATGTATTTCCCAAAGACATGAAAGAACACTTTTTTTACCTTTAAAGACCATTACACCTCTAAGGGGTCAAATGACAACTTCGATCAAATGGAGAGCTAAATAAGCGGGAGGTTTAAGCCAGCAAAAGCTTTTCTCTATCTTCAATAGTTTTCATGCTATGCGGATCGGCCATATAGTTTTACCCTTGTCCGTAACATTTTGGTTATGTTATTGGTTAAGGTCCATTAATCGGTTACTAGATGTTGGGTCTCAATGATATTTCACCACTAGATGGATCTCGGGTAGATCCACACAATCCACTAGAAATTAAGTCACTGTGACCTATATTTTATGCACGAATGACTGGTTAAGTTTTTGGTTTAGGTTCATTGCTTGGATACTTGATATTGGGGGTCAATGATATTTTACCACTAGACAGGTCTTGGGTAGGGCTTTATCACCCACTAGAAACTAGGTCATTGTGACCTATTTTTTATGCATAAATGACTTTGGTTAAGGTTCATAATCCAGGTTATACAAATTTGGAGTCAATGATCGGGTCATCTGACAACTTAAATAAAATGGAAAAAAAATGTACAGCTATTGACTCTGAAGAGCCTAAGATCCTTCAGATTATAGATTTTTATTTGCTATAATTGCTTGGTTATAAGCCATTTTAAGTGATCCCTCCTGTTCTATTTTTAGTAACAGTGGCAATTTTTTCATCGAATCATTACAAAATGATCGAGGATTGTTTGTTGACAACATGTCATATATGCTTCCTGAAAAGTTTGTTTAATTGATTCAGTAATTTTAGAGGAGAATATATTTTAAATTATTAACGGACGATGGACGATTGATGCATAGTGATGGCATAAGCTCACATTGCCTTTGCCAAACTGAGCTAAAAATGAAGGACATTACACGAATTTGAAAATCAAAATATTTGGACCTTATTATACACCACCAATACGTTATGTCGGGTGTTTACTGGAATGTTCGTTTTGAAAGTCGAAAAAGTTGTTTTAGCCTTTAGGATGCCAAAAACAAAAAC
The DNA here is from genome assembly GCA_963971305.1 of Arcuatula senhousia. Taxonomy (NCBI): domain Eukaryota; kingdom Metazoa; phylum Mollusca; class Bivalvia; order Mytilida; family Mytilidae; genus Arcuatula; species Arcuatula senhousia. Next base: position 61,767,671 of record OZ020306.1, read on the forward strand.
AGCCATTTAAATGCCATTCTAGCTTAAGTTATGGGAAATATCAACAGCTATTTAAGCGGGTCTCTACTGTTTAGATTCTTCAAAGTGCCCTTCTAAAATACATCCAAATCTTAAAGAGTTAAAAGCTGAGATTCAAAATTTTGTGGAAAATAGCTTTAGTTTTTTGTGCAAGGTTTACTCAGTATTGCAAAAGTTTTGTCATCATACAAACGTTGATCTTCACACTTGTGATGACATAGGTATGACACATTGTCAAGAAGAAGCATCCAATGCACTATCAACAGATATGGACAAAGACAACCTAGCACGTCAATGTCAACAGAGCACCAATTTAGCTTACAAACTATCACGAAACTTTTCTAAACAGGCACTTGTATTAATGCTTCCAGATCTTTATCGAATTAACAAGAACTTCTTCAGTTGTGTCCTATAGCATATGATTTTATTGGCTACAGCTTAACAACTGAACAAGCAACAAACATATTGAGAGCAGTGAGAGGTAAATGTAAAATACACGACCTAACTTTTGTCGACAGCAGTACGCGGTGAAGATAGGGAACCACTGACGTTGTTTCAATTTACAAGGACATTTGGATACTGTCTTGCGGTCTTTCATAATGGAGTATTGTTCAACAAATAGCAAAAATTAGAACAAGAGGCTCCCAGGAGCCTGAATCGCTCACCTGACATATGTGCCTGAAGTAAAGGTTATAAGGCAAAATCTATTTATTGTTGAAAGGGTCATAAGATTAATAAGGGGGTCATCTGACAATATGGTGGATCTAAAGGTGCTGATCACTTTTGTTCTCAATCAAAATCTAAAAATCTGTCACCCTTTTTGAGTTATTTGCAAAAAAAAATGCAGTTTAACCTAATGTTCTATTTTTAGCCACAGTGGCCATGTTTTACAACCAATCAAAAATCCCCACTACAGTTCTATACACCTAATAATAATAAACAATAATACCAAGTTTGGTTCCATTTGGACTTATAGTGTCAGAGGAGTTAACATTTTCAATATAAGGAAATGCAGTTAAAATGCTCAATTTTGACGTTCCAAGGGCAATAACTCCTCAAAGGAAAGGTCCTACAACGTTGACCCTGTTACAAATTTTGTAGATCTTGATGCCCTAAACAATATGCAATTTAAATTTCTCAAATATCTTGCATATTTTCAAGATATTGAGCTAAACAGGTGCAAAATTTGCAAAAAATCCACAAAAAGGGCAATAACTCCTACATGGGTTGTTGGATTTTCTTCAAAATTTCAGAGCTGGTAGATCTTGAGGTGCTGATCACTTTTGTTCCCAATCAAAATTTTGAAATCTGTCACCGTTTTAGAGTTATGTGCAAAAAACTGCCATTTACCCCTATGTTCTATTTTTAGCCACAGCGGCCATGTTTTACGACCAATCAAAAATCCCCACATCAGTTCTATACACCTAATGCTAATAAACAACTATACCAAGTTTGGTTCCATTTGGACTTAAAGTGTCAGAGGAGTTAACGTATTCAATGTAATGAGGAAATGCTGTTAAAATGCTAAATTTTGACGTTCTAAGGGCAATAACTCCTAAAAGAAAAGGTCCTACAACGTTGATCCTGTTACATATTTTGTAGATCTTGATGTGCTCAACAATATGCAATTTAAATTTCTCAAATATCTAGTATAGTTTTCAAGATATTGAGCTAAACAGGTGCACAATTTGCAAAAAATCCACAAAAAGGGCAATAACTCCTACATGGGTCGTTGGATTTTCTTTAAAAGTTCAGGGTAGGTAGATCTTGAGGTGCTGATCACTTTTACTTTTTTGCCAGAATTTTGATATCTGTAGCTGTTTTTGAGTTATTTGATAAAACTGCATTTACCCCTATGTTCTATTTTTAGCCATGGCGGCCATGTTTTACGACGAATCAAAAATCCCCACATCAGTTCTAAGCACCGAATGCTAATGAACAACCATACCAAGTTTGGTTGCAATTAGACTTATGGTGTCAGAGGAGTTAACGTTTTAAAAAGTTTACGGACGACGGACGACGGACGGACGACGGATGCCAAGTGATGACAATAGCTCACCTGACCCTTCGGGTCAGGTGAGTTTAAAAAGTGCTCAAAACTTTGCTGATATCACTAGTAGCTTTCAAGGGACGTATAATATTATAAATAAATACAGCGTATCTCATACAAAGGACCCGTAATTTTAGGGAAATTTAGGCATGTACATAGATAAAACATCTCATCATATCTTGCATAGTTTAGATATAATCACAGACAATGCCACAGCATACATTACTGATGAAATCGGTTCATCGCTGCAAGGAACTACCAATGACCAAGAGCAATCTAATGGGTACAGCACATGAACCTGAAATTATAGATGCTAGTAATGAACAAAAATATGTGAACAGCTGTTTTGACCAGCATGACATTAATACGATGCGGGACAGTTCAATTGAAATAGATCGAAAAAAGAATGTGAACAAAGGTGATTTTATTGACCTCCTCTTGTCATCAGAAAAGCTAGAAAATCTGACAAAAATAAATTACACATATGCTGAAACCAGATAGCTGAAAGTTAGAAAATAAAATCAATCGAACATCTACATGTAGAAAAAAAACAGGAACAAATAAATGCAATAAAGAATGTAGGACATCTCGGCCCATTTCAATCTCGACAAATTACAAACTCGGCATTCTACCAAGTCGGCCTATACAAACCCTGCACATTGCAAATTCGGCACATTTTTTGTATAAAAGGATGACAATACGCATTATAGTTTTTTTAAATTATTACACATGCAATTATTATAGTAACATTTTTAATACATTTTTAAATATTAAACACTAAATTATTCAATATGTTCTCTCAAATATAAACAATATGAAAAATACAATTCTTTTGTTTCTAAAAGATGTCAATATTAAAATTTACAATACTGTAAGTAACTACACAGTTAAACTAAAAGTTACTATACGCACAACTAAAATTTGTTCTTTTCCATGTAAATTCTCACAACTTGAATTCGCATTTGGATATTAATGCGAAAATAAGAAATACACGAACATACACACCACAAAATAAAACGAAAAATCAGAAACCAAATAAAAAAAAAACACAATTCAATTGTAATCATAAGAATTGAATGTTTGTATTTTGATGTTTCATAGGGTTGTTAAACCGTTGACAGGATGCACATTTTTAACATTAAGCGCTAGCGCGCTTCATTCAAAATGTGCTACGGTCAACAGTTTTACATGCCAATGAAACATCAAAATACAAACAGTCAATTCTTAATTCTGTAATTACACGTGAACATTCTGCACAGTGCTCATTTCCCATTGTAAAAGAGCAGTGTTAAAGCAATGGAGAATAATGTTCTTTATTCAAACTTTATTTCAGTAATAATAAAATATTTAAGATGCTCTTATATACAAAACATACATGTACACCTTTTGGCATTTGCATGTTTAAAAAATATCAAAATTGACACAAAAAGCTGTTGTTGTAAACAGATTAGAATTAACTTCCTGTGTGTATTCATATATATTTATTCTGTTACTATTCCTAATTTTCGTAAATAGTGAGTTATCGCCCATTTCCAAGAGTTGTCCTTCATTACAGTAGGTATATTACATTGGAATGAATGGGGAAAATAAAGATTTCATTTTTTCTAAATTATTCAAAGGGCCTAGCGCTCCCTGTTTGTCAAGGAAAACTTTTGAAAATCATTATATTTAACTTTTAGAAATTTTTTGACAAAGTAAAAAAAAATGCAGAAAAGCTTATATTTCCCCACAGTAACTAGTATAAATACCTTCTGGAAAGAGAAGATAACTCTGCAAATGGGAGATAACTCACTATATACGAAAACAGGGAATTATTATTTAAAGGTTGAAATAAATAAAATTACAGGAAACTGAGCTATTATCTTGTTATCAAAGTATCATAAAAGACATGGATTCGTTTGCTTTTTTCATTAAACTTATAAACAACAATTAACTTTAGTGCTTAGTTAATATTCATTATTTGGCAGGATTATTTTATGAAATTATATGATAAATAAAAATAGATAAATTTTAAATAGATAATCTAAAATAAATAAAAATGACATGCATAAGTACTTGAATGTTTCGATGTTTATAGTGATAATGTGTTCTGCAAATCTATTCCATATCCCTTCCTTTTCAATTTATATCTAAAAATGAATAAATAAATGCAAAATTCAATATATAACTTTATTTTTTTTTAAAAACATAGTAACAATTAATGCTATGAAATATTTATTATAACAAATAGTTAGTATTTTTTTAAACTTTTATATTTGCATTAATTTGATTGATTTTTTTTCGTAAATTGTTTTATATAAAAATATGAATAAAGTTGCAACATTAATTATAAAAAATAATTTTATAACTAAATCAATTAATAACTTTATCATATTTTATCTTAATTAACAACTCATTAAACAATTTCTTGATTTAATTGACAATTCATCAAACAATTTCTCTGAATTAAGTCTTTTTTTTTTCAAATGTGCCGAGTTTGCACACATCTTTCCCATACACCATTTAATTGTAGGCCGAGATTGAATTGTGCCGAGTTTGTACTAGGCCAAGATTGTAATGTTCCGACTTTGAAAAGGGCCGAGATGTCCTGTTACCGCAATCAACTTACCAGTAACGGAAACGCTGCAACATAATCATCATGCAAAAATCCAATATCGGCACCATTCAGCCTAAGACCCTGTCCTCATTTTCGGTTTTGCTCAATCAAATATTCAATTTATTTTGATTATAATATTGGAGGTCATGTTTCACTATTTAGGATATGATTCCATGTTATGTTCAATTCGTATAGTAGTATTACATTTTATCAGTCTCTCATCTCATCTTTTTTTCATATAGCTATATGAGCTATTTAGAATATAATTCTAACTATGATGTTTAAAAGTTAATTCAAATTCTGAGTATCATTAATCGTGTTTCGAACCTTACAGTATCAAATATCTAATTACAGTATATTGACTTTGATTTAAGAATGTTCCAATTCTCATCAGTTGTCAAGAACATTTTTTTATATTTTATTAGATCTAGACAAGAAGAGAAGTACACATTCATACATGGAGGATGATGGATTCAAACTTTTGAAAAATGTTTCGATTTGATGCTAAAAATCCATCAAAAACATCAAGACTTCGACTCTTGTTTTTTAAGATGTCATTCAGTTCTTCCTGGCTTTTTTTGGAAGTTCTTTCTAAGTATTTAATGGCCTGAAAAGTTTGCATCTCGCTCATGGCTTTTTCAAGGAGGCAGATATTCTCTACATTTTCCTTCATTTTCTTTTCTTTTTGTTTCAGTTTATCTAGCTGATCGGATATTTTTTCTCTGAGATATTTTTCGACTCTTACTCGTTGGATTTTCTCAAATCTACTATTCAGATCATGTTGAAGCTTTTAAATATTATTTACTATTAATATTTTTTCATTGTTGATAAGAACAACAAGCTTTTATTCACCCTCATTTTTGTTCTTCGCTACCCGGTCTTTCGCCAAAACTTGTATAGGTGGGTCATCTGACAGCTTCAGCCTAATAGATATTTTTGAAGAGCCAATTGAACTAAAGATTTACGCAAGCAACATTTTTTTCTCATTCTGTAACAGCTTTCATTCTATAGGTCAAATACAGATAAAAACACTATTTTTTACTTTAAAAAGACCATTACCCTGTAAGAAGTCATCTGATAATTTTTACCCTGAATTCCTTTTTTGTAGCTCTCAATGAGCGCCACAATTCTCCAATCCTAACTTTTCCTCTACCACTTACAGTATTAAAAATAGTCCAAAAACTGTGAAAAAGGTCAATTTTTATGATTAAGGGGAAATAACTCCTATAAGCAGTCGTCCCACAACTTTGATTCAATCAAGAATTTTGTAGAGCGTTTGATGCTGAAGAAAGGAAATGCTTCAGATTTTCTCTATCTCTTATACTTTTTTAGCTCTAAACTAATCAGCAACAGAGTTACCAATGGGGCAATCGATTGTCAAAGTCCGAAAGGGCAGAGACGGACGCTTAACTATGACAAAAGCTTACTTGACCCGAAAATCGTGTCAGGAAAGCTAAATACAAGACGGACAAAAGGGGAAACGCTTAACATAAAAACCAGAATTAGCTAACGTGTTCTGATTAATTATCTCAATAGTCCTGGTATTTTTAAAGGACTGGTTACTCAAGAGTGGCCTTTCTCATTTAAAAAAAACTTTGAAATGAAAACAAATATCCTTTACTTGTTTAAATATCTATACATTTAGTAGGTATCTGTAAATTAATTTGTTCATTACAACTGCTCTATAGATTTGAATCTCATTGGGATTTCGTTTAATCACTGCAAGCAGTTTTTTGGTCGCATTGGCACGGAGTCCAACTGCATTGGTAACATCCTTAAGAAGAACAGTACGACTTTTCTTTTGTATGTTCAAATTGTACATGATCCCCGATTTATTTTCCAATAAAAGTAGTTCTCTCTCCGGGAGATGTTGCAACAAACAACCATTTTGAAGATCAATACTTTCGTACAAGGTACAAGGCAATGAACGAGAATGAAGACTCATACCGGTTATACTATTACTGTCGGTGTGTGATGCATACAGGTATCTGTTATTGTCTATGTCAATGCTAGCAAGTTTTTGCGGTAATGTAGCGATTGGTGTTAACCTGCCGTTAAAATCAACGGTACACACTTTGATTTCGAATTCATTTGATGTGTCCACACAAACAACAATGTATATTTGTTTGTCTATAACCTGTATCCATGCTATTCGCGATGACACCCGTATTTGTCGGCATTCTCGAAACTCTACATAATCTACAACAGCAATGGTTGTATTGAATGTAACTAAAGCTAATCTTTCATTGTACATGGTAACAAGTGAACGCTTGTTCGGATCTACAATGTCAAGCTTGATAAAAGGGCCGGCGCCACGCTTTGTGTTACGATTGATATCAATCTTCCTTAGAAGCAACTTAGGAATCGTCATCTTTAAAATCGGGTCAGACTTTGTACATGATACTAACACAAGAAGTTGGTTTCCGTCTATAAAACAACATGATCTTACTGTTTCATCGTAAAAGTCTATCCGTGTTTTGACGTTGTAAGTAGCTATATATTCTGACGTTTTAAGTGGTATTTCTTCGTTTGCCACAGGTGGTGGCTCTACAAATGGATAGGCCTTTACTTGTGACATCGCGCCCCCAACGACGAAGGATGATGGATTCTTCTTGATAATTTTCTTCTTTGGATTCAAACTTTCAAAAAATATGTCGACTTGTTTCTTAAAATCTCCAACAAAAACGTCAAGACTTTGACTCTTGTTTGTAACGCTGTTATTCAGTTCTTGTTGACCTTTTCTGAGTGATTCTTCTAAATATTTAACGGCCTGAAATGTATAGACCTCGCTCGTTGCTCCTTCAATCTGATAGATATTCTCTAAGTTCTTATTCACTTTTTGTTCTATTTGTTCCATTTTATCCAGCAGTTGGGACATCTCTTCCTTTGACTTGTGATATTTTTCGACTGTTAGCGTTTGAACTTCCTCACATTTTCTATTAAGTTCATTTTGAAGCTTTTTAATATTCGCAATTGATGTTTGTTCATTTTCGATCAAAACAACCTGTTTTTGTTCATGCTCACTTCTGTACTTTACTACAAGGTCTTTAGTTCTTTCCATTCCTCTCTTCAACTCCATGATTGCTGAACCGCTTTTGACACCCTCGGCTGCCTTCACAATTTCCATAACTTTTTTGCACTCGCCGTGCTCTTTAATTAGGCATTCATGACAGATCAATTTGTCATGCCCAACGCAAAACAGACTCAACTTTTTCTGGTCGTGAAGCAGGCACTCGGTTGGTACCTCGCGCTTAAAATCTGAAATTTCGTCCAATCTTACAACCTCATGAGGAATAGCAAATCGCCGATGGGCCTTTCCACAACCACGACAAACTAACTCCCCGCAATCACAGCACCAAAATTCTGCCTTCTCTTCCTCATTGTCTCGAAGACAACCTGCACACAAGTCAGTTTCAGTCATCTGTAAAAAAAAATGTATTGAAAATTATATATATATATATATAACTAAAACTAACTAAGCTTTTTCTATAGTTAAAGATTTTTCAAGTAATTTTGAAGAATATCCTTAGCAATAACGAGATTAAAAAAAAGTAAATCACAAATGGTATGTACGTACAAGAGTGTGAATGTACGTCATCACGCAGGGTATTGGCGAATGAATTTTGGTCGCAATATTGCCGCTTCATTCAAGGTAGGATTTTGCTTATTTTACCCCTTTGTGATAACCTAAAGTGATGCAATATAGCTCATCAAAGACCTTCAAATGTAGGAATTTAAATAAGCCATCATTCATAATTATTGGTTCTGTCATTTTTGCAAACAGTTCAAAACAGTTTTTAAAATCCGGTCATCTTTGAAGGATATCGGCTACATTTTCTACAAAAAACGCCAAGGCCGAAAAAGCGAACAAATCAAAAACATAGAAAAACGACCAGAAGCCTCAATATAATATAAAAAACACTAAATAGTTGGAAATAAGAGAATATTTCTGATCATTTTCCATATTTTCTCTAAAAAATACAAATGATGTCGGCAACACAATGATATCCAAAGGATGTCGGAGAAACATTGTTGTCGACATTGCTTTTATTATATTCCTCCAATAACACGGGAATATATACATTTTTTTGTAATGATAGCGATGTCCTTTCGTCCGGGTGTTTTTCATGACACTTGATGATACCCATCTCTTACCAGCAACTAATTATTAACCTATTGAATGGATTTTCATTAAATTTTTTACACAATTATCACACCTAGTAAGGTGAGTTCACGTAAAAATGGTTTTGGTTAATATTTGTGTTTGATACGATAATTCAAATTACAAAAATAGAAAACCGATACAAAACCGAATCCCAACTTTTTTACCTTTTTCTTCACTGAACAAAACACACCCCATTTAATTGCCCTACCAAAACCTAATCTACGTGAATCTTGGTAAGTTTTGCTCATCTCTCGTGAACCCCTTCAGGTGAGGCTTACCAGGTGTGATTATAGGTTTGCACCTTCTATTTAAATTTTTGTTTCATTTGTTTTAAAGGTTTTATTTCTTTATATTTCTTATTTAGTTTTTACCTTTTAAATGTGGCTTCACCATCCATTTATTTATCTATTTTATTTATACACAAGCCACAGTGCAACATACTTTATTTAATTAAAATTTAATTTGATTAATTAATATATTCGGGGTTTTCGTATCAAAACTTTGACTAAGCCATTGGATGACAAGGGGTTATATATCCATCTACTAACCGCAACTCCTACTAACCCTGTTCAATAGATTTTCATGAAATTCTCCTGTCTTTTTGTTTAATGAAAGAGATATGGTTAACAACGTGTTTTTATGCGTATTGCATTTCGGAGCATATACAAATTGTGTGTACAGTCACGTTAATACATAAACCTAAAATTATGTAAAAAATAATTTACCAGACGCTGTTATGTCTTATAAAGCAATTTTATGTGTACTTAAAGCTGTTCATGAACTGCAAAACGGAGGTAAATTAGTAATCATTTTAATAGAAAAATAAAGATGACCTAAAGATTGATTTATTATTTATTCATTATTTTAAAATCAAACAAGTTATTTCTTCCTAGGTTCTTCCTACCCCAGACATAGGTTAGTCTTAGTCATAATTTGGTTTATCGTTTGATATTTTTGGGTTTTATTCTTTGCTCTTCATATTCATATAGTGTTTGGCATTTTCAACTTTTGGTAGAGTGCATCTGATGAGTATTGAAAAGACGAAACGCGCGTCGGTCGTAGCAAAAATTATTGTCTAGAACTATGTTGTAATTTATATTTCTAACATTCGTGAAGGTTAGCGCTGCTGGTGGAGTTTTAATTCCCCGAGGTTAACCCGCTCCGGCATCAGCACTTTTGTGTTGACGAACACATCAAAGCTGTAAATTATCTGTTTAAATTTCTAAATTGTCCAAACCCCTAGGTTCTTTCTAGCCCAGACATAGGTTGGTCGTTTGACATTTTTGGGTTTTATTCTTTGCTTTTCATATTCATATAGTGTTTGGCATTTTCAACTTTTGGTAGAGCGCCTCTGATGAGTCTTGAAAAGGTTGATCCCAGGCATTCTTGAAGGTTAGCGCTGCTGGTGGAGTTTTAATTCCCCGAGGTTAACCCGCTCCGGCATCAGCACTTTTGTGTTGAAGAACACATCAAAGCTATAAATTATCTGTTTAAATTTCTAAATTGTCAAAACCCCTAGGTTCTTTCTAGCCCAGACATAGGTTGGTCGTTTGACATTTTTGGGTTTTATTCTTTGCTTTTCATATTCATTTAGTGTTTGGCATTTTCAACTTTTGGTAGAGCGCCTCTGATGAGTCTTGAAAAGGTTGATCCCAGGCATAAATTGGTTTTTCCTGTTCGGTAATTTTGGTTTTATTTTAATCTGGATATATTTTGTTTCAATATTTTGGGTAAAGCTCCTCTGATGAGTCTTAAATAGACGAAACGCATGTCAGGCGTACCAAAATTTATTGTCTGGAACTGTTTTGATTTGTATATCAACCAAAAGCACCATCCTAAGTGATCGGGGTAAAATGTTAAAACAATCCCATGTTCAGAGCTGTAAAAGATTGAAACCTCTTAGGTTACACAGGCAAAATGTTGACCGCATTTAACGTGCGTCTGGCGTACGTTAAACGCATGTCATCTGACGCATATTAAATTGGCGTTTCTAACCGCGTACGTCTGACGCACGTTAAAAATTTATCTTGGCAATATTTTAATTTCATAATAAAACACACTAAATAAATAACTTACTAACTTCATACATTTTAGGAAACTATATGTCTGACGTATGGTAAACGTACGTTTACCGCACGTTTAAAAAGCGTACGTCTGACATATGTTTTTACAATAATTTGACGTACGTTTACCGTACAGCGGTTAGAAACGTATGTTTAACGTACATTTATGCACGACGTCAGACGCACGTTTTCATAAACATACGTCAGACGTATGTCTAAATTTTGCCTGTGTAAAAAGGAAAATATTTAAAAATTTCTGATTTCAGAAATTTATTTTCAATATGTAATAAGTGTAATATTGTGCGGAAATTAAATGCAGATACATTTATCTCTCAATTCAACGGGGCATACGCTCCTCTGGACCCCTCTGCAAATAACCTAAATTGCACATTGTTATTAGAAGATCAATTTCGAGAGTTTTTGCATTTTTTGTATCAGGTTCACAGTCGCTTGAAGATTGTTCCCCCTTTTCCGTTTAGAAATTTGGGATTAAAGGAGCAAAACATGCCACTTTTATGTTAGCTGCCGCGAGAACTTGAATGTACAGTACACTCAGAGAGGATTGATTCTCATAATCCGATTTCGGAGGGAAATTTTTTAAATACTCCAGGAAACTCCAAGAAAAGCCAATAAAATCTAGGAGGGTTTTAGGAGTACTCTCTCCAAAGGGTCATAAATTACTCCGAGCTTGGAGTATTTTATTGCCTTGATAACTTTTTGAAGTAAAACATATTTCCTGTCTTTCTTGTCAGGTGAAAATAATTATAATACACAAGGTAATAAACAACTCCAAAATACTCTGAAAAAGGTAATAAATTTCTCCCAGGTGGGAGAAATTACTTGGAGAATTTTAAGAGTTGACGCTGTGAAACTCTGTGAATCACTGGACACTGAAATCAGAGTATGAGAATCAATCCTCTCTGAGTGTACTGTAGTGCAACTGAAATTTCAACGGCTTCAACATTAATCCACTTATATGTTTCTTGAAGTGTTCTTGTCCATTCATGCATGCTTTTTAATCCGTCGATAATAAAAGTTTTGCAGATTTTAACAGATTGAAAATATGTGCATTATTTTAACAATTGCAAATAAATACAGACAGATTAACAGACTATTTCATCATTGTGAGAAATTTTGCAGTCATGGATTGACCTACTTTTTTGCAGCTAACTGTCATGTAATGACAGAAAATCAATACATTGTGATTTTCGACGGCATGTCCTGGATTGACCTAATTTTTAAACCACGTCTAGTTTAGACGTCAACACAGCCGCTTGAATTTTAACCAAATGTTGAACAAAATAATGTTTGAAAAGCTCTTTTTTCAAATAAGAGTAAATTTGCAGTCCAACATGCCACGATCGGCTACAGAACTGTCCACAATAATGCCATCGGCTTTTCCGTCCGTTAAAATACAGTTCTGCTGATACAAACTTTATGTATATTATTTTAACAAACGCCAGGGGCAGATCCAGAATTATAGAACCGAAAAATACAGTTACATTTTAGCGACAAAATAGCTGTAAAACGATTCTTACTTTGAACCGAGAAGAACAATGGAATCTGCCAGATTATTTGGGCGATTCCAGAAATAGTCTTTTCCCCCTCTGGACGATACTTTAATTTCTAAAAAGATTATTGGCCTTAAACCCTGTGAAAGATAATGGATTTCCAGACTTTTATCGAGTTATTTGGTAACCAATATAGGTGGAATTCAAAGTATTTTTTAATCCATTATTTCCTGGATCTCTTTCACAGTGGGTGAGGGGGTACATGTAAAAGCCAATCAAATTAAGGTCGCTGTTCTCAAAGTTTGTCAGAAACTTGGAATTAACCTAACTTTTTAACACAACATTCTTTATAACGCACGATCTGCTTTTTCAGTCTTTTAAACAGAAAATATGATTTTTAAAAAGCATGTCTTATTGATTTAAAACCTGAACAATTTTTAAAAACTCTTTGACGATCTTTGGCGGAATCAATTCTTTTCAACAATTTATGCAAATATTTTACACATGACGGAATATTTACGCTCAACGATCATACACGACATATATTACACCGATATCTATTTATTTTATTATAAGTATGTAATAAACTGTTAACACAGAGACATGTCTCGCCTGTCGCAACTGGACACAGTATAAAATGAAGTAAAAATCCTCCTTAAACTGATCTAAACTGATGCTTAAGCAGCAGCATACCAAATATCAATGGTGAACCATAACTGCTTTATATAAAACACTCATGACATAAGTAAAAAGTTAAAAATGTAAAATCTCAAAGTCAGTAGACTGTGACTGCAGGATCATAAAGATAAAATACTTTTGAAATTGATCTGTACTAATGCTGATGCAAGTGCATACCCAATATCAATGGTGAACCATAACTGCTTCATGTTAAACAGACTTAAGAAAAAAGGTTAACCTCAGCCAAATCAGTGTAAAATTTCAAAGTCAATAGACCGTGACTGCAGGAACATACAGGTAGAATCCTTTTGAAACTGATCTGTACTGATGCTGATGCAGCTGCATACCAAATATCAATGGTGTAACATAACTGCTTCATGTTAAACAGACTTAAGAAAAAAGGTTAACCTCGGCCAAATCAGTGTAAAATTTCAAAGTCAGTAGACCGTGACTGCAGGAGCATACAGGTGAAATCCTTTTGAAACTGATCTGTACTGATGCTGATGCAACTGCATACCAAATATCAATGGTGTAACATAACTGCTTCATGTTAAACAGACTTGAGAAAAAAGGTTAACCTCGGCCAAATCAGTGTAAAATTTCAAAGTCAGTAGACCGTGACTGCAGGAGCATACATGTGAAATCCTTTTGAAACTGATCTGTACTGATGCTGGTGCAACTGCATACCAAATATCAATGGTGTAACATAACTGCTTCATGTTAAACAGACTTAAGAAAAAACTTTAACCAATTGTGGACGCCGCCGCCGCCGCCGCCGCCGTCGCCGCCGCCGGAATCACCATACCTAAGTCTCGCCTTTTGCGACATTCGTCGCAGGCGAGACAAAAATTGGTAAGAATAAAATTAACAAATTACTTACTAGGCCCTTTCTGTTTTCTTGTTTGTATTGTTGAAATAATTATACCAATATGATATTATATGTGGTTGTTGAGCAACGTATTGTCATATTTGTTAGATTTCTTTACTAGAGATATAAGTTACTTGCTATTTATCCCGCACTTATTCCCCTGAGGGCGGATGCCCGATGGGGGATAACTGATTTATACCATGGGACTGTAGAGGGTGCTAATGAAAGTTTATGATAATTAATGAGGGGGGTCTTTCAGGAATTTAGCTTTATCTACTGATAAAGCATCATTAGTGCAGGGTATCTCGTTACATTTTATGACATAGTGGTATAAGAACTTTAATACAAGGGTGTAAAGTTATCGATATTTAGCAGAGAATGTCCCTTAATCCTGTGCTAATGGCCGTCCTAAACTTGCAATGAGGTGTAAGCGTTAGCTCCGCGTAGGAGGTCCCCCTTGACTTTAAGCTGTAGAACAACAATTAAAGAGCGGTTCCTCTGATTTGTCCTAAGCACTTCACTATTAGGTGTCGAAAGTAACGACTGTAAAAATATCTGTAGTAAATTTATAGCCTGCTCAATTACGACGAAGGGAACCAGATCATAACAATCACGGGTGCTTAGTGGAGTGAGGATTACGTTATCGACAAAACTACCAGGCTTGGAAAAATTGCTAATACAGTGTTTTGTTGAACACGTTACTTCACTCAATGAATATTACGGAAGACCTCATGTCCTCTTAAAAAAGAATGGTGTTTCTATGTCTCAGATGAGTACAGATTTTGGTTTGTCATACTTTGCGTTGCTTATAACTGTTTGCGCAGTTTTTGTTAATTGTTTGTTTCGTCGTGTTTTTTATTCTTGTTTGTAATTTGTAATGACCAATTTAGTTTTGTTTTACTTTTTAAGTTACCTTTTTGAAAGTTTTTTTTATACAAACAATAATTCACATTATTGTCATAAAGTGTTTAAAACCTACTATATGAAACAAGTATTACGCTCAATTCACATAAAAGCAACGACTTTACTACTGACAAGGAACGTGTTCTATGGTCCGTTTGAGTTTTATAAATCAAAGAAAAATGGCTTGTAAATTTACGTCTTCCAAAATATTTTAACTATTTTGATATGTCATGACTTTTTAAGGGCATACGAACTCAGGCCAAAAATTTCAAAAATTTTGCATGATTAATAAAAATGTTTTCCATAGACCTTATTGGTAAAAATGGACCAAAAATTCATAGAAATCCATGGGAGTACAACCTTGTGACCTGGAACAGCATTTGCTCCGTATACCATTAAAAATCCTTTGTGGAGCTAATTGGTCATCTAATCTCCTATTGTTAGTCCTTTCAATTATGTTCAGGTGGGCCCAACACCTGGCTGTTCCGTCAAATAAACACACCATTTTAGGTATTATTAAATTTGGTGCAATATTTAGAATTAGACCTAATGGAAAACTTTTTTGTTTTGGAAGATAACATCTTGGTTTTTGTTATCAGAGTTCGTATACTAATAAAAAGTTTATTTGTGTTTTTAAAACAAATTTTGTTTGAGACACACAAAAATTTAAAAGAATTTTCGTTGATATATAGAACTCAAATGGACTATAATGCAAAAGGTGAAACCATTATTCAGTTCTGTCAATACTAAGAAAAACCCGCGAATTCGCGGAAAAATCTCAATATTGTTGCGTTGCGTTAAAAACAAAGGCCACATTAATCGCAAATTAAATGTTCTACGGTTAGTTTATTATCATTTATTGTTTTTTATTCCACCTGTCAATTGAACAAATATTACTTCGCAAATTTCTTCCAAAATATGAACGTAGGGTAAAAATCTTTGAAATGGTTTCCATTTTTCTATCAAGTTACAATTTTTGACGGTTAAACATTTTTTGCATACAATTTTAAAGTAAACTTAACAATATAATCTTTTATATAAAATCTATGAAATATATAACTTTATTAATGGAAAAGTTTTGTGGGATTTTTTTTTTGCAATTGTCTGAAAACAGGGAAGATAATTTCAAACATTTTAAAAAAAAGCGGGGGTAATTCCGGAACGATGACGGCCAAAGAGTTTCCAGATCAATTAATTAGATTAATTAGCAAACTGCAGACATAATTGCATATGTGCTTATGAAATTTTCAAAGGGCACAACTATCCCCTATTTTTTATATATGAAGCTTAGTCGTAGCATTTGTTGTTTAGGCTGCAACCCGGCTAACAAAAAAACGCTTCGTTATTTTCGTAGTATAGATACGCATTTTAGACCCTTTGGACATGTTTTAAAAAGTTAGTGGTTAGCAACATTATACTAACTATTGGTTGGTTCCCAAAAAAACTCGATGTTGCTTAACTTCCTAATGTTAAACCCCGTGTTATACACTTAAGTCAACAAATGTGAACCCTTTGACCCTTATTGAAAACGGTGAAAAAATAGTGCAAATCTGATTGAGCAATGCAAGCAGAAATTTTTCAATGATTCCAACGAGAAAAAAAAGGATTTTCAAAATCGGATAATAAATACAAAAGTTGGTTCTTTTAATGTGGCCCAGCTTTGACCCTACTGTAACCATTGCAAGGCTGCAAGATAGAGCAAAGCCATTGTAGCATCTAGATGACATAATTATCAGAATCGGGTGAAACATAAACATTGTACAGCATTCCGTCAGTTTATCCTTTTTGTCCCTTAAAGCTTGGTGTTTTGTTTTTTTTTCTAAAATGGTAGGGGCCACAAACCAAAAATGAATTAGAAGCTTTCTTTAGTAGTTTCAAACATCATATCGATGTTTCATTACAATTGGCCTGCTCAGCTACGGCTTAGCTAAACTTAGTTACGGAAACCAAAGTGTCCACAGACGACGACGACTTTTCAAAATACGATCGCAAAAATGTTGCATTAAAAATGTTAAGACAGCGGTGTTTTACTGGAACTATGTACATGACACTCCGAAATAAGTGCTATGTTATGTTTTAACCGGAAGTCATTTACAACATATTTTACTTTTCTACTCCTTTTGCGATCTTTAATTTAATCAGAATGTTTTCGTTTTTTGTTTTTTTTCATTGTAATATAATTAGAAGTATTGTGTACGAGTACACATAAAATGCCATACCAACCTTCCTTTGGTGGTTTTTAACATCAGATAGACGGACAGGGTGATTCATATATATGTTTATGTTGATGTAAAAAGGAGCAAAAGAAAGGAGAAATAGTAAAAAACTTCATTCAAAATTTTAATCAAACTGAGAGGAAAGAGCCACACAATTATTTCATATTCAGGAAAAAAAAGTAATATTATCGCTTGTTTGTTATAACAGCGCTATAGATTTCGATCTCATTTGGATTTTGTTTGATCACTGCAAGAAGTTTTCTGGTAATATTGGCATGGAGACCGACTGCATTCGTGACATCCTTAAGAAGGACAGTACGAATTTTCTTGTGCTTGTTCAATTTGTACATAATCCCTGAACTTTTTTCCAATAATAGCACTTCGCTATCCGGCAGATATTGTAGCAAACAACCGTTTTGAAGATCAATACTCTCGTACAAGGTCTCTTCAAGCCGAAAAGTACTATCAAGATCAAGGCCGGTTATTTTATTGTGGTCAACATGTGAAACATACAAGTATCTGTTGTTGTCAATGTCAACGCTACTAAGGTTTCGCGGCATTGAAGCGATTTTTGTTAATTTTCCGTTAAAATCAACGGTACAAACGTCCAACGCTTTTGGTGATTCCACAATGATATATATTTGTTTGTCTATCACCTGTATCCATATTATTTTAGCTGACACCTGTATATTTCGGCACTCTCGAAACTCTACATAATCTACAACAACAATGGTTGTATTGTGTGCTACTAAAGCTAATCTATCATTGTACATTGTAACAACTGAACAACTGCTCGGTTCTTTGATGTTAAGTCTGATATAAGAGGCATTCGTTGGCAAACAGCTACCATCGATCTTCCTCAAGAGTATAACAATCGTGCGTCTTAAATTTTGGTCTATAACTGGAGACGATACTATCACTAGGAGTTGATTTTCGTTTATAAAACAGCATGATCTTACTTTTTCATCACGAAAACCCAGCCGTGTTCTGACTTTGTAAGTAGCAATATATTCTGATCTTTTAAGTGGTATCAATTCGTTTGCCACAGATAGTAGCTCTTTAAAAGGAGTGGTTTTTGTTTTAACTTGCGACATCGTTCCACTAGCTAGGGAGGAGGATGGATTCTCGTTGATAATTTGCTTTTTTGGATTCAAACTTTCGAAAAATGCATCGATTTGAAGCTTAAAATCCCCAACAAAAACGTCAAGACTTTGACTTTTGTTTCTAACGATGTTATTCAGTTCTTCTTGGCCTTTTCTGAGTGATTTGTCTAAATATTTAACGGCCTGAAATGTATGTACCTCGCTCGTTGCTCCTTCAAGCTGAGAGATATTCTCCAAGTTCTTATTCACTTTTTGTTCTATTTGTTCCATTTTATCCAGCAGCTGGGACATTTCTTCCTTTGACTTGTGATATTTTTCGACTGTTAGCGTTTGAACTTCCTCGCATTTTCTATTAAGTTCATTTTGAAGCTTTTTAATATTCGCAATTGATGTTTGTTCATTTTCGATCAGAACAACCTGTTTTTGTTTATGCTCATTTTTGTACTTTGCTATCAGGTCTTTCGATTTTTCCATTCCTCTCTTCAACTCTATGATTGCTGAACCGCTTTTGACACCCTCGGCTGCCTTCACAGTTTCCATTACTTTTTTGCACTCGCTGTGCTCTTTAATTAAGCATTCATGACATATCAATTTGTCATGCCCAACGCAAAACAGACTCAACTTTTTCTTGTCGTGAAGCAGGCATTCGGTTGGTACCTCGCGCTTAAAATCTGATACTTCGTCCAATCTAACAACATCGTGAGGAGGTGCAAATCTCCGATGGGCCTTCCCACAGCCTCGACAAACTAGTTCCCCACAATCACAGCACCAAAATTCTGCCTTCTCCTCCTCATTGTCTCTTAGACAACCTGCACACAAGTCAGTTTCAGTCATCTGTAAATAAGCAAGAGAAAATATTCAAAGAATGGCTGAATTCCACGATACAATATTTTTGAGCTTAAGGTGCAGTAATTTGTACGTTTAATAAGTAATATCAAGGACCGTGGTTTGACCGTTGTCATGAGCATATTTCCAACTTAATTTTATAATCATATACATGTAAGAGGCTGCAGTATGTTAAGGACTACTGTTATTTTAAGTTAAAATGAATAAGGTCATTAATGAGTACAGTTCCAAAGAAGCAGAAAGGTACCAATGGAACATTCGATTTTCAAAAGTTCAAAAGGTCATAGACAAAATCGCGAACAGTACGAAAAAACATACAACACAAATACATAAAAACCACTTAAAAGTAATAAAAACGAGAACTTTTAAGTCAAAACAAGCATGAACTCAAAGGTAAGCAGTTCATGCTTGTTGCAACTCGACGTGTTGCTTACGTTCAAATAAGCGTGTAAAATCCGAAAAAGGAGAACAAAACAACATTTGAACTCATCTCACAGAAATCCCTTTTTTGTCTATGAGCTCATGATGTCTTCCATAGCATAATAACCTTGTGTTAACAATTTGCGTGACTTTAATCTCCCACACTGGTTAGGAATTCACATACGATTGTAGATTCATTTAAAATAAAACATTATAAATTTGAATGGTGATATTCTGGCTTATTCTATTGATTGAAATGCTTTCAATTCATAATAAGAGTGCAATAAGATAAGAAATTTGATGTATGTTAGTATCAAAGTTTACATATTTACCTTAAGATAAAGGAATCACATGTAAAGCATATCTCATGAACTTCTAGTTATGTTTATAGGTAAAGCAAAATCACCCCATTTAATACATTTCTCTAGCGATTTACAACCCAGCTAAATGCGCATACAATCTGAACATTTAAAACTTTCTTTTCAATATATTAACATTAATCGATGAAAATATATACAACATTAATAATTTAAATTCAAAAGAATCCATAGATAAGCGAGGATTTCAAAATAAAAATTGGGTGTCAAAAACGGTTAGTTTTAGTTATCCTGGATATGTTGTATGGAGGAAACTTGCTTCTTTGTCTCCTTGCTCCTTTCACACCACTGTATTTAATTCATAACAATTGAAAGGTAGAAAAACGTTGCAGTATCAATATCAGAATAGAATTACTCATCATTAACCATATTTGAACAAGACAAAAAACCAGAACAGTAAGCCAAGCGCAACACAATTGAAAATATATTTTTATAGTACGGAAACCTCTATAACAATTTATCGGTGATATTCGTGTTAGAAAAGTTTAACAACTAGGTTGACAAGCCCTTTTGGGATTCTTGCCCCATTCTATAGGACAAACATGTTGAGGCAAAAACTGCCAAGAAGCCATAACCTTTGAAAGTGGTCACCTTACAAATTCGACATGTATATTAATAGACTTTTTAGAATTTTAATTTTAAAACAACAAGATCCCTCAGTTCTTACTGTTTTAAGCTATATATTATGAGTGATTTTACTCTTTTGTTCTTTATTTTTAGTACTTGCGGTCGTGGTTTTATTGGATCAAAATAAGACAATGGCATACCATTACTTCAAAGCTTTAATTAATAACAAATTACTGTTCATATGTGACATATGACACAAAGATACAAATACAGTTACATTCCAATTAGATTTAAAATCATTTCCATCGCTTCTTGTAACAGAACATGTTGTATTTTACTGTCGTCTATTTTACAATAGATCTGTAATAGATCTCACAACCAGGCAAGGAAGAAACACCTTCAGTAATTAAAAAAGAATTACTCGTAACCTTATAAACAATCAGGTAAAAACCATTTTTAGCCATGACAACAGACCAAGCGCAATACAGGAGAAAGCAATCGTCTAAAAAAGTTTTAATCTATTACATTACGACCAAGACTGACATCCAGGCTGCTAGTTGCCCTTAGTGAGCTTTTCACTATTGGAAGCGCTTATCAACATAGTATCCAAAACGATTAATTAAGTTATGTTTGATTTACACATTTTGATGAATAACTTCCAATCAGCAGCATTTGAATAAGAAGAATAACAAAAAAAAAACCAAAAAAAAAATACCAACAAGAAACACACAAAAGGAATCTGTAGTGTCTTTTATTTCAAGTTCTTAGGAATATATGAGACGTAAATAGTCACCCAATCGAGGGTTGTTTAGCGAAAGGACATCATCAATATAACAAGATGTGAGATAACAGATAAAGCAAGCCTGCGATCCTTGTTGTCTAGATGTGATGTAAGTCCGCTTCATATTAATGAAGAAACAACTCGGAAAGCAATGGTGCACAATTCATGGCCATTGGGATGGCAATTTTCTGCATAAAACACGTACACATATGTTATCGAATAGAACGTTGAGCATTTCCGTTATATTTGTTCTTCTTACTAGACTCATGGATGACAAAATAAGTCTTTTTATAATCGCCTACTACTTATTTGTACATTCGTTTTCTACGCTTTTTAATAAATCTTTGCCTAACCAACTGTGCCAAACTGGACACCAACTGCGAATGTGCAATGGAAGTGTATAATGTGGAGAAATCGAAAGTTTTAATGCTATTACAAGGCGAAATAACTTAGTGGAAAATTTGCATCAATTCTTTTGAATTTTGAGATTCTACATTTGATTGACGCCAACAATCGAAACATCTTGAAGGCCTGATTTTACTGCTGTCAATATTGATGCCAACAAAACTGCAAGAGGTTAAGTTGACGACCAGAAATAAAACGTTGGAATCCAATACAAGGATGTAATGTCTTTGTTTCCCCCGTTTACAGAAAGGCCAATGGAAGAAACGACAGAGCCAGGCCGTCAACCATCCCCTCCATCCGTCGCTACATATGCTGTACTTTTGCTGGTACAACCAAACCCTAATTCATCAGTTAAACAGTCAATATATTTTTTTTTTGCTAACAAAAATGATGTTGTTTTGTGCTTTATCTACAGGTAAGACAACAAGGGGTTGCACTTGGTCGTGCTAAGAATTCCCGCACTCGACCACTCAGAAAACAGGAAATGGATACGCGACTTACCTGAAAAAGGGAGGCAAGATACAACTTATCATGCTAAAGCTGTATACCAAATCTGAAATTGATCCCTTCAGTAGAAGCCGAGAAATCTGTGACGAAAGTTTGTTACGGACGGACAGACGGACAAGGTGATTGCAATATAGCCCCCTCTCTTACGAGTGGGGGTATAACATACTTGTTATTTAAGGTGGACAATGTCTAAGCAACATCGGGATTGTTAAAATAATAGATGTTGGCTAGGTGCTCATCGAGCCTTTAGAAGAGTTAATTTTTGTCATAACCAACGACGTCACAGACTTTACCCATTCAGAAAGAACGTAATTTTTTTTACCCATTTTCTGGCATAGTTTTAAACTGAATTCATAATTGTTTTTAAATAATGGTAACAGCTGATTGACCTAAGCTCACGATAGTTTGTTGCTTTGGCCAAAACATCGCGAAGTTGGTCCTTTTCCACGATTTTGAGGTCACCGGGAATGCTGTGGCCAAAAGGACTATATTTGAATGGGAATTTGCCAAAAGAACAGGTCTGGTGGTTTTAGACTTGAGATCGTTGGTTTGGAAATCACGCAAAACTTATTTGTAGTTTAAAACTTAGGTGCAGTGGTAGAAGTATAGATATAAGAAATGATGGGAATGCTTTTGTCTTTGAAATAAGGGAGATATGTTGTGTAACAGACATGACGTAAAACGTTGACTAAATCCAAACCTTTGTTTTAACAAGAATTAACACTAAAGTATGTCTCGCCTGCCGGCACCATCAGAAACAATTATTCTTTCTTACTTCCACTATATTTTGAATTTACACGGATTTTCAGTTTCTGAGATCAAAAGATGTTTATAGAACTTAAACATTGCAAATATATGCAATAAAAATAATCAAAGTCACTCAACCGGAGAATCAAGGTCAAGGTCAAAAGATGGGGATGCAACTGTGCTAAGCTACTACTGGGGAATATGCATACCAAGTTTCATCAACCTAGGACCTATAGTATTTGAGATATGGAGGTGCTCGCAAAACTTTTTCATTGCTATTATATGTATTGAAAATTGTCGAAGTCACTCAACCGGAAAATCAAGGTCAAGGTCAAAAGATGGGGATGCAACTGTGCTAAGCTACTACTGGGGCATATGCATACCAAGTTTCATCAACCCAGGACCTATAGTTCTTGAGATATGGAGGTGCTCGCAAAACTTTTTCATTGCTATTATATGTATTGAAAATTGTCGAAGTCACTCAACCGGAAAATCAAGGTCAAGGTCAAAAGATGGGGATGCAACTGTGCTAAGCTACTACTGGGGCATATGCATACCAAGTTTCATCAACCCAGGACCTATAGTTCTTGAGATATGGAGGTGCTCGCAAGACTTTTTCATTGCTATTATATGTATTGAAAATTGTCACAAAGTCACTCAACCGGAAAATCAAGGTCAAGGTCAAAAGATGGGGATGCAACAGTGCTAAGCTACTACTAGGGCATATGCATACCAAGTTTCATCAACCCAGGACCTATAGTTCTTGAGATATGGAGGTGCTCATAAAACTTTTCCAAAAAGTTAACGCCGCCGCCGCCGCCGGTAAAGTAACACCTATGTCCCGCTCTGCTTCGCAGGCGAGACAAAAACGAAAGAGAAATGAAAGAACGATTTTCCTTGTTATTCTCATGTGGAACACCGACAGGTTTAAATAAACGGTTGTATTTAATGTCAAACTAGTTTAAATCAACCTCATTTTATATTTCCTTATCACTGTTAAATTTTATGTTTGCTTTTTAATACATATTCTTTAGCTAGTTGCAGCTCATTCGTTTCGTGAATAACTTCAAAAATAGTACGATTTGTTTTAAAAACAAACATCCTTTAAACTTCTTATGTTATGTGTACATGTATATGTATACCACACCTCATATTTTGATAGAAATAGAAATACGAAGAGGTTTAAATCATTCATTTTTGAAATGTCAGGAGAAAGTAATATCATGCTATCTACGTATTTTTTTTATTTTTGGGGGGCGAACGAAACTACATGTAGGAGCCTGAATCGCTCATTTGATATTCAATGATATTTATAAGCTGGGTATACAAAGGACTGCTAGTTTGTAAAATGGTCAACTTTAACGTTCTAAGGGGAACAACTGCTTTAAAGAGAGTCTAACAACATAATTTGTACATCTTTATGTGCTTAACCATGTGCAATTTGAATGTTTCAAATATCTTGTATATTTTTTAAGGTCTTTGGCTATATAAGTGCAAAATTTGAAGAACATAATCTAGAAAAAAAGCAAAACCTAAATTTGTTTTCTTTTCCTCTACCGGATTTGACACACTGAATTGGAAATTAGCAACACGACGGGTGTGCTTTAGCAGTCCGGAACCGCTTACTCTTCCGGAGCACCTGAGTTCACTCATGTAACGACTTGAGTTCGTGTTGTTGATTTCCGTTCGGTTGATTTTGTGTTTTGTATTTCTTCGTGCTGTTCTTGTTTGTGTTTACCGGTTTCGTTGTTGCCCTTTCGGACTTTTGACACTCGAATGCCCCTTTGGTGCCTCTTTGCCTCTTACATCGGTTGTTGGATCTTCTTTGGCTGGTAGATATTAAATGCTCCTACTGGAATTTTATTATCAATAACTATTTTGGAGTTATTTGCAATAAACTGCTACTTACCTCTACGTTCTATTGAAAGCCATATGCAATTTATTTATTTTTTCAATTATCTTGTTGAAAATAGTTTTCAAGATATTTGGCTAAAAAGTGCAAAATTTGGAAAAAAATCAAGAAAAAGGGCAATAACTCATACAATGGTTGTCGTATCTTCTTCAAAGTTTCAGGTCAGGTAAATCTTGATGTGCTGATCACTTTTATCCTATGCCAGAATTTTGATATCTGTTACCGTTTTTTTTAGTTATTTGCAAAATAAATGCAATTAACCCTCGTGTTCTATTTTTAGCCATGGCGGCAATGTTTTTTGTTGAATCAAAATTCGAACGATGATTTTGTGAAGGACATACTACAGAACAATCCTACCAATTTTAATTACATTTGACTAAGCGGTTTCAGAGAAGAAGGTTTTTGAAAATTTGAACGACAGACAGACGACGGACGCCAAGTTATGGCAAACTTCACATCACATGGCCTTTGGTCAGCTGAAGTAAAAAGGCCAACAGCTAGTATCCATTTGTATCCATTTTCAAGCATATGAACCAAAAATATATAGTTGGGTACCCTATTAATCTATAAATCTAAAAACAATTATCACGAAATAATATTTGTAAAGCTTCACAAAATTCATAATTATGATAAGCATGCGCAATATTACTATGCGGCCAATAACCATCTCAAAGTTTTAGATTGTAGATTGTGAAGAAATCTACGAATAAAAAATCCCAAGGCTGCCAAATATAGAAAATGGCAATAATGGCCCGTACGTATTTTAGTGACTAAGACAATTTAGATTCACTTTCACCTTCAATTTGTTTAATTTGTCACATTTTGGTCTGAATGAAACACAAAAATGGGAATGAAAATAATGAGATTTTTGTAGACAATAAAGTAAGGTTTAATTATTACACAGCCACTGGTTTTCATTTTCACAGATAAATAGTGATATGTTTTAAATTTCATTGTTCATAACAACTGCTCTGTATATTTCAATCTCATAGGGATTCTCTTTTGTCACCGCTAGAAGTCTTCTGGAAGTATTGCTACAGATGTTTACCACATTCTTTAGATCTTTTATGAGCACTGTACGTTTCTTATCGTTTATGCTTAGTTTGTACATAATTCCAGAGTCCTTTTCCAACAAAAGTAGTTCCTTGTTTGAAAGGCATTGGACGAAACATCCATTTTGAAGATCGAAACTTACATAGAACCTCGGGTCGAAAATTGAACATGAAAGGCTAATGCGACCTATATTGTTAATATTGGTATACGATGCAGACACGACTTTGTCAGCATCGATATCGGCATGTGCCAAATCCCGCTCTACTGATCTGCGTATAAATAAGTTCCCTTTAGAATCAACCGTACATATATTATATTTCTCCGTTGTGTCTACGATAACGTAAACTACACTGTCTAAGCTTTGCATCCATTTTACAGGATAAGACACGTCTATTGTTCGACACATTCGCAGGTCCACAATTTCAACGACAGCAATTCTCTTGTCGTATGCAACAAAAGCCAGGGTTTCATTGTACATGGTAACAGAAATCGGATAAATGCTTTCATTTTTAAAGTCTAATCTGAGACAACGGGGTTTTGATGCTATACTTGTATCTTCAACAAAACTTATAACCTTTAGGTGAGTGGTGCATGGCTTGAGTCTATCATTTCCGGTACATAAAATTACTATCATTCGCTTTTCGTCTACAAAACAACACGCCAAGACCTTATCATTATTGATAGCAATGTTCTTATTCAACTGGTAAGTAGCTATGTATTCTGACTTTGTAAGTGGAATGGTGTCATTTGTCACAGGCTGGACTTTGGGTTGTGTTGCCTCTACTTGTGACATAGCTCCTCCAACAATTGCAGTTGTTCGGTCCTCCTTAACAATTTGCGATTTTTGATTCAGGTGATCGAAAAATGCTTCGACTTCTTCCATATAATCATCTGAAAAAACGTCAAAATTTTGAGGTTTGTCATCAACGATATCATCAAAGTCTTTCTGATCTTTTCTAAGTGCCCCTTCCAAAAACTTGACGGTTTGAAAAATATGTAGTTCACTTGTCCCTCCTTCAACTTGGCAGATATTTTCTAAATTTTGTGTAATTTTCTGTTCTATTTGCACCATTTTTTCTGCCTGAAAGTTCGTTTTCTCTTCTGATTGTTGCAATTTTTCATTTATTGTATACCTTATCTCCTCACATCTTTTGTTGAGCTCTTTTTGAAGATTTTCGACATCTAAAAGTGATTTCTGTGCGCTGGCAATGACAACACTTTGTATTTTAGCATGTTCATTTCTGTATTTGGTCACGAGTTCTTTCGTTTTTTCCATTCCTCTCTTCAACTCCATGATTGCTGAACCGCTTTTGACACCCTCGGCTGCCTTCAAAATTTCCATAACTTTTTTGCACTCGCCGTGCTCTTTAATTAGGCATTCATGACATATCAATTTGTCATGCCCAACGCAAAATAGACTTAGCTTTTTCTTGTCGTGAAGCAGGCATTCGGTTGGTACCTCGCGCTTAAAATCTGAAATTTCGTCCAATCTTACAACCTCATGAGGAATGGCAAATCGCCGATGGGCCTTTCCACAACCACGACAAACTAACTCCCCGCAGTCACAGCACCAACATTCTGCCTTCTCCTCCTCATTGTCTCTAAGACAGCCTGCACACAAGTCGGTTTCAGTCATCTGTAATAAATTAAAATTTTGTATTTAAAGTTATATATAAATAAATTTAAACTAACTAAGCTTTTTCTAGAGTTAAAGATTATTCGGGTAATTTTGAAGAGTGTCCTCAGCAATAACGAGAGAAAACAAAGCAAATCACAAATGGCATGTAAACATGTTATTTAAAGAATGACCACAATATTTTTTCTGTCTATGAAGTAATAACATTAAAATATGTTGCACACACTGTGTAACCTGTGAAGCGGGTTACACAAAAGTGTGTGCAACATTTTTTAATGTTATTTCGAATAGTCAGAAAAAAATATTGTGATCATTTCTTATAAATTAATTTCAATTACATGTTTTCTAAATTAAAAATCTTATGGTAGGAGAAAAATAATTTTAAATCAATTTATGAATTTAATTCTCTAATTGGAGCCCCACCTCCATTGAAAAATAACACAAAATTGTAAACATATCATCTGACAGTTTTATTTCATGTTATTATCTATAGCAGATTTTTAGCATTCAGATTGATCTTGATCTAAATTAATTTATGTACTAGTGAGAATCCACTATAGTGAACTTAGCCGTCAATACCATCCCTCAATACCATTAGCCCACAATAGTATCCCTCAATACCGATAACCGTCAATAAAGTTAGCCCACATTATATCTAATTAAGTTGCGTTCGAAAAACGAACATATGTTATCCTGTAAAATGAAAAAACTATCATATTATATTAATTAGATATTTTTGGGGAAAAGAATATATTCAATTGTATTCATGTATGCATATAGATGCCCAGTGATGGGCCCATAATTGGTTTAATAAACTATTCTATTCTATTCTATTCTATATGCGTCAGTACTTTTCTTTCTTGGATTTGTTAATTTTTTTAGCCGACTTATTTTGCTTGAAAGCCTTATACTAGAAAGGAAAGAAGAAGAAAGATATAAATGGGTCATTCGAACGCCAAAAGCCTAAAAGGACAAACACAAAATCAGTAAACCCAAACGAGAACAGCGCAAAGAAACAGACAAAATAAATTTCACAAAAAGAAATGAATAGGAATCGACAACGTTGACGTGCGGTCGTAACGAGAGTAAATTCAAGTGGCTGCAAAGGAGTCAACAGTTTATTCTTTATTATTGAAATTTGTGTGTATTTGTCATCGATATGCTTAGAAAAAAAAACTAGTCGTTGTCTTCTATTATACCATCCTCATTGGTTTCTGTTTGTTCATGCGTTGGTTCACTATTTCGTTTCTTTGTTTTCCATGGGCCTTTCCTATTGCAATGATTTCTGGTCTTTCTTTTCATCCCTGTACAATATGCTTTGTATATACATGTCGATCTATTCAAATGCTTAAACTCTTCATTATTTAAAACATTATACATATTAACAAACTATACAAAAATGTACAGTCTCTCTGTTACATTTGAAAAAAAGATATATTATATGAAATAATGATATTCGAATCCAAAACACCATATTTCAGGCATCTTAACATAAATATGAAACAGAACACACATGTTTTGTAAACAAAATGTGTTATTTTCTGACCTTTTTATATTAACATTCTAGTACTATTTTTCAACTGACTTTTCAAAATTTAAGACAGCTATTAAATCTTTATTAAAACGGCTTTCATGTTTCAATTTCTTAAGTGAAGCCATTTTGCCAGACATAGTTAGTTTTTTTAATGCTGCTTACTGAAACGTGTTAGAAGAGATAAAAAGACTGACCTTCTATGAAAAAAAATCAATTTTGGTTGTTCACGATCCGGTTCAAAATTGCTCGCGATCATGCACAATACTTGACCGCCATAGGAAAATGGTTTACGACCATTTTTACCGATATTTCCCTGTGAACACGAACAAGAATGTTTAAAATCCTCCTTAAATTACAGAATATAATGAGATGTGGAACAAGTGAACGCGACACAGCCCAAATAAAAAGCTGCAATTTAACACCATCACACTAAACAAAAACAGCCAGCAACCTTTGACGGGGCCAGTAGGCACCATGCACTGCTAGCTACTTCTTTTGCGAAAAGGTAAAAATAAAATGCATCATTTAATAGTTTTGTGATCCTAACATCTTCGCTAACCAAGGGTTACGATCCAACCCCTCCTCACAACGTAGCTCACGGGGTAGATTGTCTACGTAAAAAAATGTTCCGGTATGATCGTGTAAGATAGCAAGTATTTAATGCAGATTTTCCGAACATGCTGAAGATTCTACTGATATTTTAAGTACCGGGTGAAATTCACAATGTTTATTCTCAACATAAAGGTTTGTTATAAATAAAAAAATATATGAAAAGTTTTAGTGTGAACATGGTTTAAAGGGCCGAAATGCATGTCCCATTAGTCATATATCATGTATATTGCCACATTTGGACTTGTGGGCTGCCATACTGGGTTCGTGTGTCACAACCCCACTAGGTGGGTAATGTAAGGGCCCCTACCCCCTACAAGTGGCACTATGCGCCGTGTCCATTGAAAGACCGAGAGGATGTGAACAGGGGCCGAAATGCATGTCCCATTAGTCATTTATCATGTATATTTCTATATTTAGACTTGTGGGCTCCCATATTGGGTCCGTGTGTCACGACCCCACTAGATGGGTAATGTAAGGGCCCCTACCCCCTACAAGTGACACTATGAGCCGTGTCCATTGAAAGAGGTTAAAAGGGTGCACAGGGGCCGAAATGCATGTCCCATTAGTCATATATCATGTATATTGCCACATTTGGACTTGTGGGCTGCCATACTGGGTTCGTGTGTCACAACCCCACTAAGTGGGTAATGTAAGGGCCCCTACCCCCTACAAGTGGCACTATGCGCCGTGTCCATTGAAAGACCGAGAGGATGTGAACAGGGGCCGAAATGCATGTCCCATTAGTCATTTATCATGTATATTTCTATATTTAGACTTGTGGGCTCCCATATTGGGTCCGTGTGTCACGACCCCACTAGATGGGTAATGTAAGGGCCCCTACCCCCTACAAGTGACACTATGAGCCGTGTCCATTGAAAGAGGTTAAAAGGGTGCACAGGGGCCGAAATGCATGTCCCATTAGTCATATATCATGTATATTGCCACATTTGGACTTGTGGGCTGCCATACTGGGTTCGTGTGTCACAACCCCACTAGGTGGGTAATGTAAGGGCCCCTACCCCCTACAAGTGGCACTATGCGCCGTGTCCATTGAAAGACCGAGAGGATGTGAACAGGGGCCGAAATGCATGTCCCATTAGTCATTTATCATGTATATTTCTATATTTAGACTTGTGGGCTCCCATATTGGGTCCGTGTGTCACGACCCCACTAGATGGGTAATGTAAGGGCCCCTACCCCC
This sequence comes from Arcuatula senhousia, assembly GCA_963971305.1. NCBI lineage: Eukaryota > Metazoa > Mollusca > Bivalvia > Mytilida > Mytilidae > Arcuatula > Arcuatula senhousia. The sequence continues at coordinate 61,798,440 of OZ020306.1, forward strand.
TACAAGTGACACTATGCGCCGTGTCCATTGAAAGAGGTTAAAAGGGTGCACAGGGGCCGAAATGCATGTCCCATTAGTCATATATCATGTATATTGCCACATTTGGACTTGTGGGCTGCCATACTGGGTTCGTGTGTCACAACTCCACTAGGTGGGTAATGTAAGGGCCCCTTAGTGACCCCCTACAAGTGGCACTATGCGCCGTGTCCATTGAAAGACCGAGAGGATGTGAACAGGGGCCGAAATGCATGTCCCATTAGTCATTTATCATGTATATTTCTATATTTAGACTTGTGGGCTCCCATATTGGGTCCGTGTGTCACGACCCCACTAGATGGGTAATGTAAAGGCCCCTTCCCCCTACAAGTGACACTATGCGCCGTGTCCATTGAAAATCGAGTATACTGAAATCCTCAAAATTATGTTTTTTTTAGAAAAAATTGTAATGGTCAGAGACCACCTTACGTTGATATTCTTTCGAATAAGTTCGACAGGGCAAACATTAGTAGACTAAGGTTGTGCTCACACAACTTGGCAATAAAAACGGGAAGACATCATTCTATCATTCTATTCCAGTTGAAAATAGAAAATGCACCTCATGTGATAATGGACCAATTGAAGACGAAGAGCACTTTGTGCTACAATGTGAGAACTATAAAGGACTTCGGCTAAATTTTGAAAACAGTATTAATAATATTTTTCAAAATACTAAATGGAAAAATTCTCCTTCTTTTTTAAACTCCTGTTTTTATAGTAAATCATTTTGTGTTCTGAAATTACTGTCTTCATTTATAGGTCAATGCTTTTTTAATAGAAAATAGTAATTGTTACAATAACTATTTCACATTAAATACCATCATCATTGTTCATCTATTGTACTATTTTTATTATGGGTCATAACCAATTGTATTGATTTTGTTTGTGCCAATTAAATATTGTCTATTGTCTATTTAATCTATTAATTGTCTTACATTTATTTTAAATAAATAAATTCTATTTCTTTAATTTTTTTTTAATTTGTGAGTAAAAATAAGGCGAGTAATCCTTAATTTATTTTCTATAGTTACTCATGTGGTTCCGGACTTAAAGGGTGCCGTATCCGAAAATCGTTCCAGTTTTAGTCACGCAAGTAACAATAAAAAATTCTTATTTTTACTCGTACACGAGTAATCGTAGCCGCGGCCATCATAATATAATAATTTTACAATTTTACAAGGACACATATGTTCGTTTTTCGAACGCAACTTAATTAGATATAATCATGATAATGTGGGCTAACTTTATTGACGGATATTGGTATTGAGGGATATTATTGTGGGCTAATGGTATTGAGGGATGGTATTGACGGCTAAGTTCACTATAGTGTGAGAATCCTTTCCCATGGACGAAATTTTCTGCGGAGAGATATATTTTTATTTTATCTTTTTGTATCTTCTCAGAATACTTGTAGGATCGCTTTTCTATTGCATTTTGCGCAATATTGTAGTTCTGGCGAAGCTGTCAGTAACTAATTTAAATACACCCCTATTCAATGACTACACTTTAAATAAGATGGCAGATATTTGACCTATTTTTTAGTACATTCACATCTTATTTACTAAACACAAGAATTAAAAATGTGATGTTTTCTCGATCTTTTATCTTGCAATTTGTTGTTTTCTGTATTCATTTCATTTCACTCGAAATGTGAAGAGGATTTAAAATATATCACATTTTGAACTATAGTCTAGGAAATATGTATGGTAATAAAATGGCAATTTGTATATAGGTGCAAAACTCATAACTGTGCCGCCTTTACGACTTTTAAAGGTGTACATATATAAAAAGAAAATCATGCATTGAAAAAAAAACAATACTATTAGAGCCTTAATAAGCGGATGATACTTTATTTCGCCTCTGATAGTATAATGCAAAAAATGGTCCAAAGTACTGCAATGACACAAAAAGAGCAAGGAGCAAACATAAGATTTAAAAGCTTGCTAATCTGTTATGTATTCCAAACAAGAGGCTCACATGAGCTTTTATCACTCACCTGAACTACACAGACACATGTATATATTTTGTAGATATTATTGTGCATAACCAAATGCGATTTAAATTTCTGAAATATGATCATCTTGGTTAGTTTTCAAGATATTGGGCTTAATAAGTGCAAAATTTGGCAAAAATTAGGAAAAAGGGCAATAACTCCCACATCAGAACTTTTCCAAAATTTCAGCACAGGTAGATCTTAATATGCTGATCTTTTTTTATTCTTGCACAATTTTGATATCTGAAACCATTTTTGAGTTATTAGTAAAAAAAAATGCAATTTACCCCTATGTTCTATTTTTAGCCATGGCGGCCATGTTCTTTGACAAATCAAAAATCTGAACGATACAGTTGTAGCATATAAGCTATTAAACAAGTGTGCCAAGTTAAAATACAGTTGGTCTTACGGTGTCAGACAAGTTAATCTTTGAAAATCAGGGCAAAAGCAATGAAAAATGGTAAATTTTGTTGTTTTAAGGACAATAACTTCTAAAATAAATGATCCTACAGCTTTGATCTAAATACATGAAATGTAGATCTGTATGTGCTTAATCATATGCAATTTAAATTCTTGAAGTATCTTGTATAGTTTTCAAGATATATTGCTAAACAAGTGAAAAATTTTGAAAAAAAAATCCAGAAAAAAGGGCAATAACTCCTACATCAGTTGTTGAATCTTCTTGAAACTTTCCAAGCAGGTAGATCTTGAGATGCTGATCACTTTTATCTCATTAGAATTTTGATATCTGTAACCATTTTTGAGTTGTTAGCAAAAAACTGCAATTTACACCTATGTTCTATTTTTAGCCATGGCGGCCATATTTTTTGACGAATCAAATATCTGAACGATAGAATTGTAGCATATATGCTATTAAACAACTGTGCCAAGTTTGGTTGAAGTTGGATATATGGTGTCAGACAAGTTAATCTTTGAAATTCAGGGGAAAAGTAATGAAAAACGGTAAATTTTGACGCTTTAAATGCCATAACTCCTAAAAGAAATGGTTCTACAGCTTTGACCTAATTACATGCATGAAATGTAGATCTTGATGTGCTCGATCATATGCAATTTGAATTTTTAAAATATCTTGTATAGTTTTCAAGATATAGGGCTAAATAAGTGCAACATTTTGAAAAACCAAAAAAAACAAGAGGCTCCCAAGAGCCTGAATCGCTCACCTGAACTACACAGATACATATATTTGTAGATATTATTGTGCTTAACCATATGCGATTTAAATTTATGAAATATCTTGGTTAGTTTTCAAGATATTGGGCTTAATAAGTGCAAATTTGGCAAAAATTAGGAAAAAGAACAATAACTCCCACATCAGCAGTCAAATCTTTTCTGAAATTTCAGGACAGGTAGATCTTAATATGCTGATTACTTTTGATTCTTGCACAATTTTGATATCTGAAACCAGTTTTGAGTTATTAGCAAAAAAATTAAATTTGCCCCTATGTTCTATTTTTAGTCATGGTGGCCATGTTTTTTTACGAATCAAAAATCTGAACGATAGAGTTGTAGCATATAAGCTATCAAACAGTTTGCCATGTTAAGATGCAGTTGGTCTTACCGTTTCAGACAAGACAGGGAAAAGTAATGAACAATGGTAAATATTGACGCTTTAAGGGCCATAACTCCTAAAAGAAATGGTTCTACAGCTTTAACCTAATTACATGAATTGTAGATCTTGATGTGCTTAATCATATGCAATTTGAATTTTTGAAATATCTTGTATAGTTTTCAAGATATAGAGCTAAATAAGTGCAAAATTTGAAAAAAATCAGAAAAAGGGCAATAACTCCTATGTCGTTTGTTGGATCTTCTTTAAAATTTCAGAGCAGGTAGATCTAAAGATGCTAATCACTTTTGTCTCCCATAAGAATTTTGATATCTGTTACTGTATTTGAGTTATTTGCAAAAAACTGTTATTTGACCCCTATGTTCTATTTTAAGCCATGGAGGCCATATTTTTTGACGAATCAAAAATCCGAACAATAGAATTGTAGCATTAATGCTATTAAACAACTGTGCCAAGTTTGGTTGAAGTTGGATGTTTGGTGTCAGATAAGTTAATCTTTGAAATTCAGGGTAAAAGTAATGAAATATGGTAAATTTTGACGCTTTAAGGGCCATAACTCCTAAAAGAAATGGTTCTACAGCTTTGACCTAATTACATGAAATGTAGATCTTGATGAGCTTAAGTTAACTTTCCCTTTCTGTGTAGCAACATTCCGTCCGCTCCAGCATATGGAGTTTACGTATCACAATTGATTCGTTATTCCAGAGCATGTGGGGAGTACAACGACTTCCTTGATAGAGCTACACGGCTGACAAGCAAATTGTTAACACAGGGGTACGTTGCTCCAAGGTTGTTGTCATCACTCAAGAAATTTTACGGACGACATCATGTGCTTGTATGCAAATACGGGATTTCTATCTCTCAGATGAGCACAGATGTTGGTTTGACATAGAGTTTTGTAGTGTCATCCTTTCCGGATTTGACCAACACTTAATCGATCTTTGGCAACGTGACGGGTGTGCTATAGCAAGCAGGAACTGCTTACTCTTCCGGAGCACCTGAGTTCACTCTCGTTTCGACTTGAGTTCGCGTTGCTGAATGCGGTTTTGTTGTTATGTGTGTGTGTTTTATGTTGTTATATGGTTTGTTTTGTTGTGATGATTTTTTGTCTGCCGGTTTTGTCTTTGTCTTCACGGTTTTATGATACTGATTACCCCTTTGGTACACCTTTGCTTCTTAATCATATGCAATTTGAATTTTTAAAATATCTTGTATAGTTTTCAAGATATAGGGCTAAATAAGTGCAAAATTTTGAAAAAATCCAGAAAAAGGGCATTAACTCCTACATCGAATGTTGGATCTTCTTGAAAATTTCAGGGCAGGTAGATCTTGAGGTGCTGATCACTTTTACCCTATGCCAGAATTTTGATATCTGTTACCGTTTTTGAGTTATTTGCAAAAAACTGCAATTTTACCCCTATGTTCTATTTTTAGCCATGGCGGCCATGTTTTTCAACGAATCAAAAATCCCCACGCTAGTTTTATACTACCTATGCTAATAAACAACTGTGCTAAATTTAAAAGCCATTGGACTTATGGTGTTAGAGGAGTTAACGTTTGAAAAATGTTAACGACGACGGACGACGACGGACGACGACGGACGACGGACGACGGACGACGACGGACGCCAAGTGATGGCAATAGCTCACATGGACCTTCGGTCCAGGTGAGCTAAAAAGGGCAATAACTCCTACATCGGTTGTTGGATCTTCTTGAAAATTTCTGGGCAGGTAGATCTTGAGGTGCTGATCACTTTTAACCTGAAAGAATTTTGAAATCTGTGACCGTTTTTGAGTTATTTGCAAAAAACTGTATTTGACCCCTCTTTTCTATTTTTAGTAACAGCGGCCATGTTTTTTGACGTATCAAAAATCCCAACGCAAACGTTTTGCACAATACCCTAAGGAACAACCATATCAAGTTTGGCTGCATTTGGCCAAGCAGTTTCAGAGAAGAAGATGTTTGAAACAAGAGGCTCCCAGGAGCCTGAATCGCTCACCTGACATATGTGCCTGAAGTAAAGGTTATTAGGCAAAATCTATTTGACGTTGAAAGGGTCATAAGATTAATAAGGGGGTCATCTGACAATATGGTGGATATTAAGGTGCTGATCACTTTTGTTCTCAATCAAAATCTAAAAATCTGTCACACTTTTTGAGTTATTTGCAAAAAAATGCAGTTTAACCTAATGTTCTATTTTTAGCCACAGTAGCAATGTTTTACAACCAATCAAAAATCCCCACAACATTTTTATACACCTAATAATAATAAACAATAATACCAAGTTTGGTTCTGATTGGACTTAAAGTGTCAGAGGAGTTAACATTTTCAATATAATGAAGAAATGCAGTTAAAATGCTCAATTTTGAAGTTCCAAGGGCAATAACTCCTCAAGGAAAGGTCCTACAACGTTGACCCTGTTACAAATTTTGTAGATCTAGATGCGCTTAACAATATGCAATTTAAATTTCTCAAATATCTTGTATAGTTTTCAAGATATTGAGCTAAACAGGTGCGAAATTTGCAAAAAATCCACAAAAAGGGCAATAACTCCTACATGGGTTGTTGGATTTTCTTAAAAATTTCAGAGCTGGTAGATCTTGAGGTGCTGATCACATTTGTTCCCAATCAAAATTTTGAAATCTGTCACCGTTTTAGAGTTATTTGCAAAAAAACTGCCATTTAACCCTATGTTCTATTTTTAGCCACAGCGGCCATGTTTTACGACCAATCAAGAATCCCCACATCAGTTCTATACACCTAATGCTAATAAACAACTATACCAAGTTTGGTTCCATTTGAACTAAAAGTGTCAGAGGAGTTAACGTTTTCAATGTAATGAGGAAATGCAGTTAAAATGCTAAATTTTGACGTTTTAAGGGCAATAACTCCTAAAAGGAATGGTCCTACAACGTTGACCCTATTACATATTTTGTAGATCTTGATGTGCTTAACAATATGCAATTTAGATTTCTAAAATATCTAGTATAGTTTTCAAGATATTGAGCTAAACAGGTGCAAAATTTGCAAAAAATCCACAAAAAGGGCAATAACTCCTACATGGGTTGTTGGATTTTCTTAAAAATTTCAGAGCTGGTAGATCTTGAGGTGCTGATCACTTTTGTTCCCAATCAAAATTTTGAAATCTGTCACCGTTTTAGAGTTATTTGCAAAAAAACTGCCATTTAACCCTATGTTCTATTTTTAGCCACAGCGGCCATGTTTTACGACCAATCAAGAATCCCCACATCAGTTCTATACACCTAATGCTAATAAACAACTATACCAAGTTTGGTTCCATTTGAACTAAAAGTGTCAGAGGAGTTAACGTTTTCAATGTAATGAGGAAATGCAGTTAAAATGCTAAATTTTGACGTTCTAAGGGCAATAACTCCTAAAAGGAATGGTCCTACAACGTTGACCCTATTACATATTTTGTAGATCTTGATGTGCTTAACAATATGCAATTTAGATTTCTAAAATATCTAGTATAGTTTTCAAGATATTGAGCTAAACAGGTGCAAAATTTGCAAAAAATCCACAAAAAGGGCAATAACTCCTACATGGGTTGTAGGATTTTCTTCAAAATTTCAGGGTAGGTAGATCTTGAGGTGCTGATCACTTTTACCCATGCCAGAATTTCAGAAAAAGGGCAATAACTCCTATGTCGTTTGTTGGATCTTCTTTAAAATTTCAGAGCAGGTAGATCTTAAGATGCTAATCACTTTTGTCTCCCATAAGAATTTTGATATCTGTTACTGTATTTGAGTTATTTGCAAAAAACTGCATTCTACCCCCTATGTTCTATTTTTAGCCATGGCGGCCATGTTTTACGACGAATCAAAAATCCCCACATCAATTCTAAGCACCGAATGCTAATGAACAACCATACCAAGTTTGGTTGCAATTGGACTTATGGTGTCAGAGGAGTTAACGTTTGAAAAAGTTTACGGACGGACGGACGACGGACGCCAAGTGACGCCAATAGCTCACATGACCCTTCGGGTCAGGTGAGCTAAAAAGCTAACGGACGACGGACGCCAGGTGACGGCAATAGCTCACCTGACCCTTTGGGTCAGGTGAGCTAATAAGTATGATATTAGTTAAACATAACATATATATTTTTTTACAAATCAGTAACTCACAAGGAGCAAAAGGAGCATTGCAAATATAAGAAAACAAGAGGCTCCCAGGAGCCTGGATCGCTCACCTGACATATGTGCCTGAACTATACTATATGGAATAAGGTTAAAGCTATGTTAGCATATGAAAATTCCAAAGAACTATGAAAGAAGCAGAGGTACCTATGGGGTATCCGAATGTCAAAAGTCCGAAAGGGCAGAAACAAAACCAGCAAACACCAACAAGAAGGGGACAAAAACAGACAACATGTAAAAAATGATATTCGTTAAACATTACATATATATCTGTCTGAAGTCAATGGAAGTATGGGCTATCAAGCAAAATCTATTAGACATTGAAAGATGAAGGATCATAAGTATAATAGAGGAACATGCAATACTAGAATACTGACAAAGTCAGAAAGGGCCCCGCAACAAAAAATCCAAATGTTTTCAAAATCATACGAACTTTGATTATAACCACTTAGGCATGTTCCATGAAATGTGTATGAAACTTCAGAGCAGTATTGTTAATAGCCTTTGAGTTTTATTGTTCAAAAATTTCAATTCTCAAAATCTGTGATTTTCGATAAAAAATGAAGTTTTTTTCAAAAAATATTTAACAGATTTGCACAAAATTTAAATATGCAAATAATGACATGCTACTAAGTAGCTGTACAAAATTTCAGAACTTAGGTGTTAAAAGTTTTTGATTTTAGTGTTCACAAGAATGTGTTGACGGACGGACAGACGCACGGACAGACGGACAAAGTGAAAACTATGGTGCGTCCGCATCTTCGATACCGGGCCCTAAATATAGTTTAACAAAAATTAACCTAGTGCAGTAATGTAAAGAGTAATATTGAAACCGTTTTATTATTTTCTTAACCCCTAGGGTTGCACAATATATCCGTTCCGGATTTGACTCGTCATTTAGACGAGGTCATCAGGGGTCACGGGGAGGAAAACGACGTCATTCACACATGGTACAAAGGGAACGGCATTTTCTATCAACGATTCTTCTGTAATTATTCAACATATAGGGTAAAAATCATTTGCAACTGACAAATAAACCAACCATCAACGTTTCCAACCAATAAAAAATCAATCTTGAACGGAAATAAAGAAATTACTTTCTTCGTCCATTAGCATGTTGGAACCAGTTTTTTTTACCAGTTCCTCCTCTTTTGGCTAAATTAGTGAGCAATCCCGCAAATGCGCAACGCGTGTATAAACAGTATAACGTTGACATTATAGTCCTTTTTTTTGTTGAAATTAACTAAATTCGTCAACTTGTTAAAACATTTTAAATCTTATTGTCAAAGTCTAAAATTACTAAAACATACGTTAACATCCAAGACTTCACTCCAAACCAGTTTATTTGAACCGGGAATGGGAAATTACGCCAAAATCAGATGGGGATAAATTGATGTTTTTCCTTAGCTCAACGTTGTTCACACCATGCATCATGCCATGGTGGTGCTCGATTATTACCTCAAAACGATCCGAACACTCGGAACATTAATCGAGTAAAACGGAACATGTGTTCGGAGTATCTTCTGTCTACTCCATTTGAGGAGGTGGTGTGTTTGGAGCAGTTGTAAAACAAGATGGCGACCAATGAAACAAAGTGAGTTAAAAGAGAATATATTAGGCTATTTGTTTATTTATTTAATAAAACATTGAAAACAAAGATTGAAACTTTTTAATTATTGTCATTCACAACGCTTTAGTAAAATTGGGCGTTCATTTGTCAAATTTAAGGGTCAGCAATACTGAATTTAGGCAATTCTTCTTCTGAATCTGCTCCATGTTACTTGATTTTCTATGTTGTACAGAGTAAACAGAACATGCTCTGAACAGAATAATCGAGCACGGCCATGCATGAGGCCGACCCACAAAGGGAAACTACTCTTGCAAAAATGAAAAAAGAATCGGAATCGGAATTCCGGGTGACTTTTTGAAAAGGGCTATTACATGTTTGTTGATCATGATACAATATGCAATTTATATTTCTTAAATATCTCATATAGATTTTAAATATTGAGCTTAATACATTTGTGTAGATTTAAATTAATAAAAATCAGGCTAAAAGGGCTATAACACTTTTATGGATTATTGGATCTTCTTAAAAATTTCAGGCCAGGTAGATCTTGAGGTGCTGATTACTTTTTCCTCTTTAATAATTAAAATATCTCCGTTTGTGAGTTAAGGTTGCACAACAGTCAACTTTTTTCTACTCCGACTGCCAGTCTTTGAAACATGGGGTGGTGTTCTCGAAGCTGTCCTAAGAAAGGCCATAAGAAGGGTACTTATGCAAATAATTAGGAATGACTAAAGAAATACTTAGGGGTGTTCTCGAAGCATTCACAGTTACTTCTTAACTTAGGCACTCCTAACTATATTTTTATTCTATAAACACGACTACATGTCTTTAGATGAATTAATAATCGATGATTACTTGTGTTTGTTTTTGTTTAGCAATTAAAGCTGAACATATGAAGAAGAAAAAACAAGTTAACGAATAAATAATACTTATGTGAGATAATATATTATTATTCATTACGTCGTATACTTCTTACATTTCTCATATATTTTTTTCAATAATATAAATCCTTCAAAATATATTCCTTCTAAATATATGTGTGATTCTTGCATAACATGATTTCAGTTAAATTTGTTTTCAAAAATTAATAATTCATTGGAATACTTTTGGAACGTCTTAAGTCACCTACCTAGGTGTCCTAAAGTTAGGAGAAAAATTACGGAGTATCCAAAATTGAGAGACCTTCGAGAACATGACTTAAGTTTAGGAAGCCTCTTAAGACAGACTTGGGAAGGGCCCTAAAGATAGGAATGCTTCGAGAACACCACCCCTGATAACTTTCTTATTTCTAAATAAGAAATTACTCTTTCCAATGATGTAAAATAATGTTTTGTAAATTAAAAAATGTGTTGAAAAAATCTATTCATATTCAAGAAATTAGCCCTCAGCGCTTCAAGGAAAATAGCTTATTCATCTTAAGTCCTGTTGAAAATTGCATTTTCTCACATCGATTGACCTAAAATTATATACAAAACCGTTTTTCAAATTTTCCCTAACTCATTTCATTCTTGTTGTACATTAATTTAACCATGGGGGTCTTAACATTTACCCCACTGCTAGCCTTTGAGAATTCATAACTTTTGAATAAATCACATTTATCCAAAATTTGAGACACGGTTCTGTAGCAGATACCACACTGATCAACATATATTGCATTTCTACAACCAATCAAAAATCCCCACATCAGTTCTATACATCTAAGGCCGCGTTCACACTGAGCAAAACTCATAGTAGTTTAAATGTCGTCCGCACTAACATTAAACATCAAAGCGTTCACACTGTAAAATTTCGATGTTTACATGTAGTTTAAATGTTGTGTTCATTACATGCATTCGATACTTAATGTAGTCCTTGTGTGGGTTTAATGTACAATGAATTTTGCATATTTCTTTTGAATGAACGGCATGCAAATGCAGTACTTTCATGGGAAAGCTTTATTTTTAGTATATATTTTCGTATATTTCAACATTTTCTCGGCTGAGTGAAAAAACAGGGGTACATGCAACTTCTAAGTATTTAATGTATATGTATACGGCAAAGCGGAATAGAATTTCATAAAAGGTGTTTACAATTCGGATCTAATTTTTGTGGGCAAAGCGGTCTATATCAGGAATATGAACATGAACAGGTGATAAAATGAACATGAAATGATGATGAAGTGGAGGAAATGGGGGGGGGGGGGGGGGCAAAGTCCAATCGGGGATAAGAGTTTTGACTGTCAATTGGAAAATGAGGAACGGGCGGATTTTTACACAGGAATCCTATGCATGGGTTCTCTTAACAAGGCATGCGGCAGGGTTCTTTAACGCGTGAAGAACATGATTTTTTCCTAACACGTTGCGCCACTATAGTTTGCGGTCAAGTTTTCCGCATTTTACATTTGTAGCCTGACGACGCGGCATTATGACGGACTGCATGCCCATTCAACCACCAAGTACACATTCCAGTCGTTTTGTGGACAAAGCAGCAGACCCGATATCACGTTGCTGAGTGCTCTTTAGTGGATTTTTACCGACACCATGACGCTGCCGCGGGCCCGCACCGGTATTTATGTATAGCAATAGCTTTTTATAGCAATAAATTTAAAAATACAAACGGACGAACGGACTAAAGCGCCAAAAAATATGTACACCTTTATTGTTATTCTATTAAAATAAAAATCAATAAAAAAAGACTGAAGTAAATCAAAATCCATATATACGTATTCTATGTTTAAATGTCTATGCGCCAAATTAACAATCATGGTTATTTATCCGTTCATGTTTTCAGTACATTTAAATTACATGTACACTTGCATTTTATAATGTGAACATTTCATATGTCAAGTCATTTAATTTAGGTTTATCAATGAGAACAAATTTAGTGTGAAACTAGTTTTAAGAACATTAAACTACTTCTACACATGTTTACTGAAAACAACTTCAGTGTGAACGCGGCCTAAGTCTTATAAATAACCATTCCAAGTTTGGTTCAATTTGACTTATGATGTCAGAGGAGTTATTAAGCTTAATAAGCGCAAAATTCATTTTAAAAAATCCAGAAAAGGGCAATAGATAATACTGTACATGGGTTGTTGGATCTTCTTAAAACTTTTAGGCCAGAAGGATCTTGGGGTGCTGATCACTTTCATCCTAGCCAGAATTTTTGTATCTGTAGCAGTTTTTTGCATTCCAGTTTAAAGAAAAACGAAGATGTCATTTTTATTAGCATGGTGATAATTAATTTCAAAGGGATGTTTATTCTAGCAGATCGATGGGCTAGGCATGTTTATCAATAAATGGCGTCATGCGTGTGTAACATTTAAAGATTTTAAGTAATACATTGTACGTTACAACCATCTAAACACATAATTCATATATGTGATCTTTAATATCCGTCTGACTTATAAAACAAATAAAACTCACCATAGATTCACTGGTCAACCTATTTCTCAACATCCATCTAGACATGGAAAAGTTAACTTCCGCATTTCAACGATCAATAGGCGGTGTATAAAGCATGAAATCTGATCTTTTGTGTGCTACACATTAATTTATTCAAATCGTCATGATCGTACAAAAACACGGGGGGGGGGTCACTTCCATTATAAGATGAGATAGGGATGAGCCGCTGGAATAGGTGCCTTTTTCGTGCTTCGTAATATATGAAAAGGGCGTGAAATTGAGATGAAAATATCCGATAAGGATACAAATTTTGATCGGATAATATGATAAGGTCACAATATTGAACCAAATCAGATGCCAATTAGCTTTTGACATCTTTAAGTTATAAGGTTACTATCCACATGTAATTTATTACTTAATCTTAGGCCGCGTTCACACTGAAGTTGTTTTGAGTAAACATGTGTAGAAGTAGTTTAATGTTCTTAAAACTAGTTTCACACTAGATTTGTTCTCATTGATAAACCTAAATTAAATGACTTGACAAATGCAAGTGTACATGTAATTTAAATGTACAGAAAACATGAACGGATAAATAACCATGATTGTTAATTTGGCGAATAGACATTTAAACATAGAATACGTATGGATTTTGATTTACTGCAGTCTTTTTTAATGATTTTTATTTTTATAGAATATTAACAATAAAGGTGTACGCATTTTCTGGCGCTTTAGTCCGTTCGTCCGTTTGTATTTTTAAATTTAATGCTATAAAAAGCTATTGCTATACATAAATACCGACACGGGCCCGCGGCAGCGCCATGTTGTCGGTAAAAATCCACTAATGAGCGCTCAGAAACGTGATATCGGGTCTGCCGCTTTGTCCACAAAACGACTGGAATGTGTACTCGGTGGTTGAATGGGCAGTCCGTCATAATGCCGCGTCGTCAGGCTACAAATGTAATATGCGGAAAACTTGACCGCAAACCATAGTGGCGCAACGTGTTAGGAAAAAAATCATGTTCTTCACGCGTTAAAGAACCCTGCTGTATGCCTTGTAAAGAGAACCCATAGGATTCCTGTGTAAAAATCTGCCCGTTCCTCATTTTCCAATTGACAGTCAAAACTCTTTTCCCCGATTGGACTTTGCCCCCCATTTCCTGCACTTCATCATCATTTCATGTTCATTTTATCACCTGTTAATGTTCATATTCCTGATATAGGCCGCTTTGCCGACAAAAATTAGATCCGAATTGGAAACACCTTTTATGAAATTCTATTCCGCTTTGCCGTATACATATACATTAAATATTTAGAAGTTGCATGTACCCCTGTTTTTTTCACTCACCCGAGAAAATGTTGAAATATACGAAATTATATACTAAAAATTAAGCTTTCCAATGAAAGAAATGCATATGCTTGCCGTTCATTCAAAAGAAATATGCAAAATTCATTGTACATTAAACCCACACAAGGACTACATTAAGTATCGAATGCATGTAATGAACACAACATTTAAACTAAATGTAAACATCGAAATTTTACAGTGTGAACGCTTTGATGTTTAATGTTAGTGCGGAAGACATTTAAACTACTATGAGTTTTGCTCAGTGTGAACGCGGCCTTAGTGTGTGTTCTGTTTGAAACCGGTAATCTTATTGTTTATAGGGTTAACTATATTGTTGAAATATATGATTAGGGATGATTTTCAAATATGTGATAAGGTATACTTTTTCAACATTCCTATTATATGATAAGGGTGGGGGTCCTTGTGTGCCAGCGGCTCACCCCTACCACAACATATATGGAGTGACCCCCCCGGGTACAAAAATAAGACATCAAAACTTTATCTTTGGCAAATTTACTTATCATCCCATCCTTTTTCCTTAATTTTACTTTACAAATTATATATTTTATAGGCGTAGCAAAATTTATTGTCTGGAACTATTGAGAAATACACAAGAAAATAAAAAAAGGGGGGTTCATCAGCAAAAGTTTTGCGTGGTTACATTTAAAACCCTGGAACAATTTTCACATTAAGGGACCGACCATTTGATTTTTATGGGGCGGGGGGGGGCTATGGTGAAATTTGAAATAAAAAGGCAGGATGGCAATAACCCAGAAATAAAAAGGCAGGACAGTGCTGTGAAAAGGCAGGATGGTAGTTCTGGTTGAAAATCTTATAATAGATTTTAAAATAAAAAAATTGGCGCGCGCTTGCGCGCAAAAAAAATTCCAGGCTCACCCTTTTCTGAAAATAAAAAGGCAAGACGAAGAAAATGTCTATAGCCCCCCCCTAAAAATCAAATGGTTGCTCCCTAATCATCCCAATTTCTAATTAACGAAAGTGATATTTTAGACTCAGATCCTTGTACGGCCTCAGATCTCTATCCTCGTGTCACCTGCCACTCAGATTACAAATATATATTTTTTTTCTAATTCTAAATAAATAAAAAATATAATTTCTTATTATATATTGATTTATTTCATGTATTTACATTTATACTTATGTGTTACATATATGTCTTTTGGATTACAATGCATTGTTACTCATGTGCTTTATCCAATAAACTGATTTGATTTGATTTGATTTGATTTATACTTTTCATATGTAATGGTATCACAGTTACATGGCTTGTGTCCAAGGCATATGTGCGGCCAGTGCGGGTTCCCGATGGCGAATATAGGCAGCCCGCATCAGTCTAAGCTTATCGGTAAAAGTCTACCATAGAGCAGGCCTCTTTGGTCATAAAGCGACCAGGGTGCGCTGTGCTAGGGTGTGTGTACTCCATGTGACTGAATGTGAAACCTTGTCGAATGAATGCAGGGGTCTTCAGACTTTTATAAAAACATGTTTATTGTAAAATATGAGTTGTGATAACTTTTATATCATTTAAAAAACAATCTAAAAAATTACAGATTAATAAAAATAATATTTTTATTCTCAAAGTGAAATGTAAGATCATTAAAATATCTCTATAGAATTATATACTGAACTATTACTTTTTTCCTCAAGTCTGACTTTAAAGGATCCTTAAGAAAATAGAGACAAAATAACAGACAAAGCTTGTCCTTTAATCCTTGAATAATAATACTTTATTGTCATGTAAATCAATACAATATAAATTGAATATTTGACATATAAAATAAAAATAAAGTTATAAACAAAAAACGAAACATCGACAAAATCATAAATTGGTCTATGAGCCCCCTGTCCTCAGTTCTAATGACTGTTTAATGAAAGAACCTAGACTCTAAATTTGTCGATAGTTTCTAGGGTTTAAAATTGTTGTAAGGGTTTCAGAATATGATTGTGACTTATTTGGATCATTTGTCAATATAGAGTAATTATTGTTTAGAGGGATATCGAAGTCAGATAAGAGACTAGTTCTTAATTGTTTATTAAGTTCACAAGTGAAAAAGAAATGAACTTCGTCGTCTAAGTTATTATTATTACAAAACTTACAAATTCGTTGCTCTCGGGGAACCTTTTTATATCTACCAGTCTCTATTTCAAGAGAATGGTCTGATATACGAAATTTTGATATCAGTTTTCGAATATCAAAATCATAGTAAGTTAGATAAAATTCCTTTTCAAAATCACTTTTCAGCGATTTATATAAAAAGATTTTATTATGGTTATTTAAATTTGAAACTTTACATAGTTAAGATTTGTATAGTAATTTAGAGATTTATCTTTTACATATGATTTAATAGAACGTATGTTGGTTTTGGTTGTACATGAAGATAATCTCTCACAATCTAAATCCATTTCGGTGATAATATCCTTAATGTAAGTTTCCCATGAATAAATATTTTCAGAATCTAGTTCTTTATTTAGATCAAAGCTCTCTTTTAATAGAGGATTGATATCAGGCGTGTGAAGTCTTGCAAAATACAATAAAGATTGAGTTTTTATGTGGTTTTCTATCGGAACTCTCCCTAGCTCTAATCGGGATGCTAGGTTTGATGCTGTCTTCTTTACACCAAGAATATATTTGCAGAATGACAGGTGAACTTTTTCAAATGAGGTTTTATCTATAAATTGAAAGGGGTCTATTGCAACATTGTTGTTTTTAGCTCGTTTCTTTGCGTTGAAATATGGCCTATATTGGTCCATCATACATATTTCTGCGTTATACATCAAAATAGGTTTTATAAGAGAATCAAACATTTTCAAGGCAACTTTTACGGGAACATTTCCCAAAGTTGAAAATCTAGAATATAATGAAAATTGTGCTTTTTTGGCCTTTTTTGTCAATTCTATTATACTGGATGTCAAGTTTCAATTGCGACCGATATTGCAACCAAGAAACTTGTATTCTGTTACATTATCAATTAAGTTATTTTTAAATACAAGGAAGGGCTGTTCCAAACTAACATTTCTTTTCTGGAAAATAATTGATTTAGTCTTTTTAGTATTTACAGTCAACTGCCATTTATCACAGTAGTTTGACAATTTATTTAAATTGTTTTGGAGTCCTTCTTGTGACTCAGACAATAAAATTATATCATCAGCAAAGAGCATGCTATTTATTTCAGAGTTAATTAATTTAATAGGAGCGCATATGTCTTCTGATAAATATTCACTGAGGTCATTTATAAAAATATTAAATAAAAGGGGCCTTATTGTGTCACCTTGACGAACCCCTCTAAGGGTTTTATAAAAAGGGGTACACAAGTCTTCAAATTTCAAAGCTGATTGTGTATCTTCTAATTGATTTTTGATGACTCGGTAGAAGTTTTTACCAATACCTAATTTGGCCATTTTGTATAACAGCCCATCTCTCCACACTGAGTCAAAAGCACCCTTTAAATCAACAAAGCAAGCATATACCTTTTTATTGTTTTTATGAATATATTTGTTTAATATTGCTTTTAATATAATATATAAGCTATCACTAGTTCTATGGTTTGGTCTAAATCCAAATTGATTATTTGATAATTTATCTTTCATAAAATCTGAAAGTCTGTTATTCAGTACACTACTAAACACTTTGGAAAGACAATTGATTAATGATATCCCTCTATAGTTGGCAGGGTTATTTTTATCTCCTGACTTATGGATAAGAATAGTAAAAGAACTGTTCCATGAATGTGGATAATGACCAGATTTGAGAATAAGATTGAAAAGTTTAGCATACAACTTAAGGGTAATGGGGCTACTTTGTTTTATAACTTCATAAATAATTTTATCAGGGCCAGATGATTTTCCTTTTTTAAGTTTATTTAAAACTTCTTTGATATCTGAACAAGTAATAGGACGGTCAGTTCTTTTCTCAAATGTGAGTTCTGACTCAATTGATTTTAATTCATTCTCAATAATTTTCATAAATGCTGTATCTTTATCCTTACAGGTGCCTTGGTCTTTAAAATGCTGTATAGTATTTTTATAGTTTATGAGAAGGTCTCCCTGGTCATCATATCCTGAAGAAGATTTTGGATTAAAAGATTTAAGGAGATTCCACAAATCACTTGGACAGTTGTTACAAGCTCCTTCTATTTTATTAAATAGTTGTTTTTTAAATTCTTGTTTCTTTTTCTTTATCAGTTTTCTAAGTGCTTTGATATGCTCAAAGAATTTTTTCTTGAGTTCAGAATTATAAGGATTATTTTTCATTTTTTTCCCTAATAAGTTTATTGTTTGTCTATAATCTTTAATGGTATTATCAGACCATTGAGGTCTCTTTCTATGTTTATGTTTATTGGATTGTTTTATTCTTTTACAACACTTTTCTGTTATTTTATAAAGAATAGATGTAAGGTCATCACAAGCTTTATCTATACCCCTTTGGTTTTCAGTAAATGAATTTATTTCAAAATTAATAAGATCATTTTTTAAATGTTCAGAGTCAAGAGTTTCTATCAACAGATCAAAAGATTTCACATTCCATTTATAAGAAAATATCTCAGACAAGTCTTCATTTTTTTTCAGCTAAATTAGAACTTTTGATGTTGCATTCTATTGCAAATTCAATTTATACGAAAAACACATATCGCAAACCATAATGGTGCACCGTGTTGGTCGGGAAAAAGTCACGTTCCTCGCGTGTTCAAAGAACACCACGGCAGGTCTCCGATATAATTAAGTAGGATCCCCATAGCCCGATTTGGTTAGAAAATAAAAAGGCAAGAAGAAGAAAATGTCTATAGCCCCCCCCCCTAAAAATCAAATGGTTGCTCCCTAATCATCCCAATTTCTAATGAACGAAAGTGATATTTTAGACTCAGATCCTTGTACGGCCTCAGATCTCTATCCTCGTGTCACCTGCCACTCACATGACAAATATATACTTTTTCTAATTCTAAATAAATAAAAAATAGATCGGGCTATTGGGATCCTACTTAATTTTATCGGAGACCTGCCGTGGTGTTCTTTTAACACGCGAGGAACGTGACGTTTTCCCGACCAACACGGTGCACCATTATGGTTTGCGATATGTGTTTTTCGTATAAAAGTCTGAAGACCCCTTTTAACCGATTTAAAAGTTCTCAAAACAAAACAAACAAACAAAAAACGATCAAACAAGAGGCCAAACCTCAGCCCCGAATAAATCGACAATGTGCATGGAAAGAAACTTCCGTTACATCTTTACTCCTGCAGGGGATTCTACTCTTATTGGACAAGTGTAATGATATTTGAATTTTCTGCCTTTATAACCTAAAACCTAAAATGTCCTGGGCGTCCCTTTTCTAAACTGGTGTTTTAAGCAATTTTTAGCTCACCTGACCCGAAGTGTCATGTGAGCTATTGTCATCGTTAAACGTCCGTCGTCCGTCCGTCCGTCGTCCGTCCGTTAACTTTTTTCAAAATCTTCTCTGAAACCACTGAAGGGATTGCATTGATACTTGGTATACTTGATCTTTAGGATGTCCTCTACCAAGTTTGTGAATTATACAAATGTTGACAAACCAACATAGTCGCCGTTGCTAAAAATAAAACAGGGGGGGTCAGGCCATTGTTTTTTGCTTATAACTCGAAAAGTATAAGAGATAGAGAAAATCCTGAGCAACCTTTCATGTTCAGCATCAAAAGCTCTACAAATCTCTCCATTGAAACAAAATTGTGAAACAATTCCTTATAGGAGTTATTGCCCTTTGATCGTCAAAATTTACTATTTTTGCAGTTTTTTAGACAATATCTTGAAAACCGTTAGAGCTAGAGAAAAAGTTAGCATTGCAGAATTGTTAAGCTCATTCAGATCTACAAAAATGAATACAGGGTCAAAATTGTCAGATAAGCCGTTTAAGAGTTATTCCCCTTTAACTGTTTTTTTTCCATAAATTTTTACTGATTTTCAAAAATCTTCTTCTCTGAAACCACTGAAGGGATTGCATTGATACTTGGTATACTTGATCTTTAGGATGCCTCTACCAAGTTTATGAATTATATACACGTCGACCAACCAACATGGCCGCCGTTGCTAAAATTAGAACAGGCGGATCAGACCATTGTTTTTGTCTTATAACTCAAAAAGTATAAGAGATAGAGAAAATCCAGACCAACCTTTAATGTTCAGCATCAAAAGCTCTTAACTGGTATTTTAAGCTATTTTTAGCTCACCTGACCCGAAGTGTCATGTGAGCTATTGTCATCGTTAAACGTCCGTCGTCCGTCCGTCCGTCGTCAGTCCGTTAACCTTTCTTCAAATTCTTCTCTGAAACCACTGAAGGGATTGCATTGATACTTGGTATACTTGATCTTTAGGATGTCCTCTACCAAGTTTGAGAATAATACAAATGTTGACAAACCAACATGGTCGCCGTTGCTAAAAATAAAACAGGGGGGTCAGGCCATTGTTTTTTGCTTATAACTCGAAAAGTATAAGAGATAGAGAAAATCCTGAGCAACCTTTCATGTTCAGCATCAAAAGCTCTACAAATCTCTCCATTGAAACAAAATTGTGAAACAATTCCTTATAGGAGTTATTGCCCTTTGATCGTCAAAATTTACTATTTTTGCAGTTTTTGGACAATATCTTGAAAAACGTTAGAGCAAGAGAAAAAGTTAGCACTGCAGAATTGTTAAGCTCATTCAGTTCTACAAAAATGAATACAGGGTCAAATTTGTCAGATAAGCCGTTTAAAAGTTATTCCCCTTTAACTGTTTTTTTTCCATAAATTTACACTGATTTTCAAAAATCTTCTTCTCTGAAACCACTGAAGGGATTGCATTGATACTTGGTATACTTGATCTTTAGGATGCCTCTACTAAGTTTATGAATTATATACACGTCGACCAACCAACATGGCCGCCGTTGCTAAAATTAGAACAGGCGGATCAGACCATTGTTTTTGGCTTATAACTCAAAAAGTATAAGAGATAGAGAAAATCCAGACCAACCTTTAATGTTCAGCATCAAAAGCTCTAAACTGGTATTTTAAGCAATTTTTAGCTCACCTGACCCGAAGTGTCATGTGAGCTATTGTCATCGTTAAACGTCCGTCGTCCGTCCGTCCGTCGTCAGTCCATTAACTTTTCTTCAAAATCTTCTCTGAAACCACTGAAGGGATTGCATTGATACTTGGTATACTTGATCTTTAGGATGTCCTCTACCAAGTTTGTGAATAATATAAATGTTGACAAACCAACATGGTCGCCGTTGCTAAAAATAAAACAGGGGGGTCAGGCCATTGTTTTTTGCTTATAACTCGAAAAGTATAAGAGATAGAGAAAATCCTGAGCAACCTTTCATGTTCAGCATCAAAAGCTCTACATATCTCTCCATTGAGTCAAAATTGTGAAACAATTCCTTAAAGGAGTTATTGCCCTTTAATCGTCAAAATTGACCATTTTTGCAGTTTTTGGACAATATCTTGAAAACTGTTAGAGCTAGAGGAAAAGTTAGCATTGCAGAATTGTTAAGCTCATTCAGATCTACAAAAATGATTCAGGGTCAAAATTGTCAGATCAGCCATTTAAGAGTTATTCCCCTTTAACGTTTTTTTTTCCATTTATTTTAACTGATTTTCAAAAATCTTCTTCTCTGAAACCACTGAAGGGATTGCTTTGAAACTTGGTACACTTGATCTTTAGGATGAGTCTACCAAGTTTGTGAATAATATACATGTCGACCAACTAACATGGCCGCCATTGCTAAAAATAGAACAGGGGGGTCAGACCATTGTTTTTGGCTTATAACTCGAAAAGTATAAGAGATAGAGAAAATCCGAAGCAACTTTTCTTGTTCAGCTTCAAAAGGTCCTTAAAAGAGTTATCGCTCCTACTTATGGAGTTTTTGTATCACAGTTGATTCATTACTCCAGAGCTTGAGGGAATTTCATCGATTTCCTTGGCAGAGCGTCACGTTTGACACAGAAATTGCTAACACAGGGTTATGTTGCTCCACGGTTGATGTCTGCACTCGAGAAATTTTACGGTAGACATCATGCACTCGAAGAAAAATATGGGATTTCTATCTCTCAAATGAGAGCAGATGTTGATTTGTCGTAGAATTTAGCAACATGTTGGGTGTAGCAACATGTCGGGTGTACTATAGCAGGCAGGAACCTGAGTTCACTCTTGTTACGATCGCGCGACTTGAGTTTGCGTTGTTGTTTACCGTCTGATTGATTTTGTGTTGTGTGTTTTCGTGCTGTTTTTGTTCGTGTTACCGGTTTTGTATAGGTGCCTCTTTGCTTCTTCCATAACTCAAGTAAATCATTTATGTTGAGTGAACTTTTCAACGACATATTGTCTAAACAATGTTTTCTTATTGATTTTATTATAAGAAGCATCTGTATATATTTTCTGCAAAAGTATTTCTTATAAAATTATAGTATATCTTAAACTTATTTGTTCATGATAATTGCTCTATAGATTTCAACTTGATCAGAATTTTCTTTTCTCACTGCAATGAGTCTTCCGGTAGAGTTAACACAGAAATGAAGGACTTTAGTAACATCTTTGAGAAGTTCTGTACGAATTTCATTGTTCGGATTTAATTTGTAGATTGTTCCAGAATTCTTCTCCAGTAAAAGAATTTCACCCCATGGGAGGCATTTCAGGAGACAACCATTTTGAAGATCTAGACTTTCATAAACATCCCATGAACGGTCTTGTGTAAGGTCAAATTTTGTTATACAATTACTATTAAAATGTGTAGCGAAGATACAGTTAAAAGCATCAATATCTATATCAAACAGATCTTGTTGGGAGAACAAATCTTGCTGTATGGTAAACAGTGGAGTTAAATTCCCACGAACATCGACTGAACATATTTTAGGGGGGAACAACCATTGCCATCTATTGTCTATAGTTATAACGAAAATTCGTGAGTTTATGGCTTTTGCCCACATTAAATGTCGACTCCCTAGCTGCAGTTGTATTTTTCTACATATCCGACGGTCAACAATATCGACGATACAAATTGTTCGAGGGCATACTACAACAGCCAGTCTATCATTGTACATGGAAACACTGACTACATCATAATTATTCAAATGAACTTCTTCAAGATTAAGATCAAAATTACTTAATGTATTTTTGGTATCTTCGACAAAACTGGCCACAATGAAATGAAAGTAATGGAAAATGCCAAAAGATTCTCTATAAGACACGATCGCAAGAATTTGTTTTTCGTTAGCAAAGCAAAGGGACTGTATCCATCTTTCATGAACATGCCTCTTTTTTATCAGCAGAAATGAAACAATGTTTTCTGTATCTTTAATTGGTGTGGTGTCATTGGTAGCTGAATTTATTTCTGGCAGCGCAGCTATTACTTGCGACATTGCTGCACCAAAAACAGTGGGTACATTTAAGTCCTTAACACCCGATTTAGTTGGATTCAACCAATCGAAAAATGCATTGACTTGTCTTGTTAAATCTCCAGGAAAGACATCAATGCTTTGCTTTTTAATTCCAACAATGTCCTCTAATTCTTTTTGACTTTGTCTTAGTATTTCTTCCAAATACTTTAATGTCCGAAAGATATGTACCTCGTTCTTTCCTCCTTCAAGTTGGCAGATTCTTCCTAAATTATGTGTGATCTTTTGCTCTACGCCTGCGATCTTCCTCGTGTGGAAGTTCAAATCTTCTCTCGACTGATGATAATTTTCAACAATATTGCCCCTAATTTCCTTACATTTTTTGTTAATATCTTTTTGAAGTTTCTCCATGTTATTTAATGACTTTTGTTCGTTGTCATTGACAACACTTAGCTCGTGCACACGTTCTTTCCTGTACTTAGCCACGATGTCTTTTGTCTTTTCCATCTCTTTCTTCAACTCAAAGAATGCTGAACCATTTTTGACCCCTTTAGCTGCCTTTTCAATTTCCATTACCTTTTTACACTTGCTGTGCTCTTTGATCAAGCACTCATGACAGATGAGTTTATCATGCCCAACGCAAAACATGACCAACTTCTGCTTTCCATGCAGTAAACATTCGGTTAGAACCTCATGTTTAAGATCTGATACTTCATTTAATCTAACAACATCGTGAGGAGTGGCGAATCTTCTATGAACTTTGCCACACACGTGACAAACTAACTCCCCACAGTCACAACACCAAAATTCTGCTTTTTCCTCCTGGTTGTCTCGAAGACAAGATGCACATATTTCGTCTACAGACATCTGTAAACGAACAAAAGTTAAATTTGTGAGAAATTAATCAACATATGACCGACCAGCACCTAAATTCAGAAATGAAATTAAAATGGAACTTCGTATTAACTATAGTCAATTAGATAAAAAGTAGAAACTTCCTAACCCGGAATAAATAAGTTTTAACTATAACAGAAAATTTTCTTTTCAGAAGTTTACTGACTGATCCGCCCAAGGAAGTTTCAAAGTTTGTCTGTGACAAAATGTTTGACAATCAACACCCTTACATGTCATCGTGAACGGACCGAGTTCTTAATATCGGATTCATTAGCAGACATATTTTACGAACTGTAGTAATTTGTTTATGAATACATTTATATTTTATCGCCTGTAAATAACCTATATATAGCGTTGCACGGGCGTTAAACACCAACCAACTCAACATTTATATTTTGGCATTTGTTGTTGCTGAAAATTTTTTGGTTTTTGTTTTGTTTTGTTTTTTTGTTTTAAATTTAATATTTCAGTTGTTAGACAGTGGTGTTTTTTTTACATATCTCTTGTTATATCATTGCGTCCATCGACGGCCGTGGTCTTCCGTTTAATAATAGAAGAAAATACTGGTGAGCGATTCAGGCTCCTTATGGCTTCTCCTTTAATTTTAGTATTTGTGTTCTGTTACATTTAACGGCGCGGTTTTGTTTCTATTTGGCAGTGGCATAACTAGTTTACAGCAAAGTGGGAGCTAAGTTGTAAGCCCCCGTAAGCCCATGTAAGATATGAAAAAGGATACGTTAAGATCATGCTTAATATTTAAAAGTTTTTGCTTGAAGTCGTGAAAACAAACGCCTTCATAGACATTTCAATTGTGTGAAATTAAACAATTCATTTCACACCTTGCGAGTTCAATCAAACCGGATTAAACTTATCGCATGAGTCGCCTTTAGTAAGGGCGGGCCGGGAGTCTGGTTATTTTTTTTTTTTTTTCAATCAAATCATTTTTATTATGCCCAATTACGACCAATGAAGGGCCAAAGGGTACAAACAATCAATCTAAAAAAAAATATAACAAATCACAAGCTCGTCATTTCATGTTCATTTTATCAATGCTTTCGAAATCGTTCCCCTGATCCTATTACATAAACCGCAACGCTTGGGATTAAAGCAATACTCAGCTAACTTTTTTTATTTATAAATAGTTTTCCGAAGGAGCAGTTTTAAACTTTTGTCAAACAGCTGGTTAAAAAAACTGTTTTATAAACAGGCGCGGACATAGAAGGGGGGGGTGGAGGGTGCCCCCCCGCCTCGAACTAAAGCTGACAACAGTTTTGATTTTTTGAAGAAAAAAAATCCACGAAAAAAATACCACCCCCTCCCCCGGGCCCTCTAAACTAAAATTCTGGATCCGCCCTTGATAGATGACGAATAAGGGAAACGGAGTTATGTTTTCCTGTTTCAATCAGCGGTTAGGAAGCAACAAACCAACACATCGCTTATGAAAAGTATCTCTATAAAAGGTCAAAGCCAACAAAGTTAATAGGCAATCATAACTAAGTTGCCAACCTTATAGTGTTAGTGTTGCTGAATGCGTATATTTTTAGGCAAAGCACACACCGAACGAGAAGCACGATAACAAGAACGGAATTCCTGCCTTCCCCCTCCCAGCGGTAAAATTAAAGTCCACTTGCTAAACCGGAAGTCGAAAAACGACAGACCCCATCATTTGAAATCTCTACCTGAAGCTGCATACGAAAAATCACAAGCCTAGGAATAAAAGCAGCTGACAAATCCGTTCCCGAAAATTGTCCATTTTGACCCTTAAAAAAATTTAAGTTAGCTAGTTAAACAGGAAGTAGGTAAGCGACAGACCTGGAAACCCATCTTACCATATGAGACCTCTTCGATTACATTTCTACATTTTTATTACAGAGTTTGGTTTGGGTTTTTTTCGGAGTAGGGGGATGCAAAATCGAAATGGAAGCGGTTGCTTCCACCGCTTACATTAACATTGTGGTATTTTGTAACCTGTTCTGATGTATATTTTTATAAATGGTACAGGCATAGCAACACAGATCTAAAAGCGTCTTTCTTATGTGTCGATTATTCAAATATTCACCAGTGTCGCACTTGACAACATGTAAACAACTCGTCCTCAATTGTCGCTAATGAAAACTTTAACTTTCTTTGATAAGATAGTTAATCTTAGCTATCCAAATTGCAAAGTGTGTTTGATAAACGTATAAAACTTACCTTCAAAAACTTCAGTACAAATCATACAAACAGTTACAAATATTTCTAGCCATGTTTCAATGTTTAACAACTGTATTTCACTAATGTAAACTTAAAAGCTTGTTATCGATCGACTGAAAACAGTATTTTAAATATCAATAAAAAGATATCTGAAGCATCAAATATGACTTTAAATTCAAAAGAAGTTAAATTGATAATATAAAATGAATCGATGATTTATAGATAATAAATGACAAACTTAAGGACCGATCCTTTAACTTGAAGGGGGCTTGTTTTTTTCCTAAAAGTATTCTGGATCCGATTTGCAGCAAAGTTGAAGGAAAAATCAGAAGGTTTGCTGCTATATAAAATATTGATAATATTGTGAAAAATATTTTGTCGCAATACCTTTAACCCCCCCCCTTATTGAAGTTAAATGGTCGGTCCCTTGCCGGTTATGGTTGAGACTCCTTTGCTCCCCCCTTTTTGACAAAAAAAAAACATGTAACTGGGAAAAAAATTGTCACTATAATGATAACTCATCTACTTCCTGTTTACAAAAAAACATAGATACGCAGGGGAAGGCTCCATCTAGTTTTTTTTTGTATCATCATTGGTTTTATGATGAAAAATGAAAATGTCTGATACAGAAAAACAAGAGGCTCCCAGGAGCCTAAATCGCTCACCTGGTCTTGATGTCAACCCTATATTTTGTAGAGCTAAATGAGCTGAACATTTAAGCAAGCAACAGCTTTTTCTTTATCTACTATAGTTTTCATTCTATAGGCCAAAAACACGAAAAACCGTTATTTTAGGGGCCATAACCCCTATAAGGGGTCATCTGACAACTTCAACCCTTTTGGAGACAGTTGTAGAGCTTTATGCGCTGAACATTTAAGCAAGCAACAGCTTTTCTCTATCTGCTATAGTTTTCATTCTAAAGGCCGAAAACATGAAAAAGGTTATTTTAGGGGCTGTAACCCCTATTAAGGGTCATCTGACAATTTCAATCCTATTGAGACTTTTGTAGAGCTAAATAAACTGAATGTTTGAGCAAGCAACAGCTTTTCTCTTTCTGCTATAGTTTTCATTCTATAGGCCAAAAATATGAAAAATGTTATTTTAGGGGCCGTAGCCCCTATTAAGGGTCATCAGACGACTTCGAACCTATGAACACTTTTGTAGAGCTAAATGAGCCGAACATTTAAGCAAGGAACAGCTTTTCTCTATCTGCTATAGTTTTCTTTCTATAGGCCAAAAACATGAAAAAACGACGGACGACGACGACGGACGCCAAGTGATGGCAATAACTCACATGGCCTATGGTGAGCTAAAAAATGGAGTACATTTAATTGATAGAACCTATGATTGCTGCAGACTTAAGTTTTGAAATCGTAAGGTTTTAACCTCAATTTATTATTAAAACAAAACAAGGCACGGGTCAATAAAAACATCTTTTCTTTTTTTTTTTTTTTTTTTTTTTTTTTGCAATTAACAACATTTTATTTGTATGGGTTCAAGTGTTGTCCAATACAAAAGAAAAATGACTGAACTTTTTACACTGAAAGGCAATAGACAACTTTTGTCCATTGTGGTTTTTCTGAATTGCCGCCTGATTGTGGGCTGTGTCGTGTACACTTATTCCACATCTCATTATTTTCTGTTGTTAATACTGTCGGGTCGGATTTTTCTTGTATTTGTTGTTTCTAACTGGTTTGTTCCTGGTTCTTTTCTAATTGGTTCTTTTCTATAACGATTGTCTGTGCAATATGTTTTGGTTTGTTTTCTTGCATTTTTTCGCTTGTTGTTGTTATTAGTTTGCCACTAGGTTTGTTTTAAATTGTTTTTGTTGTATTTTTGGGGGGAGGGGGCTTCTTTGTTCGGTGTTAAGATTTTTATCTTTAGATAAATCGACTTCATGTACAAACTAAAAGCAATGTATCTAAAAAAAATATCAAATAGGAAAGTTAAACAAAATATTTGTGAATTATAATAGCTGAAATTATTATAATCGATGTGCTTCATATATTTATATGTATGAGGTTGCGTTTCGTGTACTCTTGGACTACACATTCTTCCTGCATGAGTATTTGAGTTCACTCTCGTTTCGGCTCATATTAAACGTTGCTGATTTGATTTTGGTTATTGTGTGTGTTTTTTTTATATTTTCATTTTGTTGTAATAATTTTATGTCTACTGATTTTGTTTGTGTCTTTTCGGATAACGATATTTGATTGCCCCTTTGGTCATGTTGGTACACCTTTGCTTCTTTCAAGGTAAGCAATCGAAAATAATTTCTTTTGATCTAACATTTTGGAATAATGATAACATCTGGTTTTCTTATTTTTATTAATTAAATGATCGAAATATAACACAACACAAACCAAATAGCTTCATTACTATATTAAAGCATAATAAATAACCACTATTGCAGGTATTAAGATGAATATACAAAAAGTTAATTTTAAACAGAGCAGCACGATATATGCTTCTGATAATCTAAAATATTAAAGCACTTCAATAGTTACGCGTTGTAAATGGAAGTTTAGATAAAACCGAGTCTCAAAACTTTACTGTCCAAGTGTCATGAGGAAGATATCTTCACCATCGAGCTTCATCGTGATAAGCAAGATATCTTTATCATCATTTACAAGTTATTTCACTAATCGTTCTTGCTATCATTGTCTAATCGATAATAAAGCGTTTTTGAAATCGGAAGAGAAGCCATCATTTAGAATGGACAATACAGGCTTTTCTTGTTTTTCCTCTTTCACTTCTGCTAGCTCCTGTTTTTGTGTTTTTATTTTCGATTTCAAACCTCGCCATTTTGATGCAGCTAAAAGAACTTTTGCCCCAGTGGCAATTGCCAGCGAATGTCTTCTTTTTACTATCGGCGACACGGTAGCTAGTGTTTTCTTACTATCAGTATCGGTTTTCGGTTTTGGTGTTACGTCTGCTTTTTCCGCGCAATTTTTAAAAGGTAATGTAATAGAGGGGTCACTTGCACTTCGTGTTTTCTTCCATTTATCTCCAATGGGATTTATTTCTTTTGATTTCGGTGTCGTAATTGCTCGGTTTTCACTTTCACTTTTTATATTTAAGTTCCGTCTCCTTGGCGATGTAGCTTGATATTTATTCTTCATTTCTTTCAATGTATTACTAGATGTGACTGAAGAACCGTCAGTACTTTCCGGTTCGTTTCCGACTGTTGAAACATCCATGTCTAAAGTAACTTCTCCTGGCGCCACAGGTTTGTCTCCCATATGTTTCCCCGGCCTAACGCTCGACGACGAAGACTGTCGTCTATTTGAAGAAACTTGCGTTTTTGCTACAACTGTCATTTTGTGCGTACCTTTAATATCTTTACGTCCGGAACTTTGTCCTTTGCTTTCCGACACGGGTTTAATCTTTGCGTTTCCATCAAGGGAATGTCGCCTACTTGAACTGCCAGTTTTTCCCAACGTTGTAGAAATGAGTTGGGCAGATGAACTCTTGCGATATTTCTTTGTGTCAATCTTCGGATCAGTCGAACACTCGGCATTGTTGTTATTTTCCTCCAGATTTGAATTAGAGTTCTTGCTTGTCACCATGTTGCACAGTTTTCCTCCAAACTAGTCCTTGTCTTCTAAATATGCAGTTTAGAAATTGAAAAAAAAAATACAAGTACTTTTACTTAGTAGATCTACGATGTAACAGAGCATCAAGTCGGAATATTTTTTTTTATTTGAAGTGTGTATATCGTTCGCCTTTTTAATATAGAATGGATTATTATGATTTATTTAATTTTAGTAAAGATTGTACGTAATATTGTACAATAACATTGAATGTGTATTTCGCCTAATGTGATCCGCCACAATATTATGTAAAATTATCACAAAATTTAATATCACAAGCATTTAATATATAATCATTTTTTTTAAATGTTTTCGTAATTGGTCTCTGAATATTAAGTACTAACACTTGTTTTTCAAAAGAATATATAATACACCGTTTATGAGTTGATCCATTTTGAGTGTAAGAATGCGCAAAATCGAACAAACAAAAGAGCATAAGACACGTCGTTAATTGAACCTGGAAAATTGAAAGCCATCTTTATATCCCTGAAATGCCATGTAAATATAAGCTTATGTGGTTCCTGTGTGAATGTCAGCAACCTAAACCATCTAAACTTTTAAACATCCTGTTTTCAAACAACTAAACTGTTATAGGCATAGTAAAAACGATACTGAATGGCGCAATGACAAAAAATCCTACTCAATACGCACATAAATTTATAGGCTTGTATAGAGTATTCTCTGTGACTGTACAATACAGGAATAAAGTATGGAAATTTGATCGGGTGGTGATTGATTTAAAGTAATTTCAATTTATTCATTTCATTTAACGATTCAAAATTTTAGTCTCTTATGTTTAATTTTTCTTACATTTTATTTAGATGTGCCTGGTTCTTATGGCATTGAAAAAAAAAGAAATGATTCTCTTCTTCTTTATTACAAAAATATATATCTTTTACATGTATCTCTTGGTATCTTATTACACCTTCCAATTTCAATTTGAAGTTTGTGGTCACACATTCTAAAGGACAAGGTACGGTAAGGCCCGTATTTGGCCCCCTCTAAAACTGAAAAATAGAAAACTGATCTAGAGAAAAGTCCTTTTGTTATTTATTAATTCAAATGAATGAAAAAGATAAAACAACTAAATTTATCAGAATTTTTCATGTTTATTATTTGAAATTGCTTGTCAAAACATGGTGAATATGTATGATTTCTTTCACATTCAAGGAAAATGGACAATATTTGAGTAATATTTTCAATTTTTAGATGCCAGCTACACATGTACTACTTAGACCATAGTTATTGTTTATGAACTTTAATTTGCACTATAAAATGATTATAAATCAGTTGAGAAATCCATGGTCTACGTTGTCGCTGGTCATTAAAAATAACAAAATAAACATCAAAAAGGACATATTTCGACGATTTTGATACTTTTGGACTACTTTAAGCCTCTATAAAATTGAAATTAGAGAAGATGATGGAAAATGTTTACCATTGTCAAAAAGTTTAATCATCTTACTTGAAACCGTAATGATATTTAAGTACCACTTTTTATAAGAACCATGCAAAAAGCGATTCATGGGTGGAAAGCCTACACCACTTTATTTTTGATATGTTACTCCTATTAGCACCCTGATTCGATATTTTGTACTCTTTTTCCAAACAAGCGTTGGTTCTGAGAGAAAAAAATTATATAGAATGCATTGGAAAATTGTAAGCAAGGGAGATAACTCTTAAAACTGTCAATAATTTCAATAGAAACCATTGTAACAAGATTTCTCCCAGGACCACACAATTATGAGCAAATTTTTATTTATTTCTTATTTTGTATACTATGAACTATCTTTTGTTAAAAATAAACCACTGTAGCCTTTTTATCGATGAATCACTTTTCTTCAATTTTGCATGATTCTTAGGTGGAGCACTACTTAAATCATTTACTTTGGATTTGATTTTCTTTAAAATGGGGGGCCAAATATGGCCCTTACTGTACCTTGTCCTTTTATAAAGTTTGTCTGTATTTGAAAGAAGCAGAGGTACCAATTTGGCATCCATACGTCAAAGTCTGAAAGGACAGAAAAATACCAGTTAAATCACATGAAACAAACCAGAACAGGTCGAAAAACACCCCATACAACATAAAAAACAGGGAACACAAAAACTACTGAATACCAATTAATAACGCAAACTTTAGTCGTCATGAGAGTGAATTAACCCAGGTTTTCCGGAAGAGTAAGCGGTACCTGCCTGCCATCAACACACCCGACGCGCTACCAATTTCCAATTCACTACGTCAAATCCGGTAAAGGAAGACAAAACAAAATTCTACGACAAACCAACATCTGCACTCATCTGAGAGATAGAAATCCCATATTTGTTTATGAGTGCATTATATGTCTACCGTAAAATTTCTTGAGTGACGACAGCAACCGAGGTGCAACATTACCTTGTGTTAAAAAAATTTGTCAAACGCGACGCTCTGCTAAGAAAGAAAAGTAAGTAATTCCCGCAAGTTCTGGAGTAACGAATCCATGTGACACGTTAACTCCTTAAGCGGGAGCGGACGGAATGTTACTACCCAAGAAGGGAAAGTTGACAATTGGAAAAAGTTGAAGTCATCACGTTTGTCACAGAGCTTTGTTAAAAGTTTTCCTTGAGAGTCTATTTCGAGAAGAAGATCTAAATATGAAGCAGACTTCCTAGAATCCCCTATGTCCTTAATCTCAAGAATCTGAGGATATATGAGATGTACAAAGATACCAGAACGAGAATTGTTAAGTGAAAGGACATCATCAATATAGCGGAAAGTAGGCAAAAAGAGAAAGTCATCCTACGAACTTTTTTTTGTCTAAAACATATTATAAGAAGTCCGCTTCATATGAATGAAGAAACAAATCAGCAAGCAAACCCAGTTAGGATGGGAGGAATAATATATCTCCTCATTGTATTAGTTTCATCAAATCTATTGATATCTGTATAAAATTTACTTATATTAGATTTAATGTTATTTGTAAGTAAGAATGACTATTAGAGGAAGACTGGCTCGAACCCTCAGCCCATTAGGCTCTATAAAAGTCCCATTGGGTCGAAGCTGTTGGGTGTTCTTTTATAGTTGATAAAGCTCGCAGAAGTGATCCTTATAGGATTAAGGACTAGGTGAACGATTCTGGGAGCCTCTTGTTGTAACTAACAAGACAGGACTCTATCCTCTACGTGCACAGGCAATTGGCTAGAGATCAATAGTGCATGTGGCATTTAAATCAGCGGTCACCAAGGCAAGTAAAAAGAAAACCTATGAAAAAGCCTATTGAAAAGTTTTTCATTTGCATTTAACTTTAAAACATGTACTTTTCATGTAAAAATTTGCATTTATAAAAATCTGTTGCAAACATATTTTAATAAAATTAGAGGTGACATACTGTAGCATCTTTGTTAAATTGTATAAAACTACTGAAGCTAATGTAGGATTGATTTTCACAAGTTATCGGCATTCCATTTTTTCTCTGAAAGGTAAGCAATAGTTTCCATTAAGAGTTGACAATGTATCCATGCCAGTTTAAGGGATCAAAAGAGTTCATGATCTGGTTAGTTAGTTAGTTAGTTATTGTTTTACACCCAAGCAGCACGATTTCGGCTTTATCCTGGAGATGAACATGAAAGTGGTGATAATTATGCTGATGAAGTGGAGGAAATGGGGACACAAGGCCAATCGGGTAGGAGAGTTTTGACTGCCACTGGAAAAAAGGAGTGATGGGTAGGGACG
Source organism: Arcuatula senhousia (assembly GCA_963971305.1). Lineage (NCBI taxonomy): Eukaryota > Metazoa > Mollusca > Bivalvia > Mytilida > Mytilidae > Arcuatula > Arcuatula senhousia. Next base: position 61,832,260 of record OZ020306.1, read on the forward strand.
GGAAATTTAGCCTCCTGCATGGGGATCCTACGGGTCCTACTCTTACCGAGACCTGCAGCAGGGTTCTTTAACGTGCGAGGAACGTGACATTTTTCCGAACACGGTGCACCACTATGGTTTGCGGTCAGGTTTTCCGCATTATCGCCTGACGACCCCGCATCTCTTGATGTCAGAGCTGCCCCATTCAACCACCTTGGGCACACATCCCAGTCGCTTTGTGGGCAAAGCGGCTTGACCCGATGTCAGGTTTCTGAGCGCTCTTTAGTGGACTTTTACCGACAAGCTTAGCGCTGCTGCAGGGCCTATTCGCCACGCGGAACCCGCACGGGTGTCATGATCTGGTAATCTAAAGGCTAATATTTCGAAGCTTTCCGTGACATTAAATGAACTAAAATGTTCAGGTGTGGATCAAAGGAAAAGCGTACCGAGCGTACGTCCCTCTAAAACTGACAAAAAATATGATTTTTGCACAAAACACTATAAAAATTTCACAAGTCGCTTCGCTCGGCAAAATTAACAATAGAATTTATTTAATGCCCCACATAAAATCATGGATCCGCCCCTGCAGTGTTGGGTGACTTAAAGAAGCTTCGATATCTAAATAATTGCGCTCCTTGAGAGCTCATGTACGTTTTGTTTATCCATGTTTCCTAAGACTTTCCTAAATGAAAGAAATATTTCTCCCGGAAACAACGTTTGGTTGTCTCATAAAACGCAAAATGATACGATAACATACTAGTGGTCATTTGTCCCGTTATCGTTTCAAAGGGGGTTCCCTAGCTCTGTGTGCGCGTGTGTGTTGGTGTTTAACGCCCTTTATCGACGCACCTTGGCCATGTAGGGTAGTCAGCTTTTCTAATGGATGAAACGGAGTACCCGGAGAGGGGTTTCCTTCTTTGTACAGTATTCCTAGTAATTTCCATTGTGTGTTATATTTGTGCTTTTGTTAAGACGACCATAAATTATAGAAAATAATGAGATGTGGAATAAGTGAACGCGACACATAAAGAGAGGATGGTGAAAAGATAGTTAAATCAGTAATATCTACCTGTTCTTGGCCAGGAAGTTTTTGGTGTTAAAGTGTTGTTCATGTCCAAACGAGGTCTCATTATTTTGATAGTTAGAATGTGCTCTGGTTTTTAAAGATTCGATTTACGGCTTTGACGTACGCAGCCCGTCAACGTTTAAAACGTTAATTTCTCTGACATTTTAGTTAAATTGCAACTTGTTCATAAGCATGAGTGGTATTGAACTGATATGGGGTAGTTTTTGGTCGTAAATCATTACCACAGTATCTACAATAGAACATAAGGAATTTACTTTAAAAATACTCGAAAGTCAAACATATCAAAGTTATGGTCTACAACCTTGACTTTGGCAGATGACCCCTTCTCAAACTTGTTTTGCCTACATAATCAGGCTTTTGATTGAGGGGAGCGATTAAGGCTCCTGGTAGTAGCCTCCGGTTTTTTTATCCCAACCCCGTAAGCACAAATTTTGTATATGATATTTGCAAAAACATCCGTAAGGGGGAAAGCAAACATAAACTGTTACATAATAATTAAAAACATCGCAACAAGGCATAAATCGCCGTGTCTGTCTTCATATCTTTTAAGCATTAGAAAAGTACACCATTTAGGAGATGTTCACGTGTAAAGCAAAATAGTGTTCTATAAAATTTTGTCCACCCTGCCATACTTAACACTGAAAAATCTAGGGGACAAAATTTCATATCTCTTAAGCGATTTATTTACGTCCTTGGACTTCATCATAGGAGTTAATGCCACTCAAGACAATATTTCACAGGGACACTATTTGATGTTACACACGGAGGAATTTCTTAAAATAACTAGATTTCATTTTTTGAAAATATAAATCTCGATAAATGCATTTCTTAAATCGCTTTATGGATTTTGGACTAAGCTTAGGAAGGAAGCAGAGGTACCAAATGGGGCATCCGAATGTAAAAGTCCAAAAGGGCAGAGACAAAACCAGTAACACAAACAAGGGCGGGACGAAAAACGGACAATACACAAAACACAGAAACTCAAAAAACACTGAATTTGAATTAACAACGCAAAATCCAGTTGTAATGAGAGTGAACTCAGGTGCTCCGGAAGAGTAATCGGATTCAGCTTGCTATAGCACACCCGTCGCGCTGCCAATCTCCAAATCTGTGAGTCAATTCCGGTAAGTATGCATGCTTTAATATGGAGATAAACATTGCGGTTTTTTGGGATCATTACGGAGAGATAATTGTGTTAGATCTCGTTTTTCGATGAATCTTTACATGAAGGAATAACACAATAAAAAGTTGCCTATGAGTAAATTTCATGGCCTCTTAGATATCTTTTAGTGAAGAAAATTTGACTTTGCTGGCTACATGTATAAGTCTATAATAATTCTTAAATTCATGATCGTTCAATTCAATAGGAGACAACCATTTGATTCTGAGGGGGAGGGGGCTGGCAGTTTCGGTCGAGCCAGAATATTTATTTTCAATATTTTCGGGTCAGAAAATTGATTTTTCGCCGCTTCGCGTCAAGAATATTTATTTTTTATATACTATAATATATTATGGGATCTGGGGCCAGGATATTTATTTTAATTGTTTGGGGGTGAGGGCCAGAATATTTATTTTCAGCTTTGGCCATGCCAGAATATTTATTTACAAAAACTGCCAGGCCCCCCTCAGAATCAAATGGCCATCCCCTTAGGAGATAGTATCAGACTAGTATCTGATTTTATTTACAGAAATGAGGGTCCTGCTTCGTAAGCAGAAATGCTTAAAGACTGTTTTGCGTGTTGTTCTTGGATTGTTGATCTTACCTTTAACAATTATACTGGAAATAAATTGGATACATAGGAAAATTCTAACCCATAAAATACACAGAGATCCCGATGATGTTGGCAGCTGGTCACCACCTTTGGCACAACAAAAAACACACGAGAGTCTTACCGAGGATCGGGACTGTATTCAAAGAAATAATGAATACGATTTTGGTTCACGATACCCTTTTAACTGTACAAATATTCATAAGATTCGTATAATCAAACGCAACACAGGCAGTGGACTTTCAAGGTCAGTTGACATCGGTCTAGTTAATGGACAAAAGGTTGTCATAAAGAAGCTATCTCCTACGAAACATCACTTCAAATCGACAGGGTTCAGGGATTTGCTGTTTCTAAAAGATACTCTCATGACCGATCAATTAAAACACCCCTCTATCATCAAAATGCTTGGATTCTGTTTTCGTCATCTGAGTCACGAATCGTCTTCTTCTTATCCAAGAAAAGCCGATATCAGTGTTGTATATGAGTACGGAGAACACTTCAACCTTTCACTTTTAGTTCTATCACCATTTGAGAGAGTCAAGCATGCCATAGAGCTAGCCGATTTGTTAAACTATCTACATTCCTCCCCAGTTGGTTCTTTATCAATCGGTGATTTTAAGGACGACGAACACTTTCTTATGGTAAACGGTAAAATTAAGATAATTGATCTAGATCGTCTAAATGATGTCCAAAAATCGTGTAAACCCACCTCCACGAATGAAGACGAAAAATGTCCTTTTAATATCAGTTGCAAAAAGCTGATAACATCACAAATAGACCTAAACCTATGTGACAATGTAACGGGTTGTAACATTGGACTTTGTCCAGGATCAGCAGCTTTGGAGAATATTGATCTCATTTCTGATGCGTTTTTACGAAATTTACTGAATCCAGACTTTTTTCCAGAGAAACTGAAATATAAAATAAACGCTTTGTTTAACCTTATACATATACATTCTTTATATCCAGCTCAATTATTGAACCGAGTTAAAATATTACAGAAGTTGCTTAAAGTACGTGAATAAACAGTCCAAAATCATCGTAATCATGTATTCTCATCTATTAAAGATTGAATTTGTTTAATCCTACCTCACGAATCTAAATATCATTTGTAACATGTAAGTAGATGATGAATAAGTGTACGCGACACAACCTATCATATAAACGTAAATTTAAAACATCCACAATGGAAAACAGCATGCAGCCTTCAATGTGACCAGCGGTCGCTGCTCGCTGTTTTTCAATTGGCCCCTGGATTGAAAATAAACTATATATGATTCAAGCCCAATCCTAAAGTGCAATGAAAGACCCTCTTCTTGACAAAAAAAAACAATTAACATAAATCTGACTAAAACAAACATAAGCTTTGATAAAGATTCCTGGCTTAGGACAGGCACATTAAAAATGTGGCGGGGTTAAACTAGTTTTTTTTTTGGCGCCAACCTTCCCCCTATTGATAATCAATAACAAAGTACAAACTAACACACAGTAAAAATCAAATCGATAGAAGTTCAATTCAACAAGAGAGTATCTGAGAAAAAAGGACAACAAGTAATTAACGGGACGTAGAGATACCCTCTTTAGAACACTATAAGTTACTGACAACTAGCTAAGAAGCATCCGTCGACTGGTGTAGAAAAAATCAAGTATGTCGATTTTAAATCCGACACAACACGTCAAACAATTCATGATTTGATGATATATCATCACACAAAACCGAAACACTTTACCGCTGTTATTCTCAAAATGACATAAGTATAAAAAAGTATAAACAAGTATAAAAAGGCAATTAACATTTTAAAGTTAGTATCAAATTATCAATTTTTTTACCAAAGAAGACTAAATTCAAAGATTTTACTAAAATTTCCATTTCATAACCTTTATTCAATAAAGTTTTAAGCCAATAGCGAATATAAGAAATGACTATACGAATCTTCTAGTTTTAATTAAACTGTACAAATATGTCGTTATACCTACAGTGCTGTATGGATGCAAAGTCTGGAATGATCTTAAACAGCAATACCTGGTGACATTAAATACCTTCCAACATTTTGTGGTAAAAAATGCACGAAGACTGAAAACTAACACACGCTCCGATATTTGCGAAAGCATGGTTGGTCTTTAAAATAGAAATATATCTAGTGAAATTGATAAACGGAAATTGTTCTTCTTTGGAATTTCAAAACTTTGTTGCTTGGACAATCAGTTCCTACCGAAACAGATTTTACTACAGAGACTTTATACGTGTCTATTAAATAACAGAGAATACTTGGGATTCGTTCATGACATTCTCACTATTTTTTAGAAAAATACGAACTGTCATTTATACTACAATAGTTTATATCTGATGGATACTTTCCGGACAAAATTCGATGGAAACATTTTGTGTTAAATGCGGTAAATAACAAACATGATGCTGAATGGACAAATAGAGTGACAAGTAACAGTGACTTTATCAGATTCCGAGAATTTCATAACAGCATTAGGAAAGCCAAAGTTTGGATAATCCCAAATAATATTGACTTACTTCGTTGCGAAAATTATATCGACAACACCAAACGAATATGAACAAATGTGTCCGATCTGTAGAAGACCATTTGACGACCTAATGGTACATGCTTGTGTTGATTGTCCGTTTACGCAGAATCTAAGAGACATATGGCTCGACGAAGATCTTTTTAGACTTATGTTAGGGAAGCAGCCACAACCAAGTATCAGTGAAAGTGATATGGATTCCTTCCACCTCTTATCACACACTTATATTTTTAAATCTGCCCAATATAGCAGATCATGCATGTAGTGCCGTCAGTTCCTGCCATTACACCTTTTCATGTAATATTGACTTTTACTTTCTCTATATTTATGTAAATATGTTTTGATATTGTTCTTTCGTTGAATAATGTGAAATTGTAATTGTTATATTATACTTGTTCATTGTAATCTCTATCATGGAGGAAATAAAGAAAGAATGAATGAATGAATCCCAAAGGATTGTTTTTGAATTTATTTGCTTTATAAACAACATTACCGTAGAAATCGGGATGGGATATTCCTTTTACAATCAAAATTCGACGTGTACAGTTAAATTTTTCAATTATGTATAGATATTTATGATAAAAATTAGTAAACGACTTCACTAATTTGTGGTAACGATATCCTTGTTTTAGTGGGTTTTTTTTGTAATACATCGGTTTTTATCATTAAAATCAGAAACACCACTGCAGATCCGAGCATATCTTACCATTTTTGAAATATATACTCCATAAGACGGAGCAAGTGGTACACTCCCTCTAGAAAAGAAAAATTAACAATAGGAAATGAAAAGTCATCCCGTTTATCATATACTAGTATTTAAATGTGTAATTTTCCATTGATAATACTTAAATCTAGATCTAAAAATGGTCATCTAAGCTGATAATTACGTACCTAACGTTTCATATATGGGACTAAAAAAATATATATAAGGTATTTCCAACAGATAGCAGACATGAATCAAACAAATATCCACGATTCCATTCGACAAAAAAACACCAGTTTTTCAGCAAGATCTGGAGATTGAATGACAGTTATAATTATTGTACAACCCGTTTAGCAAATATATATCACATAAACTTCTATCTTTTTTATGTAATTGTATTATAGTTAATTAATGCACGTGTAGAAATAGATATAAAGAGCGAAACAGAAAAATATATATATCCATTGAGAGTAACATTATTCAATTCTAGTAACATTATTCAATTCTAAAAACAACCCTGATGTGACTTGCTCCACGAAAGGACCATCTCGTGGTCAATGCACGGTGCATTGGCCCAGACAAAATGCAATCGAATCGCAAAAATATCTAAGAAGCGAAGAAATATCTAAATACCTTCCTCTGTACACAAAACAATGAAAATGATTAGACAAGCTAAAAAATATATATTTACTAGAAAATGACTCTATGGACCACAGATTGGCCTCTGTTCTTAAGATATCGTTGATCCCCAAAATGTAGTGACCTTGACCAAGAACTTACCAAAGTCTTTTATAAATATCTAGAGGTCGAAGTTACATAATTTCTAGTTCATAGGGGTTTAGCACTTCTTTGCCCCCTACATGTAGTATCCAAGATATTAACCTTAAACTTAACCAATGAAATAACTGCCGAATTATATAAAAAAGAAAAAAATACCATATTTGGCAAGTTCGTTATTTTAATCGTCTAGACTGGTACTTTTTTTATTTTTAAAGTTTAAAATGTTATTTTCAAAGGCCTCCGCCTTCATGACCCAGGGATTTCTTAACTGATCTAGGCTTTAATTGAAGTATTTATATAATCATTTTTTTTAAATGTTTTCGTAATTGGTCTCTAATATTAAATACCCACAAGTGTTTGTCTAAAAGAATATATAATAAACCGTTTATAAGTTGATCCATTTCGAGTGTAAGAATGCGCAAAACGAACAAAGACACGTCGTTTGTTAAACATGGAAAATTGAAAGCCATCTTTATATCCGTGATAATTATAGCGAGCATCGCAGATGCTAGCTCTACGGCATTGTGCATGTTTTGAGATGTGCGAGAAATATACTGACGATGATAAAACCGGAACAGGTTTACTTTTACGGAGTTAAAAAAGTAATAGGCACGGAGCAAGTAAAACAATCAACCCTCTTGGCTTATAAAAAATACAACATAATCTGTTATGCAAAAATAAAAAAAAATAGAAATTCAAAAACAGTGATAAAACCCTCATTCATCCACTTGTTTATTTTTACACACAGATTTTTATTCAAACACCATTCGGTCTTTTCCGCTGAAAAACGATTTTCCGGAAATTACCGAGCTAGCTTTTGGCAACATCGTTCTATTGACTAGTCATACCAAATGCATGATACTGACCAATCTTTGTTAAATTCTAAGTAAGATAAAGAAATACACAAAATTACTGAATAAAACCTACTCATAATAATAAATAAAAGGTTCTTACCTGAAAAATATTGTGGGGTTTCACTCACTCTCCTCAATCATGCATGACATTTTTACTTCACCGTTTTTTCCGCCAGGTTTCTTAATGTACCTTCTGTTACCAATGCTTCAAATAAAACACTGATACTCAGAAAATATCACAAAACCTGACAGAATCTGAATGTTGTTTTGGTCTGCTGAAGAAGCGCGAAATACTCTGACAAGGAAATGACGTCACGTAATCCATAAAGGGATAATTTCGTCCCCGCTAAATGTCGTCCCAGAATGTTACAGGATTTATTATTTGCACAAATAAAATGTAGTCCCAGAATGTTACAGGATTTATTATTTGCACAAATATTAAGTTGAATTTTGATCCCAGATATTTTAACAACAACTTTCCCAAGTGCATGCATATGATTTGGGTTGGGTGAGATCAGACTTTGCTAATACCTAATTCCTTTTTTAAAGGTTCCCTCTTTACGTTACACTTAGCCGGTCGAGCACATTTTCGATGCTCGCTAAAAAGGCAGGGCCTTAATCATATTACATAACGTTTCATATATGGGACTCAACAAATACATACATTTAGGGTATTTCCAACAGCTAGATAGCAGACATATATGGAACGCCTTAGCTGTCATATATTAGTTAGACATAAAATGTAATGTAAAACAACAAAAACGTACAGTTAAACTATCATGACGTTGAGTCAAGATAGCATGATGTTCAGTCCAGCTTATATGACGTTGTGTCAAGATTTCATGATGTTAAGCCCAGATTGTATGCGGTTGTGTCAAGATATCATGATGTTTTGTTTAGCTATACCGATGTAATGTCCAGTTTTCCAATCGACATGCTAATTTGATTAAATGCATTTTACAAACTACACAATGTAAGGCTTGAACACAAAGAAGAAAAGCTTAATAAACTGATGATGCGGTTGTAAATGTGGATTGTAAATGGTAAACAACAAAACGTGATGTTAAGATATCATGATCTTGAGTCATGAAAGCGCAAAGTTGAGTTCAGATATAAAGATGTTATGCCAAATCTTCATGACGCTATGCTCGTTAATAAAGCGCCTTTTAAAAATAACAAAATGTAAATCTTAATCAGAATGAAGTAAAGCTTAATAAACTTATGGCATGGTTGAAAAAATAAGATAGTATAGTAAAACCACAGAATGGGAAGTTTAAAAGCGCTTTGTTGTGTCAAGACAGCAAGAAGTTCAATCCAAATGTTGTGATGATGAGTTCTGATACAAAGATGTAATGCAAACTCTACCTGACGACATGCTCATTTGATAAAACGCCTTTTACAAATTACAAAATTTAAAGCTTAAACGGGAAAAAGAAGAGTTAAACAGACTGATCGTACGGTTGTGAAAGTAGATTGTAATGTTAAACAACAAAAAGTGATGTTAAGATATCGTGATGTTGAGTCAAGAGAGCGTAATGTTGAATTCAGATATAAAGATGTTATGCCGAATCTTCATGACGATATGCTCGTTAATAAAATGCCTTTTATTTACGAAATGTAAAGCTTAGATAGAAAGAAGTAAAGTTTAATAAACTAATGACAAGGCTGAAATTGTACATTGTAGGTTGTAATGTACATCAGAACTAGAGGTTGAGATATCGTGTTGTTAGGTCCGAACGTCATGATAATGAGTTAAAAAGATTCTGAATTGAATTGTTTGTTGCTATTCAGTTGGGGGGATACGGTTTTTTTAATCGATATGTTTGAATTTTGTACATCAGTCGATTAATGATTCTCAGCTAGCTGTCGGTAACAGCGAGTGTTCTTTAGAGAGTTCCTCTACCGTTCGTCTATTCTTGTTGTCTTTTGTTTAAGGTTCTCTCTTGATTGATTTTGATTTTTATTGGGTTTTTTTAGCTTTGTCTGAGATTATGATAGGGGGAAGGTTGGGTCCAAAAGGCTGGTTTTGCCCCGCCACATTTTAAATGTGCCTATCCTACGTCGGGGATCTTTGACAAAGCTTTTGTTTGGTCTTGTCTTTTTGATGTTTTGTGTTCCTTGTTTAAGAGGGGGTCTATCTTTGACTATTTCAGGACTGGATTTAAATTATGTACATTTTATTTAGACCTTGGGCCGATTGCAGCAGCGCCTACTGGCCTTGTTGAAGGCTGCTGGCAATTTTTCATTGTGTTTTTTTTTTTCTTCTAAATTACCGCTTGTTTTGTGAGCTGTGTGACGTACACTTATTCCACTTCTCATTATTTTCTATTACGTTGTTTGTTTATTCGTGCCGTTTGAGTTTACTGATGTTGTCTTTGCCCACTCGGACGTTCAACATTCTAATTGGCACTTCTGTGTTTCTTAATTATACCCCTGCTTCGAAGAAAAAGGGGCGTCTGTCCTATCGTCCATCCATCTGTTCGTTTGCAACATAACTTTCGTACCAGTTTTCTCAGAAGCTACCACAGTAATTTGAAATTTGGTATATGGCTTCAGTATAATGTTCTTATTGCAAATAATGAAATTAGGTCTATTGAATATCTACTTCCCGTTTAGCAACTTTGTCGACTTTCAACATTGCTGGTCAATTGTTGAAAGGTTTCGTCAGGTGCAATGTATTTTTTTTCCAAATGAAAAAAAAAACTTTACTGAAAGACGTTGTACAATCAAAACGAAACAACTACAGTCTGACATTTTATTTTCAAGTGATTGTCTGCATAGTTCTTCACAAGGGACCAACAGTTTAAACTTTAAATAAAAGGGGGATTTCCGGGTAAAAAATGATGAAAAAATATATTTTGCAGCAAAGGTTCAGAAAAAAATATTCTGGAGAAAGATTTCTGCTATATAAGATAATTCTGTTTGCAGAGAAAATTTGACCAGAACAGAAAATCAAGTAAGATGGTTGGCTCTTAACACAAAATGGTCAAACAAAAAACACATTCCTTCTTATATAAAAAAGAAAAAAAAACAATACTTTTTTTATTCATAACAAAACATCAACAATTTAAGGCATTTTGAGCACAAAATTATATACAAATTACACTCGAGAATGTATTTTTCCCCTTTAGTTTGAAGATTTTCTCTTTAATGTATTCATTTAAGCCAAAACTCACATCTCAGTTTTTCTCAAACTTCCAAAACCACGACAAAACAAAGTAATGAATAGATCACTGGACTGAATTGTTTTAAAATTAGATACAAATTGAGTGTTCCTATGAAAGACTCCCTTGCGAAAAGCACTTTCGAATTTCCGAAATAGCTTCCTTAAAGTCCTTGGAAAAGCCGAGGTCAAACACAGAAACAAAGACTTCCTGTGATTTGGAACGCACAAGTTCCGGTGCATCCGAATCCGAACGTCCACTTTGGAAACTGCAAAGGGATTCCGAACTTCGAGTTTTTGCACTAAATGTCGAAGCAGAAGAGGCACGTCTTTTCGATGAGACGACTTGTCCTTTTGAAAGTGATCGAACTCTGTTATTACGTGACACTGGTGATAAACTAATGTCTAATCGAACATTTTCTGTTTTATCACTATTGTAATTGGAATTGCAAGGATTTCCAAAAGAAGATTTCCGACGTTGTCCATTGATTTGTGTAGAAATCCGAGACGGTGACGAGTTATTTATCCGGAAGCTTGGAGATGGTGATTGTGATCCATTTTGATTTGACTGTGACTTCCTGCGAGAACGTGTGACGTCATTAAGCTGAGAAGATGGTGATCTTGATCGATGTCCAAAGTTTTCTGAATTCCGACGAGATGGCGCCACGCTGTTAGCTCTTGGAGATGGTGATCTCGATTGTCTTATTCCTTGCTGGGATAGTTTTCGTGAATTTTCTACATTTCCATTTATATTTTCCTGACTTATTACAATCCGTGGAATATCCACAATCGGTGCTGACATGTTTTTCTAATTTTGATTTCTTGCCTTTGAACAATTTATCAGTTTATATAAAGGTAAAAGTGAATATTGAACACGCAAATAAATAAATAAATAAAATGTGTTAAATCAATGACGTAAGTTTTTCTAAACCATAACGTTTGAAACTGCTGAAAACAGCCATAATAAAGCATAATTTACATTATTAATTGGCTTATTTGTTGAAACACGAAATGTTGTTTAAAAGTATTGTGTAATTTGTTGTTTGTCACGCTGTTTTGATAATCCATTTAAAACGAATGAAGGGAAATTATTTAATTCTGACATCATTAATCCACAAATTATAAAAATACGAACAAGGTGTTCCATAAATGATTTAAATATATAAAACTGCTATAAACAAAATGATTATTGATTTTATGAAATCTACCGAAAATCTATATAATGACAATGAGACATTCTAAAATATTTACCAGTATATTCTAAATATAACTTGATTATGAATGAAATTGAATTTACAGCGAAAACACTGAATTTATATCTCCCACGACCCTAGTTCTATAAATGGTTTTGAGTATTTTCAAATTCAAAAAAGTTCCATATACATGACATACATTATAAAATTTATTGAATTTTAATAAATAAAGGGTTTGGCAAAAGGCTTAAATCAAATTTATCAAACGTACTCAATCAATTTATTAAAATAAACAGTACTGACATTTACTGAATTGAAAAATAGAGGATTCGACAAATGCAAAAATAAAATTGTGCGTTCTTCAAACTTGGTTAGTCAATGTGTTATAGCTTTGTTTTCAATTTAAACCTTTCTATTTGATGTATGGATTATTTTTTAAAATTATTATTTTTTAAGAGAGGTGTTTATGCTTTGATTATTTTCCGGACCATATTAGTATCTGGACCATACGCATATGGTCATGACATATGGGTACACTCATATGGTCGGACCGTTCGCCGGTATGGTCGGGGCTATAATGAATTGCCGACTATTTGATCAATTTATAAAAACCAAATCAAACCGTTTATTCACAATTAATGACATTAATGAAATATTTATGAATACTGTTTTTTTTTTAGGTTTTAGTAATCTATCCTTATGTAAAATTGCTGAGTCCTTACGGGTGTAGTTATTTTGAAGACAGAAAAAAGTTTGTTTTCTACCTTTAAATTTTGTAATAAATGTGCTTGTGCGTGTCTGTAAGACAAGTTGCAGTCCGTATGTATGATAGGATGGATGACCTTTGGATGTCACATGGATGTTTAAAATCAGTGATTAAAATTTATAGTCATTATTTAACACCATATATATATAAACAAATAGATATAACGTTGTCCTCTACATGTATACAAATGTAAACAAACATGTAAACATTTAATTATCTCGAATCTAAACTTTAGCAAGCTAAGTTTATAATGCGGAGGATATATTTGATCGTCTGCCTAATTTTTGCTACCTTTGCAAATATTGCACGTGCGCAAACATCGCCAATTGTCAATACCAAATATGGTCAACTCAGAGGAACAGTTACAGCCAATGGTGTAAAAGCATTTCTTGGAATTCCCTACGCAGCACCCCCAGTGGGTACACTAAGGTACCTATATTGCTTAGCTGTAATCACGAGAGTTTAACAAACTTATCTCGAGACGTAAACGTTAAGTTGTTGAGCAATACCAATGGTATATATGTTTTCTAATAGATTTGCTAATTTTGTAATATAAATTATCGTCGTTACCACAACCATTTACACGTAGATTTGTCCTACCAGTTATTTGTGATTCTGTTCATAAGTAACCGAATGTGAATAGGCCCGCAACAGAGCCTAGCTTGTTGTAAGAGACTTAAGAACTTTGGATTCTGGCATTGAGTTAGTGTTCAGCCCAAAGGGTGATCAGGTGTGAATCCTAGGTGGCTGAATAGGATGACACTGACCCGAGGGGGTTATTCGGTTTATAATACGGAGAGCCTGACCGCTGACCATAGTTGGTAGCATGCCTACGTGTGTGGATAGTGTCACGCTTGATGCACGTAAAAGATCTCTTTGCGGACCGCCCCTATCAACACCTCCCCTTTTCATGTGGTCTTCAAAATTTACAGTTATGTTTCCCACCCCCACCTCATATTTCTCATCATCATTTCATGTTCATTTTATCATCTAATTCATGTTAATCACCTTGATATAACTTATATAAATAAATTTTAGAAAATTATTAGTTGCATTTGCATTGAAAGAAATTTGGGTTTATTTTCTTGTAAACTTTTTAAAAGTCAAAAGATTTGATTGGATTAACGATAATTTCAACCATGCCTAATATCGTAAAGAAAGTATTTATCGAATCCAGTTAAACCGGATTACAACAATGAAGTTTATACATGTATACACTTTGCAGTTGCACGGATGTCACGTGCAATGTGATTGACAGGTGTTAATATTAAAACGCCGAACTAATTAACCGAATTTTTAATATTTTCATTAAAAACATATTAATTTACTATATTTTCGCGCCGAATATATCAATAAATTTATTTATAAGTATTATTATATTATTCAATGTGCACCATGAAAAATTTAGTTTATGGTTCAATAAACCAAAAATAATTATTACAGTTAATTCTTACATTGCAACGGCGTTAAACAGCAACTCACTCACTCACAACTAGCCTGAAAGTTTACTTGAGTTTAAAAGCTTTCTATTGGGATATGATTCAGAATACTTAAATTCGTGGTTTTCAAGTTTGCAGCATATAGATCAATGTTAAATTTCCCTTTTTTTTTTTTTGGGGGGGGGGGGGGTTATCAAATTTCCTGAATCAAAGGCACCCACGAAAACCATAAAAATTGATACCGAAACCACATGACATTATTAGGGGACAAAATAAATTAGTTGAATATTAAACTTAATTCTGATGTTATACACGTTTTTGTTTTGCATTCTAAGAGAAATTCAATAATGGAATAAAGGAATTGATTTGAGGAAAACATCACAAAAACGATAACTGAAAATTCAGAAAAGAAATCAAGCCTTTGTCCACCAACCTAGCTCATCACGCTCAGCATTTTGATTAATATAAAGCTACATGTACCTTAACTTTTACAAAAAAACAAAAAACAAAAAACATTAAGAAGGTGACCGGAAAAGGTTTCCGTAGATACTGTATACATGAAAAAAAAATGTATTACTAATTGGTATCTTCGACAGATGGAACAATCCAGAAGATCCTAAGCCCTGGAATGGAACATACAGCGCGACTGACCTAAAACCTGGATGTCCACAGAAGGGGTGCAAAGACATGAATCCGTCTTTTGTATGTCCGGACAAGGTAATTCGGGACAATTAAATACGTTTATCAAGACAGGACCATTGTTATTTTCATTTTCCGAAATGTAATTACTAGTATCGGGGGGTATGGGGTTGTTGTCTGTTCATCTATGAAATTAAGAAATTTATTCAAGTTATTCTTACTCGTTTTTTTTTTCCATGTCGCTTAAAAAGTTTTATCAATTTGTTAGTTTTAACATATTTTATTTGCAAAGTTGGTTCAGATTGCAAAAAGGATAGCACAAAAGTCAAACAGAGCTTATGAAGTCTTCTCCAATATAAGAAATAGCACAAAATATTTGCATAAACAATAGGCAAGAAAATGGTTCATTGAAAAAAAGAGGTGCCAATGGGCATTCTAGTGTCAAAAGTCCGAAAAGGCAACGACAAAACCAGTAAACACAAACAAGAACAGATAAAACAAATACAAAAACAAAAATCAACACCGCGAACTCAAGTGGTAACTAGAGTGAACTCAGGTGCTCTGGAAGAGTAAGCGGTTCGTGCCTGATATAGCACATCCGTCCAGGTGCCAATTTCAAACTCGGTAAAGGAAGACAAAACAGAACCTTTTGACAAACCAGCATCTGCACTCATCTGAGAGATAGAAATCCCGTATTTGTCAATGAGTACATAATGTCTACAGTAAAATTTCTTGAGTGTACACAGCAACCGAGGAGCAAATTTATCTTGTGTAAGCAGTAAGCAATTTAAGTGTCAAACAACACGCTCTGCCAAGGAAATCGATGTAATTCCAACAAGCTCTAGAGTACCTTTTGTGCAATTGTGATACGTAAACCCCATAAGCTGGAGTGGACGGAACAAACTTTTATAAACAAAGACAATGAGGTGGTGAGATCCGAATTACCTTAGCTTTGGTTAAATTTAACCAAAAACAAATCTTTTAGACTTTTAAATCAAATTAAACACTTTGCTGATAGGAAAGCATGACACTTGCCTTTGCAAACAATCTATTTTTATGCATGTAAGATGTTGGGGTACCCAAGCTAGTTTATTGAATAGGCGTCAAGTTGTTGCATCTTTAAACAGTGAAATTATCTTGTGTTAAATCCATCATCACAACAATACAAAAAAGAACAGGGGCGGTGTTCATAGAAAACTATTTAAAGCAACGAACAAATAAAAAAGGAACCAACCTAATTTCTTTATACGATGAAGTTACATTTCCATAACAATCGACCAAAATCTTCAGATAACCATTATTATTTTGTTCTCTTTTCTCATTTTAAAATCGTTTGAAATTTGTCTTATCATCTATTTGACAGACATCCGAAGATTGTTTGTATATGAACATCTGGACGCCTCTAGAAGCTGAACCGACCACAACAAGATACTCTGTAATGGTCTACCTACACGGCGGGAATTTCGTACACATGAGTGTGTCGTCGATGTTGTTTGATGGCCAGTATTTATCTAAACTAGGAAATGTGATTGTCGTCACGATTGACTACAGACTTGGTAAGCTTAATGTAGTTTCAGTTCGCGCCCGGTAAGCTTAGATTGAGGAGTTCGCGCCCGGTAACCTTAGATTGAGGAGTTCGCGCCCGGTAACCTTAGATTGAGGAGTTCGCGCCCGGTAAGCTTAGATTGAGAAGTTCGCGACCGGTAAGCTTAGATTGAGAAGTTCGCGCCCGGTAAGCTTAGATCGAGGAGTTCACGCAAGGTCAGATGAAGATTTGGATAATGTTTCGTATTTATAGTATCGAGTCATATTTTTACCGAAACCATATTTCGTCAATCCATTTTCCAGAGGCGAGGTTGTTGGATTACTATCAATGCAAGTAACCACAAAGTATGTCACTTGATGACCACTGTTAATGGATCAAAATTGAAAACGCTATTTCAGAGATATATTACAAGTTTTAGGGCAACTTTCTTTCACAGTCATTTGCAGTTTCGTTCAATGATTTTTATAGGCAGAGCTCTATATTTTGCAATTGACTGACTTGGCGGTGTTATCCAAACTAGCCGGAGTTAACCTCGTGTCACATAATATCATATCAGATATATCTTTTAAATACTTAAGCCCAGCGAGCAGCTCCTAATGGCCTCGTTGGAGTCGTTTCAAGTTGTCGCTTGTTTATGCGGTCTGTGTCGCGTAAACCTATTTAATTTCTCTTTATCTTCTATTCTACATGTTTGTATTAAGCTTACATTTTTGCCGATTTGTTTCTTCATTCATATGAAGCAGACTTCTTACAATCTCTTCTAGACAAAAAAGGTCGTAGACTAGCTCTCTCTTTCAACCTCACGTTCCGTTATATTGTTGATGTCAATAGTCGATTTGGTGACTTTCTCCATCTCATATATCCCCAGGAGCTTGAGATAAAGGACACAGCGGATTGTAGGAAGTCTGCTTCATATTTAGATCTACATCTCGAAATTGACTCTCAAGGAAGACTTTCAACAAGGCTCTATGACAAACGTGATGACTTCAACTTTCCAATCGTCAACTTTCCCTTCTTGTGTAGCAACATTCCGCCCGCTCCAGCTTATGGAGTTTACGTATCCCAAGTGATTCGTACTCCAGAGCGTGCGGGACTTACATAGATTTCCTTAGCAGACGTCTGACGCAAAAATTGCTCACATAGGATTATGTTGCTCCTCTGTTGCTGTCTTCACTCAAGAAATTTTACGGAATACATCATGCACTTATAGACAAATATGGGATTTCGATCTCTCAGATGAGTGCAGATGTTGGTTTGTCATAGTGTTTTGTTTTGTCTTCCTTTACCGGATTTGACACGCTGAATGGACTATTGGCAACGCGACGGGTGTGCTATAGCAAGCAGGAACTGCTTACTCTTCCAGAGCACCTGAGTTCACTCTTGTTTCGACTGGAGTTCGTGTTGTTGATTGATATTCAGTTATTTTGTGTTTCCATGTTTTACATGTTGTCTATGTTTGTCCCGTTCTTTTTGGTGTTTACTGGTTTTGTCTCTGCCCATTCGGACTTTTGACATTCGAATGTCCTATTGGTACCTCTACTTCTTTGGTTACCTTTTCGTTTGATCCACCGATTGTAAATAATCGGTTACTCGCAGCATATACATATAACAAAATACGATGGTGTTTCTTTCCATTGAAACAGGTGCCTTGGGGTTCCTATTGACCAAAGACACACCAACTCAAAAGGGTGCCACTGGGAATTATGGGATTCTAGACCAACAACAGGCTCTTAAATGGGTTTCGGAAAACATCAAGAACTTTGGCGGTGACCCGAATAAGGTGAAATGATTTAAATATTATAATCTGTAGTGAAATTGAGAAAGTATTGAAAAAAGAGTATTTTTATTTCAAAAGGTTTGGAAGAAGCAATGAAGTGCCTATGAGTCATTTAAATAAGTCTGAAATACTAATACACTGACATAAAAAAACAAGACTGATACCCCCAAGTGAAATTATACCGCAATCAGCAAAGTCAATTCGAAACTTAAATGAACTCGTATGCTCTGTGAGAGTAAGCAGTTCCTACATTTAATTACACACCCAATAGGCTGTTAAAGATCAAAATAGTGCAGATAAATACCGTAATACGAACACTCTATGACGGAACACAACTGTACGTCTGTACGCGTCTGAGAAATGAATTTGAATTTTTGTAACCATTATTAATTCTGTCAATGGCGCTAGGTTTTTACTTGTTGTTACTTCTCAATGGCACAAACAAAGATGTTATACTTAGGTTTTGTGATCTATTGTGTCAAAGACCAAATACGTTAGTTTGTCTTTTTATAAACATACATATTTCAAATGCTTTTAAAGCCATCTAATATAATATAGCAAAAAATGCTCAATTCAAACAGCCATTCAAGCAAATACGGGATTTCAAATAATTTAAAAGCATTGATATTAAGTGTATCAAATAGAATATGGCAAAAATAAAAATTCAAACAGCAACTCGTACAATTTCGGGAAACTTATTTTTAAGGACGTTGTTTGTTGGTGAAGATAGAAAGTTTCATTTAGATGTATCATTGTTATTTTTCATGTACAAAACCTGATACTAGTATAACATGTATAATGTTTTGTGTGAAAAAATCTTTCTTCTTTTTTTACAGATCACACTATTTGGCCAAAGTGCAGGAGCACAATCTACAGTTATCCACTTAATGAACACCGAGAGCTCTAAATATTTCCAGAGAGCAATTATGGAGAGTGCTCCGATATCAATTCCATTCAAGAATCGCGAAGAAGAGTTATTTCTAGGGGAGACAATTACTCTTCAACTCGGCTGTCAGCCGAACGATATGGTATGTCTACGATCGAAGACAGCAGACGAAGTAGCCGAAGCACAGAAAACCGTTCGGAATTATCCAAGCTCTTTAAAGCTACTAGAATTCTTCGAACCGCTTGGTCCGTACGTCGATCACCGTGTAGTCCCTTTCCAGCCATTAGATGCTGTTCGAAGGGGTTATTTTCAGAAAAAGCCTTTTATAATTGGAAGCACAACCGAAGAGACAAGAATATACGTTTACGAAGCTTGGAATAATTCTTTGACCCCGAATCTTTACGTTGAGGCCTTATTGGCGACGTTTGGGAAGAGTGTAGTAAAAGTTTTGGAGATGTATCCACCGAATGACCCACTTGACGAGAGAAATGACTTACAAATTGCATCTACCGATTTCATTTTTACCTGTTCTACTCGTAACTACACTAGGCTGACACAACAGAAGACCGGAAATGACGCATGGTTATATGTATTCGATCATTTTTTCTCGTTTAATGGATGGGAGAGATTCACTGAGTGTGACGACCACGTGTGTCATGGTTCAGAAATACCATACGTGTTCCAATCGTTTCGGGACAAATCGACAAACTTTACGACAACACCCGAAGAAAACACTATGTCGGAACAGTTGATTTATTATTTTACAAATTTTGCTAAAAATGGCGATCCTTCCGTTGGAAATAAAGTTAACTTTAATTGGCCAAAATATGAAGCTAAAACAGGCTGGCAAAACATACGATTTAAAACGCCGTCAAATGAACTAAATGTTGCTAACCGTGACAAATATTGTTCATTTTGGGATTCGATAGGATACAATGCCTAAGTAAGGGATATTTTTGTGATTCTTCATCTTACCTCGTGGTATGACTTTTTTAAAACATTTTTTTTCATATATTATATTATATTATATTATTATTCATATATTATACTTGAAGAACTCGTTTTTGAAAAGCCACGACGACTTCCTTGATAGAGCTACACGGCTGACAAGCAAATTGTTAACACAGGGGTACATTGCTCCCAGGTTGTTGTCATCACTCAAGAAATTTTACGGACGACATCATGTGCTTGTATACAAATACGTGATTTCTATCTTTCAGATGAGCACAGATGTTGGTTTGGCATAGAGTTTTGTAATGTCATCCTTTCCGGATTTGACTTAATCGATCTTTGGCAACGTGACGGGTGTGCTATAGCAAGCAGGAACTGCTTACTCTTCCGGAGCACCTGAGTTCACTCTCGTTTCGACTTGAGTTCGCGTTGCTGAATGCGGTTTTATTGTTATGTGTGTGTGTGTGTGTGTGTTTTATGTTGTTATGTGGTTTGTTTTGTTGTGATGATTTTTTGTCTGCCGGTTTTGTCTTTACGGTTTTATGATACTGATTACCCCTTTGGTACACCTTTGCTTCTTGAAAAGGATTACCCCAACTTTCCAAAAGTCACAAATTTTCTTGAGTTCATTGTGCACCAACAACCCATCTGGTTTGTTGCCTCCAGCAACAGCTTACCATTCCCGAGCATCTGCATTAATTCCCATTACGACTTGAGTTTGCGTTGTTGATTTCTATGTAGTTGTTTTGTCTGTTTCTTCGTGCCGTTTTCGTTAGCGTTTACTGATTTTGTTTTGCCCTTTTGGACTTTTTACATTAGAGTGTCCCATAAGTACCTCTCTACTTTTTTGACGATTCGCCGTTTTCGTTAGCGTTTACTGATTTTGTTTTGCCCTTTTGGACTTTTTACATTAGAGTGTCCCATAAGTACCTCTCTACTTTTTTGACGATTTACTGATTTTGTTTTGCCCTTTTGGACTTTTTACATTAGAGTGTCCCATAAGTACCTCTCTACTTTTTTGACGATAGCCAAATTAGCTTTTAAGAGCTTCTCGTTTGACACAAAACCTGTTTTTTTCTTATTGACGTCTTTGGTGCCTTTTCAACAATTTTGTTCTTAAGTTTTGGGGTAAAACGTATACTCCTTGCATCATTAAAAATATCTTGCATGGTGCTTCTGTGAATAAAGGGAATAACAGAATTACCGAACTTGGAGGATCAATCTCAATGTCCAAGAGAAATGACAAAACATTGAAGACATACCGAAGAATAACAGACGAAATTTTCATTATAAATATGCCTATATCAATGTTGGATTTGAGACTTCTGGTTCTTTAGAAAGTCTAACTTATTCATGTAAATCTATATAACACATTTAAATCAGGATTTATTTTTATTACAAAATACCAAATAAATTAAGATGATATATACAAAAAGTATACAGAAAAACTTAACCGAATTCAACAATGAAAAAACAAAACAAATGACACTCGACTTAACAAAATTAATTATGAAATTGTTTTTAACAGTTTGTTTGACATTGAGTTGTTCCCCGGGCTTGGTTCTTAGACCTAATATTCCAGACGCTTAGTAGGAAGAAATATTTATGCATTATATGTGTGTACAAAAACCTTTCAAAAATGATAAAATGGTACACATATACTAGTATTCAAAACCAAATATCAGAGGCGGATCCAGAAATTCTGAAAAGTGGAGGCCCACTGACTGGCCTAAGAGGGGGCCCACTTTAGTCACGCTTCAATGATTTCCTATATATTCAAACAATTTTTTCCACCATAAGGGGGGGGGGCGGACTCCCAGCCCTCCCCTGGATCCGCCTATGAATATCAACATGATCAAGAAAAGTAGATATGAAAAAAAATAAATAAAATAAAATCCGACAACTACTTATGTGATAAGGAAACAAGGAAAATGACATTTTATTCTGAATATATGAAATTTTTTGTCTGTTCTATGTCCTATCAAAGCAGTTCATCAAATTTCGAAATTTCATGATTCCTCCCTCAATAGTAATTTCGCCCGTCCCATAGGCAGTGATAGCGCGCATGGCGTTGGAGATCATTTCGCGAAAAACGGGTTCGGTTACTGAAATTTTGACATCATATGTTGGTTCTACCTCATGAAACGTTACTATTGCAATACTATTTCGAATCGTCAATTTCACATTTTCGCCAATATCGGTAAATACGAATAATAAAGAACTGTTTACATTGCCACAATCTTCCGATTTAAACCTAGCCGGAAATGATAAAAATAGCTGCCTGATGGGTAAAAGTTGAATGGCGTCCTTTTTATGTTTGTTCGGTTGACTGATTGTTATTTCAGCGGCTTCCTCGAAAGCACATGTCAAATAATAGTTTCGTCCACAAGCACTTATTTGCCTAGCACCGAGTGAGGTCAATGCATCTATTTTAATATCTTTTGCATCATAATTATCGGGGTATATTGTAAGTACATAAGTACTCAATTCCAGCGCCCACTGAAAATCTTTATCTTTAAAAGCTGTTTTTGCGTTTTCTATCATTTTATCGACTCCAATGAGTTTTATCATTTTCTCAGATTTTTCGCGTATTGTTAAAGGTGAAAGGTCAATTGGAACACCACTAAACCAACCCAAATATGACGTAAAAACACCTTTGACAGACCAAGCTGTCGTGCCGTAAAATTCCTTCAGATATGGATGTGACGTCATATGTTTAGGTAGTTTGACCTTTTGAACTATTTCGTCTGATGTCATTCCTTGATTGATAAAACGTACAGTCTGGTCATGAATAAATTGAATAGCGTCCCGATATATTGTCAATGTTTCTCGTATCTCTTGCTTTCCTCGGATTGGCTTCGTATGGCTTGGAACCAAATACTCTGCATCAAAGCTTAACATCAGATCTATCGAGTTGACCCATTGCAAGAGATCACGTGATGGCGTTCCACGAATGGCATATAAGTTTGGAAACGCTTTGTAAACGTCGTCTGCACAGAGAAGAACCTTTTTGTCTGGTATCCATACACCAATTTGGTCGTCAGTTTCACCAGGAATATGGATAATGGTTAGTCGAAGGCCTAAAACAATAAATGACACAAATATGCAGGCATATGGTAAAACTATATCTTATGAATAAAATCCCAATATATTCACGTTAGGTCCAATTTTGATTTTGAATAGTTTGCGTCAATTGGAAAACCTTAAGTCATTTATGCGCCGTTAAAGCGTATGAAGTCCATGCAGATTGTTGATTAGCCCTCCTTCTTGTTTACAACTACCAAAGGTGTCACTCTGTCAAAATTGCCTAGCTTTAAAATTAATGTAATTCTATTTTTATCTTTTAAAATTAGACACTGTATATTGTTTGCTGTTAATGAAATTGAGTTTGGTGAATATCTACTTTTGAGTGTCAGGAGACGCCATTATCATCGCTTGTCTGGATCCTTGTTATTAGTATTCTGCACCTTTAGAATGACAATTATTAAACAATTTGGCAGAAACTGCTTAATATTGTAAAGCATCAAAGTCATTTTCTCTCTTCTGTGGAATTTCCCGTAATTGTATTATTTGTAAGTACATGTATGTATTAATATGTGCATTTAAATTGAATTGAGTTTAACTCGAGTAGTTTTGCTATACAAAGTCAATTATAAGGTTAATTTCCTAACAAAAACAGTGTTGTAGTCGCTACATACCTGCTAGCGTAACATTGGTTCGTTCATTTTGCACAAAACGATTCGGATAAATAATTCCTAGATTTGGTTTATCTTTTTCTAAGTTTAACCGAAAACCAATTCCTGAGTTAACCTGTTGAGGTAAGAAGACCCCGAACTGCCTCATGGCTCGTTTGTAAACAGCGGTATTGACTGTGGAGAAAACCCGAGTAAATTGATTTAGTATGCCAATGTGAGCCCATATTTCTGGTGGATTTTTTTCGTCTTCCACAAACACCTGAAATTATATAGAAGGATGTTTAATGTTTTAAAGACTGGTGTGGTGCCATAAAGCATGGTTTAATCTTACTCTGTATTGAGTCGATATGACAGCTCTTCTTGGACGCAATCTGTATTTCAGTGTTTTAAAAAGATGTTATACGTTGCATATGAATAATATATATTAACACATTGTTCTTAAGGGAATACGAGCCTCAGAAATTGAAGATTTTCGGGATTCTCGGCTTTTATCCATTCAAATGCATTAAAAATTTTCCAACATGGTTTCCTAATATTTGTTCATTACTAATTACAGAAGGTCCTAATAAACTCCTTTTGAAATTTTCTACCAATTCTAATTATAATTTCTATGTTAAAACAGAAAAAGAATTTTCAATGTATTTCCTATGAAAAACCCAGAGAAGAATTTTTCCCGCCATATTTTTCGGTGCTTATATCTTAAAAACAGCTCCATGGTTTTGAAAACTTTTTTCATAAAGTCTAGCTATTTTGAGCTATTATTTCCAAATTTTCTATTTTAAATAACTTTTAATTACAAAAAATCTCAGGCTCGTACTCCCTTAAAAAACCCATCCTATAAGGAAATGTTGACAACCATGGCATAAGGTGAACAAGTTTTTTGTCCAAGACACTCGGTTCAACACTTTTGGTTTCTTTACTGTTTTCTTCATTTTATCGTGTTGGTTTTTGTATTGTGGTTTTTAGAGGTGGAGTCGCGAATACATCTATAGCTAATTATTATCTATTACATCTTTTCGGTATCGTCTAGCATTTCTGTTTAAACAAAACACCCGTAAGACGCATGGAATTGCTGCAATTTAGCTTAAAAGAATGGAATCTAGAATATAACCTTGGCTCCGTATGTGTGATCAGCATGGTTGTGCGTATAGATCAAGGCTTTAATTGGCTGCTGGGTAATATTTCGGAACTCTTTCAAGACTTTCGTGGCACTTTGGATACTTTCGGTGACGTCAACAACCACCACTCCACCCGGGCCTTCTAACATGATGGAGTTAGCTAAAGCAAAGCCCACGGCTACGTATACACCATCTGTAACCTAATATAGCAAAAAGTACAAATAAAACAAGCGGTATTATAAAGTTTTCTATTCATTAGAATTAAAGGTATCTGGTGTAATCGTTACAGCTCAAGTGCATATAAGTGCACCAAAAGCGTCTAAAAGAGATACCCCGAAATTACCGAACAAATGAGGGCCCGGCAATTTAACACTAGAGGTCGTTGATAGGCGCGTGCTCTAGTGAAGGAATAATCAATCTTGAAATTTCTAAGAATCAGAAAAAAATTAAAAGATAATCAAAACTGTTCCTTTTGTTTTGTTCCATTTCAATAATAATTGTGTCTTTTTTTTCATGCAGACATACTAGTACTGTATATTTCCTTTTTTATTGAATTAGTACATGCATTTTAAAAGAATGTTACGGTGCCAACCTTAGTTGTAGTAGCACAAATTTTGAAATATGAACGAACAGCCATCCGGGAAATTATTTTGTACCCGTTTTCTCAACAATTACTAATAACAATGCTAGAGCCTCTTGAAATTAGGTATACAATCTTGGCGTGTGGTCTTATATCCTTGGATATGGTTGTTGGTCTATCTCTTATCTACCCCCTGTTTGCCCACTAACTTAGTCCAAGTTTATTTTAAACCTCTGTCACTTTGCTGTATGTATTTTCAATTGTAGAACATTTTCGTAACATTTACGTGGCTCCCACAGGGTTAAAAACGACCTGCGACCTGAGGGCTTTTTAAGGGCGACTTCCGACCTACACTTCATAAAATCGACCTATGCCAAAAAACGACCTGCGACCTCCGCCAAAATATGCCTTTTAAAAGCGACCTTGCGACCTCAGGCCCATTTTAAAAGCGGCGTTGCGACCTGAGGGGGTACCCTGCGGGAGCCCTATTTACCGCAACCGGCCATGAAGTCTTTGGCTAAAGCCAAGTTAAGCCAAGTTCAGTGAATTTCTATATGTTCAACACCAAAAAAAATCATAAAAGGACCCCTTCCACTTCCTCAAACACTTAATCCGACACTATGATAATATACAGGTAGTTAGTTTTTTTTACTCCCAAGCAGGGCGAATTCTGAAACATATCTTGATGAACATGAAAATGGTGATGAAATGAACATGACATGATGATCAAGTAGAGGTTATCGGTACACATAGCCAATTGCGGATGAGAGGTTTGATTGCAGCTGGAAAATGACGCTTGGGCAAAACAAATTGTTTGGTTTTCGGTAACCCGACCCTACCTTAAATTTTATGCCTTCCCTGTTTTTTTGGGTTTTTTTGGGGACTATTTTACAACACCGACAATTAAAGTCTGAGATGTCTCCCCATAACTCCAATATGCAAATTAGAAGGAATGTGTCCATGGGACACGGATGCCCCCGCTAGGCCCAAAACGGGAAGTAGATGTCAGACAGACCTGAAAGTCGCATAGGACGTACAGTTTGTCATACTGAATTATCCTACCAAGTTTCAAAACACACCCATTTACGGTTTCTGAGAAAAGCCAAGTTAATTTTCATAGATTTTCATATCGGCCTAGTCCCAAACAGGAAGTAGATATCCGACAGACCTGAAAGTGGCTAAGGACGTACAGTTTGTAACTTAATGCCCCCGACATGTCGTCGCGGGGGTATAAAATTTAAATTTCCTACCTACCCATTTCCTGAATTTTTTAACCATGTTACCCCAAACACACATTTTTTTTTTGCCTTAGGTAGGATTGGGACATCTATCCCCCTTCAGGAAATCATACGGGCGCTACTCTTATACCTGCAGCAGTATTCTAAAACGTGACATTTTCCCAACGCAATGCACCGTGGTGATTCCTGTATAAAGCATGACGGTCCCTCCCGGTATTCATTATGACAGGGCTACACCATGCAACCATCTCGGGAACACATGTATGCATGCCAGTCGGTCTGTTGTGAAAGCGGTTGAACTGACGTCTGGTTCTAAGCGCTCTTTGGTGGACTTTTACCGATAAACACTGCTATGTGCCACACGGGACGGACCAGCATATAGAAAAAAATAAACCAAAATTTTGTGACATATTTACCTTAATCATTTCAGGTTTGTTAAATTCTTCCGAATGGTTAAAGAGCTCTCCATTTGGAATAGAATTTCGTATAATTCTATCTGCATATGATGGACCTTTCAGTGAGTTGATAATCCTGCTTCCAAAATAACCAATAAGTGCTACCAGCATTACAACAAAAGCAACTTGTGGGCCTTCCATTTTTGAATTGGTCTGAAATTATAAGAATTTCGTAATTAAACATATGTATACGCATCTCGATACGAATACTCACAGAAAATTGCTCCCCACTATCAATATTATTTAAGAGTTAATGGGCAATGTGTTTTTTTTCCGTATGGCACATTGTTGATAGAGGGGAGCAAGTCCCTGTGGTACCGGTATACGCTACAGGATATCTTGGCATCTAAGAGATGTCGAATTAGAATTCCACTGTCCTAGAATGATTTGGAATTCCAAATCTCCCTATGACGATTAGGGACCGCCCTTGATTCCAATATACCATGCAACATATATCATAATAATACAAGTAGTACAAATTTGACCAAAAGCTCACTGCACATATGAATACCCATCACCTCGCTCTTAAGATAAAGTGTGTAATGTTCACGGTAATGTTCAGCGCATGTACATTATGTTATAAGTTTGTGTGAAAGGTTTCATGAAAATCAATAGACTAGAGTGGTTTAGAGGAAGTTAGATGGGAACTCAGAGGTATATTCATTGGGTATATAAACGTGCGCACGGACGGACTTACAGACAAAAATGGACACCCCTGTCACTATATATATACCTTTACTTTGTTATAGCTTATATAATTCCGAGTATTTTTAAATTTGGTTAGGATTATATGCAAATCGTTACAATTAATTCACTGTTTTCTATGGTTCGAGGTTGTTATTTTAATATCAAATAAGCTTTCTCGACATAACGAAAATGTAAGCGACTGATACCTATGAGATTTACAGGAAAGCTTAACTTAGACGTGACTTTGGGCTGGATTTGAATTATATGCATTTTATTTAGACCATGGGCCAATTGACGAACCGTGAGCAGTGCCAAATGGCCTCGTTGAAGGCTGCTGGCGGTTGTCCATTGTGGTTTTTCTAAATTGCCGTTTAATTGTGGGTTGTGTCGCGTACACTTATTCCACATCTCATTATTTTCTATTAGTCCTTTCAATTATTTGGGAAAACAGCCTCTGGATTTCAATGTGTCACTCAAACGAATTCTAAAATTTATTGACTGGCATTTGATGTCATTTCATATAAACATGAATGAATATAAAATGAAAAAAGGTTAACTAAATTCAAGAAAAAAAAATAGAAAAAGTGGAAGTTTCGAAAAAAAATGTAAATGTGGTATAAGTCTTTATGGCTTTTCAAATAAATGATTTTTTTAGTACAAATGTGCTACTGTGGATTCATTTATTTTCGTTGGTGGCAATTTCCGTGGTTTGATGAAAAATGATCAGTTGGTGGAGTCTTAAATTCGTGGTTCTAAAGTCTAAAGCTTACAGCTCAATGTTAAAATTTCCTTTTCGTTGGATTGGGGATCAAATTTCGTGGGTCGGGCCCAACCACGAAAACAACATTAATTGGTACCCCACGAATAATAATGAAACCAAAGTATTAATTAGTTAATTACCTGTATTTTCAGTGTAATAATCTCTTGTTTTCATTCTCATTGATGTATGTGTAGTTTGAACTTGACTTTTGTACTTGAATGTTTAGTGTATTAAACCCTATATATATGAAACATAGATATGATATATAATATAAAGTACACATGTATTTAAGGATTCACGGTTTATCGGTCGTTGCTGTTTGTTTAACGACCTTTATAACATTCTTGTACTTAATAAATATTTCAAGTGGCGGATTAATGGGGGGAAGAGATGTCCAAGTTGGGTTGAATATTCTTGAATTAAATCACTGATGCAAGAAGAGCCTGTGTCCCTCTCTGGTCAGTCAACCCCTCTAAGCAAAATTTTGTATCCGCCACTGCTGTCACCAAGAGTTTAAAGTTTGAACTTTGTTTGGCTCAGTATACCCCAGCAACCACCCCTTCAAAGCTGTACGACAGCCCCACACCGGGTAAGCCGACCTGTGGGGCTTGTTAAGGGGGTAGCAATATCCTACATCCCCGTAATTTTTTCATCAAATATCCTGTATCCCAAAAAAATCCCAATATCCCATACTCCTGAAAAAAATGGATTCAAATATCCCATATCCCAGTAAGTTTTGCCTGAAATATCCCGTATCCCATGAATAGAATGTGTGAATATCCCATATCCCAATATAACTTAAACAAGCCTAACCTGTATGAGTTCAGGAGAGGTGAACAAGACTTACATAGACTTCACGTGAAGCCATTTAGATGGAGTCCGTTTTGTGTGGTAAATAAAAATGCAATAAGTTTGCATAACGTTTACGATATTCGATTTTGTCATTTTTTTTCTATTCAAATAACCGTATCAAAACACAAATCTTTACCAAAACCATTTTTACGTGAACTCACCTTACTATGGATTGGCTCTCAAATCTGAAAACCATTTTTACGTGAACTCACCTTACTAAGGATTGGCTCTCAAATCTGAAAACGCATCATCTTTAAGTTGCATGCCATAGGAACTGCAGTTTTCTGATAAAAATGTTCAAGCAAATTTCCATGCTAAGCTACCAACTATGACGGTAAACAGAAAGTAGATGAACAAAGAAGTCATCAATAGTTGTTACACAGGACTTCATCATTCAAAAGAAGCTCTCTAGTTTCTCATTAGAATTTTTTTTTGACTTATAGTCGATAAACAGGATGTAGGTATGCGACGGTCCTGAAATTGGCACTCCCAATAACTGTAAGTCCCCCTAAACTTTAAGCAGCTAGTATTAGATCTATTTGATAATCTTGCCCCTGAATGCATTTACATCGACCGGAGTATTGGCGAAAAAAGAACATTAATTCAGAGGACAAGAATTTGAAAAGTAAAATACTGTTAACCAACTTATTGAACTTATCAAATACAATATTCTGTGGTGGTTTTGACAAGCGAAACATATTTGTAGTGGCCAAGCTTGGATAGATTCATCCCGTTAAAATCCACATAGTTATATTGATGTTTCTGCTTGTACTGGTGGTTTAACCATGTGACAGCATCAGTGATTTTATTCTTTATAACAAATACGTGATAAAAATGCTATTTTGGTCTTTTACTCCCCATAATCCCCGTCAGTGGTCATCTGACAACTTCTACCAAAGGAGGACTTTTGAACAGCTATTGTGCTGTCTTCAGATTGTATCTTTCTTTCAGTAGCGTAGCTTGCACTGAGGCAACCAAGGCACTTGCCTCGGTAGAAAAATTGACAAGTGAAAAAATAAAAACATGGAGGGGGAAGATTCACTCTAAAGATTAAACAAAAGGTTACTCAGAATGTTCCTTGGTTGTTGGTGTCAAATTAAAACATTGAGTCAAGTTTGTTATTAATTCCACTAGTCTTTGCTCAAAATATTCTTAGGTTCAAATGTATGAATTGCGTTCCGTAGCTTTCGCAATCTCTACAGAAAACCGGCATGTATAGAACTCGGATGCATGTATATAGTGAAAGCCCGCATCCCGCACAGCTTTATATAAATTAAGATAAAGGATAAACCTGGAAAGCCTTTAGCGTTATTGGAGGCAGGGTAGCCATAAGAACAACGCAAGTTAAAGAGTCCACACAGAGCTTGTGCGGGTATAGTCTCTCGATAAAATATTTTTTGACAGTTGTATTGATAAGCTCAGTGTTTTGACATAACGACTGATTCCTAGCTGTTGTTAGTACTAATATCAATTCTAATATCTACACATTACATCTTAAAGTCCAGCAATAAAAGAAATCCGGGAAAGAAATACTTCATGTCAGAACCTGAAACCGAGCTATCTTTAGCACTTGTTCGAGCTAATGCGCATAAAGTTATTAATTTTCCGTCCGTCATACTTCCCAAAAGTAATTTTTGTAGGCAAGTAGTCCATGCATAGCTGTTCGTACAATAGTAATACTTTTTAAAGAAAACTCCAGAATCAATCATATATTGCCCCTAATGGGTGTAATTTTGCAAAAAAAAGATTTGATATGATGTGATGATATAATATATTTCATATTCAACAGATACATAGATATAGGAGAATAGGTGTACGCTAATAAAATCAATGGTAACAAAAAAGACTGCCAGCCGCCTTAAATGTGATTAGTGAACCCTGCTTGGCCTTTTCCAATCGGTGGTCCCAGATCCAAAATACGAAAAACCTCCTTTCTGGACAGAGCAAAACTTTAATACTAATTAAGATGATCAAAGATGAAGTCAAAGACAAACATAACCTTTTGTGATAATAATTACTTGCTTAGGACAGACACTTAATAATAAAATTTAAACTAGTTTGTTTTAGCCCTGTGACGGATAACTTTCATGATTATAAAAATACTGTTCGATTAACGAAAGTTATATATGATTTTAAGTCAAGGTATGCCACATTCATACCTAAATTTTACACTTCAACAAAAATCAGTTAAATTAATGGTAAAAGAGGGAAATATTCTGATTCAAATATTTCTTTTCATTATAAGCTTTTTGTCAGTCTCTTATGAAAATGACTTATTGACATCATAAAATCTGTTGGTTTCATACGTAAAATCACATATATTTTTTTCCGGCAGGGCCCCCCAGACCCCTCACCAGGGGGCTTCAGCGGCAGCCCCCTGGACCCCTGCCTCGGTACATATTAATCCCAAGCTACGCTACTGTCTTTCTTTTTTTGAGAAGACGGTAAAAAAATTCTATTTTTAACAAAGGTGACCATGTTCTTGTGTCAGCTCGCTGCTGTCAATCTAAGCAGATACCCTACTGATGAAACACGCATTGTATGAAAAATCCATCTTAAGCAAAAGATGTTAAGGGAGTATTACTCTATTTTTTTTCACAAGGTTGGGCGGAGCTTAAATTTCTCTGTCTTTTAGGTAAGATTCAAAGGTAGAATCCCGAAATAATTGACCCGTGACCAGCCCGGTCAATAAAATAGAGTAATACGAGCCTCAGAAATTGAACATTTTCGGGATTCTCGGCTTTTATCCATTCAAATGCATTAAAAAATTTTCCAACATGTTTTCCTGATATTTGTTTAGAACTTATTTTAAAAGATCCTAATAAACATCTTTTTAAAATTTCAACCAATTATAATTACAATTTCTCTGTCATGTATGTTAAAACATTAAAATCAGCCCCCTCACTTGCTCCCGTTTATTGATATGTCGCGTGGGAGTCCCACGCGACATATCAATAAACGGGAGCAAGTGAGAGGGCTGATTTTAATCAGACTGAACAGAAGAGAAATTTTCAATGTATTTCCTATGAAAAATATAGAGAAGTTTTTTTTCCCGCCATATTTTCAGGTGCTTATATCTTGAAAACGGCTCCATGTTTTTGAAAACTTTTTGAGGTATTCTTTCCAAATTATTTATTTTAAATAACTTTTAATTACAAAAAAAAAATCAGGCTCGTACTCCCTTAATAAGGTTCTCTCTAGTGGAATTGGACTTTAATCGATTTGATTTTACTATGTCTTTAGTTTTTGTGCTTTGTCTAGAAATATTGATAGGGGGGAGGTTGGGCCCAAAAACTAGTTTAACCCCGCCGTTTTCTGTTCCTTGTTTAAGAAGAGTGTCTATCTGTGACTATTACAGGACTGGATTTGAATTATGTGCATTTCATTTAGACCATGGGCCAATTGCAGAACCGCGAGCAGCGCCTTCTGGCCTCGTTGAAGGCTGCTGGCGGTTGTCCATTATGGTTTTTCTGAATTGCCACTTGATTGTGGGTTAGTCGCGTACACTTATTCCACATCTCATTAATTTCTATTCTTCATGATGAATTTGTTGTTGAATGGAAATTATAAAATCTACTATACAACTTTGGTTGAATTATCTCAACTATATGATTCACCTTGGTGCATTATAACTATAACAGAATTCATAAATCTGATTTTGGTAAAAAAAAATGAAAATTTATTTATATATCTTTCAGATTTTATGCATAACCCAAGAAATTATATAAATAGCCTAGGTAAATTTAGGTGTTGTAGTCCTGACTGCCAGTTGAAACTGGTAGATTTTTTTAGTATGGATAGATCTAAAAGAATGTGTGATCTACAAGGGAGAAAAAATTGGTAACGAGTTTCACTTTATATTTAACTGTAGCTTTTTAACCCTGAAAGGTAAAGATTTATTCCAAATGATATTTATGAAAACAGTCACTTAGTTATTTATTGCTTCACTCCCAGGCAGCAAGATTTTGGCTATAACCGAGAGATTTTAATTAAGAAAACAAAAAAATTATCAGTTTGTCTGATTTAATGAATAATGAAAATAAATATGCTCTTGTCAGATTGGCAAATTTCTGTAAAATTGTTTTATCTTATGTTCAATAGTTAGCAACATACAAACATGATCATCTTTCATGTGCTTACAACTAATTTAGTTCATGTATTGTTGCTTTTATTCAATTTATTGTACGTTTATGCCTCATGTACATGATGTAATGTCTTTAGTGAAAACAAGTTTCAAAACTTTCCTTGATAATATATCATCGATTTCTAATTGAAAAGAAAAACAAGAGGCTCCCAAGAGCCTGAATCGCTCACCTGAACTACACAGGTACATATATTTGTAGATATTATTGTGCTTCACAACATGCGATTTAAATTTCTGAAATATCTTGATTAGTTTTCAAGATATTGGGCTTAATAAGTGTAAATTTGGCAAAAATTAGGAAAAAGAACAATAACTCCCACTACAGCAGTGAGATCTTTTCGAAAATTTCAGGACAGGTAGGTCTTAATATGCTGATCACTTTTGATTCTTGCACAATTTTGATATTTGAAACCATTTTTGAGTTACTAACAAAACAAGAGGCTCCCAAGAGCCTGAATCACTCACCTGAACTACACAGATACATATATTTGTAGATATTATTGTGCTTAACCATATGTGATTTAAATTTATGAAATATCTTGGTTAGTTTTCAAGATATTGGGCTTAATAAGTGCAAATTTGGCAAATATTAGGAAAAAGAACAATAACTCCCACATCAGCAGACACATCTTTTCAGAAATTTCAGGACAGGTAGATCTTAATATGCTGATCACTTTTGATTCCTGCACAATTTTGATATCTGACACTAGTTTTGAGTTATTAGCAAAAAAATGAAATTTGCCCCTATGTTCTATTTTTAGCCATCTTGGCCATGTTTTTTTACGAATCAAAAATCTGAACGATAGAGTTGTAGCATATAAGCTATCAAACAGTGTGCCATGTTAAGATGCAGTTGGTCTTACCGTTTCAGACAAGTCAGGGGAAAAGTAATGAACAATGGTAAATATTGACGCTTTAAGGGCCATAACTCCTAAAAGAAATGGTTCTACAGCTTTGACCTAATTACATGAATTGTAGATCTTGATGTGCTTAATCATATGCAATTTGAATTTTTGAAATATCTTGTATAGTTTTCAAGATATATGGCTAAATAAGTGAAAAATTTTGAAAAAATCCAGAAAAAGGGCAATAACTCCAATGTCGTTTGTTGGATCTTCTTGAAAATTTCAGAGCAGGTAGATCTTGAGATGCTGATCACTTTTAACTCCCATCAGAAATTTGATATCTATTACCGTTTTTGAGTTATTTGCAAAAAAATTTTATTTGACCCCTATGTTCTATTTTAAGCAATGGAGGCCATATTTTTTGACGAATCAAAAATCCGAACAATAGAATTGTAGCATTAATGCTATTAAACAACTGTGCCAAGTTTGGTTGAAGTTGGATGCATGGTGTCAGACAAGTTAATCTTTGAAATTCAGGGTAAAAGTAATGAAAAATGGTAAATTTTGACGCTTTAAGGGCCATAACTCCTAAAAGAAATGGTTTTACAGCTTTGACCTAATTACATGAAATGTAGATCTTGATGTGCTTAATCATATGCAATTTGAATTTTTAAAATATCTTGTATAGTTTTCCAGATATAGGGCTAAATAAGTGCAAAATTTTGAAAAAATCCAGAAAAAGGGCAATAACTCCTACATCGGTTGTTGGATCTTTTTGAAAATTTCTGGGCAGGTAGATCTTGAGGTGCTGATCACTTTTACCCTGTACCAGAATTTTGATATCTGTTACCGTTTTTGAGTTATTTGCAAAAAACTGTAATTTGACCCCTATGTTCTATTTTTAGCCATGGCGGCCATGTTTTTTTACGAATCAAAAATCCGAACGATACTTTTGTACACATAATGCCACTAAACAACTATACCAAGTTTGGTTGCAATTGGACTAATGGTGTTGGACAAGTTAACGTTTGAAAAATTGTTTACAGACGACGACAGACGACAGACGACGATGACAACGACGACGGACGCCAAGTGATGGTAAAAGCTCACATGGACCTTCGGTCCAGGTGAGCTAAAAATGGGTCAAAGAGAGAAATGGCAGGATTTCGTTTATCAGGAAGTATATGAGCCACAGACCTGAAATCCAATCCAACATTATGGGAGCTCATGCTGATGCTGCATACCAAATGTCAAGAGGCTGTGATAAGCTGTTGCTGATAAAACTGTTACGAAAATGTTCTATTATTGAACATTAAGGTAAAAAATAAACTAAGTAGATAAACAGGAAGTGGGTAGGCGACAGACTTGAAATCAAATCCCACGGTATGGGATGCTGATGCTGCATACCAAATATCAAGAGGCTGTGAGTGGTGGTAGTTGCAGAGAATACTGTTACGAAAGTATTTTCTATTATTGAACATTAATATCAAATATTAACTATATCAGTAAACAGGAAGTAAACAGACCTGAAATCAAATCCTACGGTATGGGACCCCACTCTGATGCTGTATAATAAATATCAAGTGCCTGTGATAAGTAGTTGCTAAGAAAACCGTTACGAAAATTTCTTCCCAGCCTGCTGCCCTTCCAACATTCACTATTTTATAACCCGGATTTCACGGAAATTATTAAGTCCCATTGGTAGGGAAATGAAAGATTTTGTGGTATAAATATGCTCTTCAACTAGACTTCTCCAATAATGAGTGAAATATAATGTCTTAAAACTATAGCTTTTTATCTCAGGTAAGATAAAATTCAGCAAGTCTTTTATGGAAAAGATTGCCAACCACTGACATTCCTTGTAATAGCCATTATGTGCCTTCACATAAGAATAAATGGGCAATCACAATAAGGCCATTGAAAAAAATAATTCCTAGACTCTCATCCAATTTCTTGAAATATGGGGTGGACTGGTAATTTAGTTTTGTTTTATTTTTTATAAATTTTTAAAAAATGTTCTATCTTAAAGGAGAACATAATTTGCCAAAAAATCTAAATAAATTTTTCCAGGCAGCTGAAAAAAATCGGGACAGAAGGGACGAGAATATAGGATATTTTTATTTATTGGCCTTATTAAATTTTCAATTGGACTTTGAAAGCTTCGTTAATAGACCAGTATATCTTCTTTTCAATCATTAATCAAAAGCCTCCTACCACGCTAATGGCCTGCTTGGTACATATTTGTCAAAATTACATGATTTTGCAGCTATGTGTCGTCCTTAGTATGATTAATGAGTGTACAAAATTTCATGAAAATCCAAAATGGCAGTTTTGGAGAAATCAGATTGAATTCAAAGATAAACCTGAATAAAGACAGACAGACAGATGGGTTGTTGGATGGATTGAAAAACTCTGGTCAATTTAATTTGCAGGCCGTAGAGAATACCTCATATTAATCTTTTATTAAAGAAAAAAAAATAAACAATTGTTTTACACCAATCTTAAGTTGCAGAATTAATCATTAATGTTACCTTACACTTTTAATTACAAGAGTTAACACTAAAGTATGTCTCGCCTGCCGGCACCATCAGAAACAATTATTCTTTCTTACTTCCACTATATTTTGAATTAACATGGATTTTCAGTTTCTGAGATCAAAAGATGTTTATAGAACTTAAACATTGCAAATATATGCAATAAAAATAATCAAAGTCACTCAACCGGAAAATCAAAGTCAAGGTTAAAAGATGGGGATGCAACTGTGCTAAGCTACTACTGGGGCATATGCATACCAAGTTTCATCAACCTAGGACCTATAGTTCTTGAGATATGGAGGTGCTCGCAAAACTTTTTCATTGCTATTATATGTATTGAAAATTGTCAAAGTCACTCAACCAAAAAATCAAGGTCAAGGTCAAAAGATGGGGATGCAACTGTGGTAAGCTACTACTGGGGCATATGCACACCAAGTTTCATCAACCTAGGACCTATAGTTCTTGAGATATGGAGGTGCTCGCAAAACTTTTCCATTGCTATTATATGTATTGAAAATTGTCAAAGTCACTCAACCGGAAAATAAAGGTCAAGGTCAAAAGATGGGGATGCAACTGAGCTAAGCTACTACTGGGGCATATGCATATCAAGTTTCATCAACCTAGGACCTATAGTTCTTGAGATATGGAGGTGCTCGCAAAACTTTTTCATTGCTATTATATGTATTGAAAATTGTCTAAGTCATTCAACCGGAAAATCAAGGTCAAGGTCAAAAGATGGGGATGCAACTGTGCTAAGCTACTACTGGGGCATATGCATACCAAGTTTCATCAACCCAGGACCTATAGTTCTTGAGATATGGAGGTGCTCATAAAACTTTTCCAAAAAGTTAACG
The DNA here is from genome assembly GCA_963971305.1 of Arcuatula senhousia. NCBI lineage: Eukaryota > Metazoa > Mollusca > Bivalvia > Mytilida > Mytilidae > Arcuatula > Arcuatula senhousia. The sequence continues at coordinate 61,870,089 of OZ020306.1, forward strand.
CCGCCGCAGCCGCCGCTGGTAAAGTAACACCTATGTCCCGCTCTGCTTCGCAGGCGAGACAAAAATTGAGACATTAAATCTAACACAAAAACAATAACATAAATGCTGCTAAACAAAATATTCATAAAAAACAAATCTCAAAAAATCTAAATAGAGTGAATCTTTAACTAAACAATACATAACTTACATGAAATAGAGCTAAATGTACATGTACTTTGAATAACTTTGAGATAAGAACAAAAATCTGGCCTATCTTTTACTTCATATTTTTTTGAAGATTGAATTCATTTTCATCAAAGCGTACATGTACCTTCATGGTCAGAAGTTACCATTACATGACATAAATGAGAAATGGTAACAGATGAACAAAAATAACAGTCAGGGTTCCCACTTTTTTCATGACTAAAATTTGAAGGATTTTCCAGGACTTTTCAATGGTATTTTAGTCATTTTCAAGGATAACTAGACCTAGTCATTAAAATGATAGATCCTGATATTTTTTACACCATTTTTCCAAAAACAGATGACAAAGTGTTATAATATAAAATTCAAGGCTTTTTGATTTTTTTCAATTCAAGGAATTTTCCAGGTCCTTGAACATAAAAATGAAATTCAAGGGTTTTTCCAGTTTTCAAGGATGCGTGGGAATCCTGAACAGTAAAACACTGCCAGTTAATTTTTCAAATGATCACAAAACTATAGCAAATTTAGAGTTTATTTGGCAAAGCTTAAAACTTTATAATGAATGATTAGGAATCAGCATGCAGGCCAAGAACCTACCTGTTCGTTAGAAGAAAATGTAAACAACTATTAAACTGAGGTCCCCGAAGTTATTTACCCTTTTTTAAACTGTAGATCCAACACATCTAATGTTAGAATTTCCTGAATTTCATTGAGTAGTTTTGTCAACTGGTGGAATTTAACAACTAACTCAATGGCCAGGTCCTATATAAAATTCTACTCTCAACTCATATTATAGCCAGTTTTTCAATAAAAAAAACTTAGTCCATTGATTTATATAAGGTTCACACAATCTACTTGAAGTCATATTCTAACAAAATAAAAATTAAATCATGTCATTTATTGTGTGTACAAAAACAACTAACAAACAAAAGTCAATTCTCTAAATCGTGAACAATCTACCATGTATGATTAAATTTCACATGATTTCATCCATCCAATAGTTTCTTCACTTTCAATATAGACCCAACAAACAAACTAATAACCAGAAGTCAATCTATAAACAAGAACAACCTACAATGTACCATAACTTCTCTTGATTTTTTTTTTATCTTTCAATTCAACTTTCTTCATATCTTCAATCATCTAAAATTGAATTTGACTTGCACAAGGTACTTCATTTTGATTTGCTGAGTATTGTACACAATGTATTCATTATAGTTCAGTGTGTAGCCGGATGGATTTACAACTTTGGTGTTGACAGGTTTTCCAAGAGGTACCAATGTGCCACATGGTCTGAAATAAATCAAATAAAATATCAGCTATGATGCAATGTTCAAGCTGTTACTGTTAATACTGTATAATCATTTATTTTCGTGGGGATAAAATTTCGTTATTTAAAACTCAAAACTGAATTAGAGGGGATCAATTTTCGTGGATTTAAAATTTTGAAATACACTCATCAACTAATTTTTTTTAATTCGTGGGGAGTTAATTTCATGGATTTTCCTTACCCACGAATTAAACGAAATTAAATCCCCTACGAATATTTCTGCTTCTACAGTATGTAAACTATATTCCGCGTGTTAATATTTTAATGATTGCCTGAATACATGTATAATCCCAACACTTGTCTTTACCTAACTAATTCTAAAGTCTCAAAGTGGGTTGGTTTAGACAGGTTTTGCTATATTTGTCAAATAAAGGTAATAACAAAACTACCAAAATGGGATGATCAATCTCAAACATCCAAGAGAAAACACAAAACTAGGCAAAAACATTCCAGAGAAACTTAGCTTCGCAATGGTCCTGACTTGGTAAACTACTTAATTAACTTAGATGATTTATCTCGTACTGTAAACCAACTTATTTTCGCGAGCGATTTATTTTCGCCTATTTCGCGAGTAACAGTAATTCGCGAAAATAAATCATCGCGATAAGACTAATTGTTATAGTAATTTGATAGTTGTAACAAAGAATCGCGAAAATAAATAGCCGTGAAATCGTCCTCTGACATAAAAACACGAAATAAAATAGTCACGAAAATAATTTGGTTTACAATATATCCCAGAAGAAAAGACCTAACTTAGCATTCACAAACCAGAGAAACTTGAGATTGTAATGTTGTTGACACGGAACAGGCATTTAAATAGAAATGGTTGGTTAAACAAGGATTTATGGCAACAAAACTCCTTCCATTGCAATCTTTGTTTTGGGTAGTAACAAAAAATGCAGAGTTGTGAGACACAAAAGGAAAAGCAATGTATTGTGTAAATTAGGTTGGGCAGTGGTTTTAATATCTGTCTTTAAAGTAGGATTTAAATGAAAAGGTTTGAAATAATTGACCCTGTCAATAAAATACTTAACTTGCTAGACACATATAAGGGATAGCGATATAATACTTTACTTACAATGTTTTGTTCATTGATGGGTCTGGGGCTATAGACCCTAGGCCCTTTACACTGTGTTTTCCTGCCGGAAGTTTGTCAGCCTTGTAATCAGCTGCCAAGAGATCATTTGTATTTCCTAATGAAACCTGTTAAAACAAATATAGAATAATAAAGATGAGTAGATTACAGGAAAGATGATTATTTTAGGCAAAGTCATTCTGTACAGTTAACAAATTTTGGTTGAATACTCTGGTTTCATTATTTTTCGTGGGTATCAATTGTCGTGGTTTTCGTAGGTGGCATTGACCTACAAAATTTGATACCTAACAAAAAGGAAATCTAACATTGAGCCGTATGCTACAGACATCATAACCACGAATTTAAGAAACCAACTTAGCAATTTTGATGAAACCATGAAAATTGGTACCCATGAAAATAAATGAATCCGCAGTATATAAAAATAAATTCATGTAAATGTAAATTTACTCTTCAGTTGTCCTTTGTACTTATATTATCAATTAATGCTCTGTTCTTTTTTTGTTCATTTTAAGAATATTTCTATTGACAACCATGCATATTGGTTTGAACCTCATCTGAATTTCTAATAAAACCAAAGAAAGCAGGTGTTTGTTTTATAAACATATTTATTTTTTCTGGATTGGGAATCAATCTTGATTATTCTGTAAATCCCTTTTTGCAGTTTGCAAGTGTGGCCTTTGAACCTGCCCAAATGAGCCTTCTCTCATCGAACTCTACAAATGGGTCTTAAACATGCATGTATTGCTCTCCCCAAACATGGAACAACCCTTTTTGTCCCTTCCGAAGGACTAGGATTGTTCCTTGAGGCCATCCTCACAAAGGTGTCAAGAGACCCAGCATGCATGGTGAACCTCTACACCACAAGCTCTCAGTTTAGTTCATTTCTCTGTTAAACAATTTCATAATAGTGTAACAATGATATTAATTTCCATGATAAAGTTTATTTGGTCAATGCACATGGCACTGAAATATTTTTTTCATTAAAAACATTGTTTTCATTATGGATTATTTAATTACAGGCTCCCAGGAGCCTGAATCCCTCACCTGACTTCAATGACTGATGGAATCAAAATAGTTTGGGATATCTTAGGTGAAAAACTCCAATAAAGGATCATCATACAATTTCTACCTTATAATGAAGGCTTTTGCAGAGCACATTTAGCCAAACATTCAAGCAAAGCTTTTCATAATCTTTTAAAGGTTTAATCTGCAAGGCAATAATCCAAAACTTGACAAATAGGGGTCATAACTTTTAGAGAAGGGAGTCATCTGTTGGTAGGTCGGCGCACACAAATTTCATGAACTTGGAAGAGGACATCCTAAAAATCAAGTGTACAAAGTTTCAAAGCAAAGTCTTAAATCAGTGGTTTCAGAGAAGTAGAATTTTAAAAATAAGTTAACAGACAACAGACGCCTAACAATAACAATAGCTCACATGACCCTTGGGGTCAGGAAAGCTAAAATGATTAAGTACAAGATAGTTACCTCACTAAGTAATATACAACCAATGTTCTTTGATCTGGAAGCAAAGCAGTAGTTAGCACTCTTACTGGACATGTCAGCAAAGTATACACCTTTACCAAACTGAAACAGAATAGTATACACCTTTACCAAACTGAAACAGATTAGTATACACCTTTACCAAACTGAAACAGATTAGTATACACCTTTACCAAACTGAAACAAAAGTATACACCTTTACCAAACTGAAACAAAAGTATACACCTTTACCAAACTGAAACAAAATAGTATACACCTTTACCAAACTGAAACAGAATAGTATACACCTTTACCAAACTGAAACAAAAGTATACACCTTTACCAAACTGAAACAGAATAGTATACACCTTTACCAAACTGAAACAGATTAGTATACACCTTTACCAAACTGAAACAGATTAGTATACACCTTTACCAAACTGAAACAAAAGTATACACCTTTACCAAACTGAAACAAAAGTATACACCTTTACCAAACTGAAACAAAATAGTATACACCTTTACCAAACTGAAACAAAAGTATACACCTTTACCAAACTGAAACAGAATAGTATACACCTTTACCAAACTGAAACAGAATAGTATACACCTTTACCAAACTGAAACAAAATAGTATACACCTTTACCAAACTGAAACAGAATAGTATACACCTTTACCAAACTGAAACAAAAGTATACACCTTTACCAAACTGAAACAGAATAGTATACACCTTTACCAAACTGAAACAAAATAGTATACACCTTTACCAAACTGAAACAGAATAGTATACACCTTTACCAAACTGAAACCAAAAGTATACACCTTTACCAAACTGAAACAGAATAGTATACACCTTTACCAAACTGAAACAAAAGTATACACCTTTACCAAACTGAAACAGAATAGTTTTTTTTTTTTTTTTAACAACAAATATATCACTTTATTTATCACATGCTGTTAACAAATAGTGTATAGCGCACAGCTTCCGTTATACACTCCCTTGGTGTTAGTTATTGATCAACTAGGGAATTGATCAATAATAAATTATAAATTAATTCATATAAGCAACTATAAAGAGCATATGAAATTAAATTACTGCATAATTATATCGGACATGTATACCAGTGTTACAAAAACGGCGGTTCTCCAGATAAGGAGATCTGTATAATGGGACAAGTAGGTAATTTCCGGTTTTTAAAATGAAAATGAAAGTAGGGAAAAAATACACGTGTTTGTCGAAAACAGTTAATCTATCGCTGATTTGGATGTTTGTTGGTTTTATAAATGTTCAAATAATACATTTGGGATAACACTGGTAAACACTTGCATCATCCACAAGCCAAAAAAATAAAAAAAATTATGCAAAACACATATATACACGAGGTTTGCACTTGCTTACTCAATATAAATTTGAATGTTCCCTATTTTTAAGAAACATCTCTGTCTTTACACACAAATTAATATCATTTTTAGTAAAAATGTTAAACCATGAAACTTCTTTTTGAAATATTTTGGTTATGTCAATATACAATGTTTTTTCTTTAGATACATAATAAGCTTTGTACATTGAGAAAAATATCAGTGTGAGTAACACATTAACATCATTGTATGCACAATCAGAGACTTTATAACCAAATATTAAACTTTTCATACTTACAATATGATTTGAAAACCCAAGATTTGACAATAAGTTGCCTATAACAGTAAGAAAATTTTTAACATAGGAACATTTGAGAAAATAATGTTCATAGTCCTCCTTTATTTTGCAGTGATTGCATAAATTGTTCTCTTTTATTTTCCATGTGAAAAGCAAATCATTACAGGGTAAAATGAAGTGTACAAGTTTCCATTTAAACATCTTATGACGGTTGTCTTTTAGGCATTTATGAATAAAATTAAATGTCTTTGAATAGTTAAAGGAAGTACTGAAATATCTGTTCCATTTTAAGAAACCATTCGGTTTTTCAAAACTGTTCTTGTATGTCAATAAGTGTTGGTAGATTTCTTTGACTTTGATTGAGGTATCTATTAGGACATTGTACATGATGTACAAGTTTTTAGTATTCTTTAGATTTACTTGTGTTTTGCTAGATTTATCAGTTTTTAGAATCGTCAACCAAGTGTCAGGAATAGATTTTTTTAAAGTTTGAAATTCTTGTATCCAATTTTGCTTATTTTTTAAATTTGCAAATATAATTTCCTCTGAAATTTGCCCATTATTATCCAAAATATCATTGATATATTTAAGTCCGCTATTAATCCAATTTTTGAAAAAAAGACATTTCCCTTTAAATTTAATAAATTGGTTTCCCCATATGTACTGTTTCCTTATATCTAGAAAGGTAATTGGTTGTTTTGTTTCACCTCCCTTGGCTTTAATCCATGATTTGATTATTTCTTGGTAAAAATTTGGAAGTCCATGAAAAAGTCTTCTTTCAATATTATTATATGTACCTAAATTCATTTTGAAAATTGGGAATTCCTTTCCAAATTGATATAAATAAAATTCAGGAATAATTTTCCAATTGTCCTGAGATCCATCGCATAATTTGGACACCAATTTTATATGTATAGATTGTATGTAAGTGTCAATTTCAATCATGTTTAAGCCGCCCTCTTCATATGGTTTAGCTAAGACTAATCGTTTAATCCTGTCTCGTTTAGAATTCCATATGAAACTATATACTAATGTTTTAAACTTTTGTAAATCATCACTTGAAATTATTGTGTTAAAAGCTAGGTATGTTAGGTTTGGAAGTATCAGAGATTTATATACTGTTACTCTACCCAAGATGCTCAAATTTCTTTTATTCCAGTTGGAAATAATTTTTTCACATTTTAACATTTGTCGTTCAAAATTAAGCTTTTGACATTCTTTTATATTATAGCCAAAGTATACACCAAGGCTTTTAACTGGCTTATTACACCAATTGATATCTTCAAATTTTTCCTTACAATGTTTTAATTGCCCAAGCCAGATTCCATCAGTTTTGTTTCTATTGAGGATTAGTCCACTTAATGATCCAAAAGTTTCAATTAAATTTATGGAGATGCTAATGTCCCGTTTTGAACTCATAAATAGTGTTGTATCATCGGCTAGTTGGCATATTTTTAAGGTATTGGTCTTTCCATCAATTTTAATTTCAAGACCTTTCAATTCTTTATTACCTCTAATTTTTATTGCCATGATCTCTACAGCTAGAACAAAAAGAAGAGCAGATAACGGGCATCCTTGACGAATTCCACGTTCAATGATAAATTTTTTTGACACCCAACCATTATTGCATATACACCCTTTTATATCTGTGTATAGTAACTTAACCCATTTTTTAAAATTATCTTTGAAACCAAATTTATCTAGGGTTTGCATCATAAATTCCCATTCTAGAGAGTCAAAGGCTTTTGAGAAGTCTAGGAATAAAATTGCACCATCTACTTTAAAATTTTCTGAATAATCAATAACATCCTGTATTTGTCTAGAGTTAAAGCCTATATATCTATTTTTTATATAACCTTTCTGGTCACCATGTACAATTTTAGGTAAAAGGGGTTTTATTCTCTGTGCTAATGCATAAGCTAATAATTTAACATCGTAATTTAAGAGGGTGATAGGTCTATAATTATCAAGACAGTAGGGATCGTTTTTCTTATAAATTAGAGATATAAGTCCTATTTTTTGCGTGTTCGTTAAATTACCATTCTTAAAACTGAAGTTAAACACAGGGACGATAAAGTTTTCTAGTTCTCCCCAAAATTTTTGGTAGAATTCAACATTCAACCCATCACATCCTGGTGCACGATTTAGTTTCATTTTAAATATCGCGTCTTTACATTCTTCATTTGATAAGACACCTTCACATACTTTGCTATCTTCATCTTTTAAAGTCTTATTTTCTTTGATGTTTTCTAAGTATGACTTAATATCTTTTGAGCATGGATTTGTGCTTGAATATAATTTTTGGTAATAATTTACTTCTAGGTTCAAGATTTTATCCTGGTTATTTGTTAGAACTCCATGCTCATCATAGAGTTGAGTGATAGTTTTTTTAGATTGTCTTGTCTTTTCTAAACCTAAGAAGTAAGCCGAGTTTTTTTCCCCTTCTTCTATCCATCGAACTCTTGATCTAATTTGTTGACCTTTAATTTTTTCAATGTTAATATTTTCAAGTTGATTTTCTACCAATTCGATTTTATTTATAAGATCCAACTTTTCTCTTTCTGAGTTACTTCTAATTGCTTGGTCGTTTAGATTTTTTAGCTCATTTTCTAATAATTTTGTTTTATTTCTTTTCTTTTTAGCTTTATCCTTACAGAACAGTATTGAGATGTCACGGACTTCAGCTTTAAAAGTATCCCACAGTAAGTCAAGATTATGGTTGTTCATTTTTGTTTTATATAATTGTATTAATTGTGTTATTATTCGTTCATATTCTTTATCATCAAGTATACTTGAATTCAGTTTCCAATATCCTTTGCCCTTTGTTCCTCGATTAAGGTTGATTTTTATTGAAATGGCATTGTGATCAGTATATTTTAATACCGCTGGTCTGATATCGCAAGACATGCTATTTTTATAAATTTCCGAACAAACTAAAAAATAGTCTATGCGTGTTGCCTCCGTTCGCCTTTTATTACACCACGTGAATTGGGACATATGCTTGTTTTTTTCACGCCACACATCTATTAAACATAGAGACTTACTCAATTTAGCGAGGTTTGATACTGGCTTTTTTTTATTCGATTTTATAGATTTGTTTTTACTATCCAAATTTGAAAGTATGTCGTTATAATCACCTCCAATAATCAATTGCCCGGTACCGTGATCATTTACTTGTTTATGTACAAATTTAAAAAAGGAATTTCTATTTTTTTCATTATTTGGGGCATATATATTGACCATAGTCAATATACTTTCATTAAGTTCTACATTCAGTAGGATGAATCTACCTTCGTTGTCATAATGTTCATCTATTATTTTGTAATTTAGATTTTTATTTATTAGTATTGCTACCCCTCTTGAGTTGCTGCTACCATGACTAAAATATGCTTCTTTATTGGATTCTTGTCTGATAGATTTGACACACTTGTCATTAAAGTGGGTTTCTTGTATAAATAATATATCACATTTTTGATTTCTTGACCATTCATATAATCTTTTTCTCTTTTCAGATTGTTGGAGACCTTTGCAGTTTAAACTACATATATGAATATATTTTTCTTTCATGGAGGTAATTTAGTTTTTAAGATTGAATTAGAGTTATCCCTCTTTTCCTTGTAAAATCTTTCAATATTTACAAAACATATACGCTCTTCATATAATTTATGGTCATCAATGTGACTTTCTAAACAAACTCTGACATGCTTACTTAAATAGTTACATTCAGTGTTTGTGAACCTTACAAAAATAGACAAATACAAATACACAAAGCACATAAAACATATACAACACACACAAACATATGGATAAGCATGCAAAAAGAAAAACATTGTTGCAAAGTCATAACGTATATACATGATGAGCATATCATACCTGTACAATATATTGGTCATAGATAGGTGTATTGAACAAGCTGTTTTATTTTTTAAAACACAGAAAGCATCATGCCATATAACTGGCTTCATAAAATGCACAAATTTAGCAAATATTTGAAAATTAAAAGAACAAATCTTTGTTTTTCTATTTAGTGTTTTTATACATGTACTAGATAAGGGGAGATAACTATTTTTGTGGTAATTATTTTTTGTGCACCAATTTTTAGACATAAATATTTTTATATTTTTTAGTGAGATGTCCCAAAGTACATTCAGATTTTCAGAGACCAATATCAAAAAGAAAAATTTGACAGATATCGAACTAATATTCCAAAATGCAGATGCTATTACCAGAGACAATTTACTTGCTGTTTTAGAAACATTTGAGAAATAAATTGCTGTTGTGTTTTTACATATTATTTCTTCTATAATAATCAAATCTAATAATATAAAACAAATAAGAAATATTGACATTATAAAGCACATGTTTTAATGTACACGAGGTAAACTAATGGTGATCACAATTTAAGTATTGGGTTTACTTTTCTTTTTGCCACCTTTTTCGTTGTCATGAAGTATTTCCGTTGGAGTGACTGGTGACTTCGTAACTTGCGAATTGTTCTGAGATTTATGTGGTGTTTTGAATTTGTCCTTGTCCTTTCCTGTTGCAAAGCCAGTGATCTTTTTCTGCTTAGTTGTTTTGCTTGAGGCTGGATTTGGCCCATTCCGTCTTGGTATAGCTTTGGGACGTGCCCCCATAGATGTTTCACCTTCTGTGACCATTGATGTTTCGGGAACCTGTGGTGTTCCAGCTAATAATGACTGCGATTGGTGGTCATCATTATCCATTTGTAGATGACTATCAGAGTTCATATCACCAGCAGCATTATTGGTAACAGGAGGTTGGGTTGCATCCTCATCAAAGCTGTCATCATGATGACTTTCGTTGTCTTGATCTTCTTCAGAAAATACACCATTAGTGCATTCGTTCTGTTTGTGACCTGACTGTCCACATGACTTACACTTCCACTCATTCTGGCATTCATTTGCTCTATGACCTATCTCGAAGCATTTTGAACATTTTGGTTGAAAGTTGGGATTAGGTTGACCTTTATAGATGATTGTGGCTCTATATTTTCCTATCGGGATTGTCCTTGGGATATCACTTCTCAAAACTGGTCCACCACAGATGACAATTCTGTCGCCAGTTTGACAGTTTGTCAACATACCTTGGTATCGTAACCTTTCTCTGAAGTGCTTGTGAACGTCACAACCATACTGTTCAAGTGCCTGTATGATCTGCCCATCATCCGCTGAGAGGGGTATGTCCTTGACTCTAATGCGGACATCAGTGGTATACTCATTCGAACTTACACGAGGATTTCTCGAGTAGACAGCTACTTTTCTGCCTCTCATCTCTAACCCGTCAATTAAAAGTGTAGCCCTGTCCTTTTCTTCATCAGGGTAGATTCTCCATAGACCACGGATCCTTTGGAGACCTTTGATATGGTGGCTAGGGATTACTTTGCTAACAGCATCGAACATCTCTTCATTGGTAAGATATAATGCTTTGATTGGGTTGTCAACAAAGCCGAACACATCTGATTCTAGTATAAAGACTGGCTTTACAGAAGACAGGGCGTTGGGGTCTGTAGTTTTGGAGCCATTCTTAAATACATCAGCGTAGGTAGCCATCTTGGAAGTATCTCCTTCATCAGACTTTGTCATTTTTACTATTTTCGTCAAGGGTTGCACTTTTAACTCAAGAAACTAGTCAAAATATGCTTTAAAGTTCAATTAATCAATCTACACTACAATCGGGAAATTACTATTCTCGTCACTTTTGAAACTATTCAAAAATCTAGGAGCCGTCAAAAACCCATTACCTTGGTCAGGGGTAGACAACTCAACTGAAACAGAATAGTATACACCTTTACCAAACTGAAACAGAATAGTATACACCTTTACCAAACTGAAACAAAAAGTATACACCTTTACCAAACTGAAACAAAAAAATGTACAATAGAAGGACCTGAATCAACCCAAAAATCAAATTTGAGTTACTTGCTAAGCTGTGGTGCTTCAATGTTCATTAAGACATAAATAAATATTAGAAAAATATTAGCTGCATTTGCATGGAAAGAAAATTGGGTTCATTTTCTTGTAAACTTTATAAAAGTCAAAAGAATTTGATTGGATTAACAATAATTCAAACTATGCCTAATATGGTAAAGAAAGTAATATCGAACCCATTTTAAACCGGAACACAACAATAAAGTTTATATACACTTTGCAGTTGCATGGATGCCACGTGCAATGTGACTGACAGGTATAAATATTAATACGCCGATTTAATTAACGGAATTCACAATATTTTCATGGAAAAAATTTACTAAATTTTCGTGCCGAATATATCAATTAATTTATTTATAAGTATTAACTGTAATAATGTTTTGGTTTATAGAAGCAATAAACTAGGTGCACATTTTACTGAAGCGGATTATTCAATGTGCACCATGAAAAATTTAGTGTATGATTCAATAAACCAAAAAATTATTACAGTTAATTCTTAATAATTCATATATCTCCAGGAACTTGAGATTTCTTTGGACACTACAAATTCTAGGAAGTCTACATCTATTTAGATCTTTATATCGAAATAGACATCCAAAGAAGACCTTCAAAAAAGCTCTATGACCACGACTTCAACTTTCTCTTTCTGTGTAGCAACATTCAGTCAACTCAAGCAAATTTTTTTTTTGTCTATTTTGATAAAACATTCTGCCACTTTCAAGGATATTGACCAAAAATTTGAAATATAATTTGATCAGGTGGCTGAAAATATCATGACAGCAAGTGATGAGAATCTTGAATATTTTCTATATTGGCCTTATCCTTTTGGTATTCACTCTTGTTACAACTTACTGTAAATGACTTATTTTCGCAAAGTTTTTATTTTCACAGATTTTTGCGGAAAGGCATTTTTTGCGAAATTACATACCCCGAAATAAAATAATATGTATGAAATGAATAGAATATTGAGCAGAAAACACGAAATTAAGTGCCTGTGGACTTGGGTGAAATCACAAATTCGTGAAAATAAGTACGTTTACAATATGTTCCTGTTGATGATTGGTATTCAGTTGTTTTTCGTGTGTTTTAATTTCGTCTCCTTAAGTGTTGTTCTTGTTAGTGTTTATTGATTTTCTCTTTGCCCTTTTTTGACTTTTGATATTTGAATACCCCTTTGGTTCCTCCCTGCTTCTCTCAGATCCTGACTACAAAATTTCAATCCAGTAAGTCTTACCATGTACCCTGTAACAGGGGCCTCAGGTGGGGCTATTCTAAGACCCTGACTCAAAATTCCAACCCAGTTAGTCAGACGAGATCCATGCCATAATAGCTGCCTACAAAAACAAAACGAAAAATGAATTAATTTGAAAATGATATAGTAAGATGTAACATTTACAAACTACACATGTTTGTTAAAAGATAGTCCTGTACAGGGGCGGATCAAGAGGTCCGTAAAAGGGGAAGCGTAATTACTAAAAATGTCAGATTTTGATGAAAATTTGCTTGGTCAATTTTATACAGAAAATATTTTAATTTCTCAATTAAAAGTTCCGCCCCCTCTGAATCTGCCACTGCTGTATTTTTATGGCTAATTGACTAACAAAGTAACGGGGAAAAAAACTACTATAAACAAGCCAAGGTACTTTATTGCTGGTTATAGTATTACTGTATAATCATTTATTCTTATAGAAATAAAGTTTTGTGCATAAAGTTGAATTATTGTGGGTTTTTTATTTTGAAACATATTTTTCAAATAAATGTTTTAAACTTGTGGTAATTCAATTTCATTGATTTCTATTTTTCTGATTTTCCCTTCCCTCCCAAAGCATTATAACCACTGTATTCTAGACTAACTTGTTTCCAACATCTTTAAACTTTTTATCCTCTCCATGCTTCTTCATTTCAAACAGACTGATAACCTCCATCTTGTATTGGTTGTGTGTAGATGCATGTGTATTCAATAAATAATCTGATACTAGCTGAAAACCCAAACAAAAGACATATATGTTCATGACTAGCACTTCAAAACACAAGTGTAGGTTATACTATTAGGTAAATATCACATGCTGGATATTCTAGAACACTGAACCTGGGTGGAACACACAAAATCAGGTTAAAGTTGTTAATCAGCTGACAATTTCAATAATTATTGGTCAATTTTGTATTTTAGACACAAGGGACCGCAGGTGTTACAAAACCCATGTTCTATATGATCTTCACCCGCAGTCCTTTGTGTCCAAAAATTAAAATTTGACCAGTTCAATCATAGGAAATGGTCAGCTGACAAACACAATTCACCCGGTTCCATGTATCAGATAAACTTCAAATTTGATTATTCTAAAATTTTCTAAAACGAAGGTTTAAAATTTGTGTTGTTAAAAAAATTTCACATTTTTTATGTCCTTATTTTTAACTTTTTCCAGCCGATAAAAATCAAATTTGTACTAGGAATTTAGTCAAAAAAATTAAATGACACATAATTGGGTCCATGAACTACAATATTGCACCACTAAAATATCTTAATTATCAAGGAAATACCTGGATAAGTTTTTAAAGCAGGCACTATTTTTAGAGAGTATATTTGTAAGATTTTATATTATATAAGGTTATATTATAACACTTATTAACTTTTCATAAATTATCACTTAACTGATTAAGTATTCAATTTGAATTATGCAGTTGCGTGGATATGGAAAGCAGGAGGCTATGAACCATTGGCAAATTAAGAAAAATAAAATGGCCCCCTCTCATCTCAATAACTTATGTAGAATATTAAGAAATGACCCCTTGAAATTATGGCATTTTGCTTAAAATTCATTCACAATTGAGCCTTATAATAACGAAATTTAGTTATACATTCACTAATTATTATGTTTAAGAAAGAATACTGTAATATTGCATAATGTCCACTAGAGCTGTCATTCTTAAAAGGACGATTCTAAATGGCATAAGAAGATAAAAAATGTCCAACTAATGAACACTTTTTAATAGCAGGGGACACTTGAAAATAGCAACTTTTCTGGGAAATACTGTCCTCCTGGACACTTTATCACGGGACACTTTTTTGCCTTACATATTCATATCACACGAAAAACAGGGACAATAATAATGTACTTGTTCCATATCAACCTATCATATCTAACTACCAAACATACTGCATAAGACAACAACCTACCTTAAATTCATCGGATGACTTATCGATCGGAACCATGTCACAATTCAGTGCATGGTAGTGTCTGTCTATTGGGTTATCAGACATATCTCCCTGTTTTAGGATCTTGAAGGCAATCTCAATGTCACTAAGTGCCTGTGGAAAAAAACAACTCAATAATATTTCAGTTTTTAGGAAGTACCAAATGGCTAGTGAATCCAAGAATGTTCTTTTATTGTTGTTTATTAGCAACAGAATCTTCAATTCTGGCAATAAGTCTTCGTGTGTAAGAATATTTTTTCTTTCAATTGAAGAATTTACTGTTTACAGCGATACAATTTTTATCATAATCTTACAAACACTTTAGCATAAGTCTAGGGGCAGCAAACCAGTTTGACTCACAAACTGGTAAAGTCATGTGATAATTTCTGTATAATTGACAAAAAATTTCTGGAAAAGCAATGAACTCGAAAATCACATATTTCTACTATAAATTATTTTTGAGTGCTGTGCATTACTAAATTTGTTTGTTAATATGAGAAGGATGCTGCTTTAAAAGCTTGAAAAAAATATTAGTAACAGAACATTTTTTTAATTAAACCATTTTCTTTAATGATTCTGAGAAAATATATCTGACAGGTGTACCTGAGGTGTATATCATTACTGATTTTCAGGAATTATTCCTGATTTAAGTTCCAAGATATGCATTAGTGATTCACCCTATGAAATTACGCATTCATGCAACTATAACAATACATGTATAATATTAGTGATTGCTCTTATTGTTATTTTATTTTCATCCCAATGTTAATACCACATTTGTTCAATAGAAAATCTAAATTAATTAAGGCTCTGTATGTCTGATGACCATTTTGGATATTACAAACACAAAATCGATGAGAGTTTGAGATTTATTATCCTATGTCAGCTGTACAAAAAAATTTTTGGTCAAAATTACTGGAAAATTCTTTCAAATTACATGTACTGGCAACAAGAAAAGGGGGTAAACACCCTGATGTACAGAAATTAGAATTATCTAATGTCCCTGATAAGTTGTCACATGGCATATAAAATTCGAAAAATACCACCTACCTCTAACAATTGTATCTTGGCCTTGACCTCTTCTTTGGTTCTAATCAGTGGAGGCTGTGTCATACTGAAATAGAAAGAGATAATACATATTTAGATTGGAGGGGGGACTCACATCTAAAAGAGCCTTCCATGGACACTGAAATAAGCTTGACACTTTATCTCTAAGACCACATTCCAGAGGTTGTATATTTTATATTATACATGAGCAGAACAATTAACATTTTTGTACTGTACATCAAACTAAAACCAAATAGCACAACATCAACCAATTTGGATATTGAGATGTATGGAACCTTAACAGGTGGGTACAATGATTCAAAATTTAGACAATATAAGCTGACAAACAACTCTTTACTGGTTTTTTGTTGTACCCTTACAGAAATCTCTTTCACATGTCTGAAAATTCATTGTGACCAATAGTCAATTTAATTCAAAGAAGGAATATAATAAGACAGTATGTTTTTAATGGCTTTACATATTAGACTAACCCTACCAGGCTCCAAATAACATGTACTCACTGTGACGAATATGATCTCAGAAACAATAAGGGGTTGCACTAAGTCGTGCTAAGAGACCTCCACTCGACCACTCAGAAAACAGGAAGTAGATGACTGACTGACCTGGAAAGGGTAGGCACGGTACAACTCATCATGCTAAAGCTGTATACCAAATTTGAAATCAATCCCTTCTGTAGAAGCCAAGAAATCTCTTACGAAAAATTGTCTATTTTTGACCCATAAAAAGTCTAAGTCGGCTCAGAAAACAGGAAGTAGATGATAGGCTGACCTGGAAAGGGGAGGCACTGTATAACTTATCATGCTGAAGCTGTGTACCAAATTTGAAACCTATCCATCCAGTAGAAGCAGAGAAATCTGTTACAAAAAAATTCGCATTTCAAATTGTTTACTCTAAAAAGTCTAAGTCGGCTCAGAAAACAGGAAGTAGATGATGGACCAACCTGGCAAGGGGAGGCACAGTATAACTTATCATGCTGAAGCTGTGTACCAAATTTGAAACCAATCCATCCAGTAGAAGCCGGAAATCTGTTATGAAAAATTTCACATTTCAAATTTTTTACCCTAAAAAGTCTAAGTCGGCTTGGACAACATAAGTAGATGATGGACGGACCTGAAAAGAGGAGGAATTGTATTACTCATCATGCTGAAGCTGTGTACCAAATTTGAAACCAATCCATCCAGTAAAAGCAGAGAAATTGAACCGGACGGACAAGGTGATTGCAATATAGCTCCCTGTCTTACGAGTGAGGGTATAAAATGCCCTATATCCCTTATACCTACATGTATATAAGGGAATTTACCCGAAAAAAGTGTTATTCAATAAACAGTATTTACCCAAATGTGTGTGGGATTCTGGTGTAAAATTCATTACAAGCTTGTACAAGTCTCTGACCAAAGTCTCCACTGTTGACACAGGTTTCTATCTTCTTTAGCGAGGCGTATCCAGCCTTAACTTGGTCTGATGTTAATTTACCTAAAAATCAAAAAGAGATTCTTTTATAAGTTAATTGTACTGAAGAGCTGTGAAATTCTTTTTAAAGGTTCTCACTTTTTTCTTCAAGAAATACAAGGCTTTTACCAGTATATTGAAAGAATTTTTTACTATTCTAAAGATGAGATTGTACAATAATTCTGCCAGAAATAGGCCTTATTGTGTTGTTGACATTAATATTCCTTAATGTCAAAGGAAAATACCCACAACGAAATAATTACAAATTGTACATTATTTAATTGATTTTAAAAATTATACAATTATTTTCCATTTTTTTTTCATTTTTTGGGCAGAGCCCTATGTGGTCATATAGTGTCTGATTTTTGCGTTTTTTATCGTCTAGACAGGGTAAATCTGTCAGGCGATATTCCTACCAGAGGATCTATTATAGAATATTCATCGTGTTTAATTATTGTTTCAACATATTAAATGTTTCACAGGTTGTCTAAACTAAGAGGAACATTTTTAAAAACCTATAATAAATACCATATAAATGTGCACTACATTTCATATATCGATACACCATGGCCAGTTGATGTACACATAAGCATTGTTGACCTTTTACCTTTAATTTAATCAATACATCATATATATTCAAGTGGGCAGAGCCAAATTACAGATTTCTTAACAAATGTTTAAGTGGATGGAGCAAACAAATAAAATTGATATGTTTCAAGTTGGTGAAAAACAATTCGTTCCTTATTTTGGTGCTCTGCCTTTTACCCCTTTAGCACTTTGATTTTTGTGTTTTTCCAGGACTTTTCCAGACTGTCAATACATGGCGTATGAAAAGTATATATACTCATGGAAAAAAGAAACTGTGCATGTCTTTGGAAATCAATTGTATCCATATTTCTCTTCATCAGAAAATCATTAGAAATACAGTTATCAAGTTGAAATTTTCACTGAATGTCGAGTGGACCATGCAGATCATTTTTGGGTAAAAATCCGAAAAAATTTTAATTCCAGTTTCTGAGATTCAAAAAACCACTTTTTTAACCCAAAAATGAAAAATCAAGATTTTCACTCAAAATTTATCTTGTCAACTTTCAACCACTAAAAGGAGAAACGTTTTTGGTGAAAATCATATGAGAAAACTTAATTTCAAAAATGTGCATTGTTTCCAAAGTGTGATTTTGTGAATTTCAAATTGACACTACCTGATTTCAAACTGCAAACAAAACATCTTTTAGGGGTCTAAAAGGGCAATTTTTTGTCCAGACCTTCAGAAAAATGATATTGCAATACCTCTGTGATAAAATTTATCAAATACTTAATAAAATTTTGAATCTGTGATATTTCAAAGTGATGCACAGTTTCTTTTTTCCATTAGTATATACGGTATACAGTCCTGTCATGTCTGGCACTGTATAGCTTTAGGTGCATGTTATTTTTACTGTAAACATGTAAATTTTTGTGTGGGGGTTATTTTCGCTTATTCGCAATCTCAAAATATCCCCGAAAATATACCCCATGCAACAGGTTCATACTTTATGTAAAGAGCATAAATAATTAGAAGAAACACAAATTTATGCCCCACAGGAAAAGCTCAAATTACGAAAACCAAAATATCTTCCTGCGAAAATTTCAATGTTTACAGTACATGTTCACATACCTAGGGGAGCCTTTTTGGCATCATACTTCATCTCTTTGACTGCATCCTCCATAGTCTTAACATCACAGATCAGATCTATCAAGCTCTAGAAAATATAGAAATATATTTACAGTCAAGAACCTTTAACCTTTTGTTTAATTTGAATAAAGGACTAATGATTTGTCAAACATCTATACTTTAATATGATCAAACTATTGTTTTTAAAAAGAACTTTTGGTTGCTCAAAATTTTAAACTGACCTGTAACTTTTTTCTTGTTTTAAAGAGGAATAGTGATTGGTCAAAGTTTTAATACTGACCTTTAACCTTTAGTCTAGTTGTGAATTAATACTTTTGATTGGTCAATTATTTTTGGCACTAACCTGTAATCTTTTGTCTAGCTTTGAATCAGGATATTTTATTGGCTTGTCAACTTTTGCATCAACTTGATCTTGTCCCTAGAAATAAACAGGAAAATGAATCACAGGAATTCATTAAAAGTTTGTTGAGCAATAATATGTTCATAACAAAAATTGCCCCACCTGGCATCAAATCTAATTAAACTGAAAGGTAAACATAATTTGGGACATAAAACAGATGTGTTTTTAATAACAGAGAATTTCTTCTTATATGTTCTTCTATTTCTTAATATGCAATGGTTACAATTTCACAAAAATGAAGGCTGTGAAACTTTTATTGTATTATAAATAAACTGTTAACACAGAGACATGTCTCGCCTGTCGCAACTGGACACAGTATAAAATGAAGTAAAAATCCTCCTTTAACTGATCTAAACTGATGCTTAAGCAGCAGCATACCAAATATCAATGGTGAACCATAACTGCTTTATATAAAACACTCATGACATAAGTAAAAAGTTAAAAAGTGTAAAATCTCAAAGTCAGTAGACTGTGACTGCAGGATCATACAGATAAAATACTCTTGAAATTGATCTGTACTAATGCTGATGCAAGAGCATACCCAATATCAATGGTGAACCATAACTGCTTCATGTTAAACAGACTTAAGAAAAAAGGTTAACCTCGGCCAAATCAGTGTAAAATTTCAAAGTCAGTAGACCGTGACTGCAGGAGCATACAGGTAGAATCCTTTTAAAACTGATCTGTACTGATGCTGATGCAACTGCATACCAAATATCAATGGTGTAACATAACTGCTTCATGTTAAACAGACTTAAGAAAAAAGGTTAACCTCGGCCAAATCAGTGTAAAATTTCAAAGTCAGTAGACCGTGACTGCAGGAGCATACAGGTGAAATCCTTTTGAAACTGATCTGTACTGATGCTGATGCAACTGCATACCAAATATCAATGGTGTAACATAACTGCTTCATGTTAAACAGACTTGAGAAAAAAGGTTAACCAATTGTGGACGCCGCCGGCGCCGTTGCCGGAATCACCATACCTAAGTCTCGCCTTTTGTGACATTCGTCGCAGGCGAGACAAAAATCTTCAAAAATAGTGTTCAGTATATTTATTTTTGCAAATTTTGCATTATCATGGTTAAATTTATGAAAACAAAGTCAGATAAAGATTGATAACGGTATATCATCTAATTAAATAATAGATACTTCACAAAAAATAAAGAGGAGACAAAAACGATGTCTTCCCTGTTTTCCCCAAAACTATCAGTATAAAAGACCACAACTCCCACAATTATTTTTTTAAATCAATATTTCCTGATAAAATGCACAACTACATATGGTGTACTATAATATACGATATTGAGATGTGGAATAAGTGTACGCGACACAACAAACATAAACAAACAGCAATTCAAAAAATCACAACGGAAAACAGCAAGCAGTCTTCAACATGACCATAGGTCACTGCTTACCGTCTTGCATTGGCCCAAGACTTATAATACAATACAAAAGTATCAAAACCAATCCCTAAATCATCAACGAAAGACTCAATTCTTGACATAAAACAGTTAACATAGAATGACAAGGACAAACAAAGGCTTTGGCAAAGTTTCCTGGCTTAGGACAGGCACATATAAAATGTGGCGGGGTTAAACTAGTTTTTTGGATCCAACCTTCCCCCTATTGATAAGCTTGCACAAAGCTACATATAAAACACACTGTAAAACTCAATCGACAAAAGTTCAATTCAACAAGAGAGAACCTAAGACAAAATACTGTACGAAAACAACAAGACAAGGAGGAACTCTCTTGAGAACACTCGAAGTTACTGACAACTAGCTAAGAAACATTTATCGATTGATGTAAAAGAATCAAATACATCAGTTCTAAATCCGACACCCCACGTCAAAACAATGAATGATTAAGAGTTGTATCACCATACAGAACCGACATACTTGATCGCTGTGGTGCTTATAAATAATACAGTGGATAAAAAGTGAAAAATTTAACGTTTTAAAGTTACTATCAAGCTATAAACCTACAAAGTTTCATAAAATTCTGTTTGACAGTTTTAGATGAGTTGAGTGGAATATTTTGTGACAAACAGACAGCCAGACAGGTCAAAAACCTTATTTCTCCCTACTGGCGAGGATAAGACATTATTAATCTTAGTTTTCACATAGAGTCGTTGCAATAATACCTGTCCAAATCTATTTTTGTAACAATCCAAAGTTTGACAATGACAAACTTTTAAATACCTAAGCATGTCAGAAATTTACTACGACTTTAATCTAATGTCCAGTCATAATACACCTGTTGTTAATTACGATCTAAAATTGTTCAATCACTAACTTAATTTAATTAGAAGGTAACTATTATTGGTTAAAAGCGCAGTTCATTAAAAGGTAACGCATGTAAAATTAATTATGACATTGATTGGGTAGTGAGCGACCTGGCTTACCTGGGCAAGGATGTATTAAGACAACTCTATTAAGACAGAAACCAAGATATTAAACCACACAGAAAAGTACTGTACCTGACTATTTTCCCCATAGTCCATGGCTAACATATCATACTTCCCCTGGTGGTGTACAAATTTACTCCTATTGGCCCAGTCATTCTTCGTCTTGTCTGTGAACCTTGATAAAAATGAAAATACAAATTAATGTTTACTTACAGGTAGATGGAGAAACAAGCAAGTTTTTATTTCTATTTCCTTAAAAGGGGTACATGTTCAACAGAATTGTACAAGGCCAGTTTGATAAAATATTTTGCCTATGAATATTATTAATTAAAATATATAATATGTAAAAGACTTTAAAATTTGATATAGTGGTCAAGGAACATTAATATCAAATGATATATTTTATTTTCTTAAGCATTGAGTTTTTGTTAGCTCTTGTATATGGGTACACAGAATTAAAAGAAATTTTTTATTTGGTCATAATTGATCAATTTTCAGGGAATATAAAACAGTATAGGTCAACTCCTCACAAGGCATGTTGGGTCAAACCCTTCTTATCATTTAGCTAAGACATGTCTTGCATTATTTGTTAGATCCCTTCATGACACTAAATATTAAATAGATGGAAACAAATCTGTGTAAAACTGATCAAATATAACCACAACTTAATTAGGCCAATAATAACTGGTTTACTTACTTTTTACAGAATGCATTCTTTGCTGCCTCTAAATTAGCCCCACAGGGTACCAGATTATTCTGACCTTTGTACCCGACACGCCCCCATCTGAACCAGACGTAATACGACTTCTTACTGTCCGCTTCCAACAGTTGAATTATAAAATACTTGTTGTTATTGTTTCCTACATTGGTCTGAAATAAAATCAATACTTATTTGCGGGATGTATTTATTTTCACCGAATTTCAGTCGGGCATTTTTTGCAAAATGAAATGAATAGAACTAGATATCAGGGAGATGGCATTCATCTCTAAGGGCCCCGCTAGTTGCACCCTCTACTTCAGGGACCAATATGGGTAAAATACTAAGTCTGTGTGATTTATAGATGCTAAGAAAAATGTTGCAAAAGCTGTTTTATTTCATACGTGCAAAGCCTGTCACAGAAGTAAAACGGTACAGCTGTATAATCTTCACAGCACAAATAATTAATAACCAATAATAAAAGTACTTCCACGGCAGTAGAAGTATTACCTGATTTAGCATGCAGTCCCAGACGTCCTTTCCTTCAAAGTACACATGACCTTTTCCTAGGAGCTGTGTGCATTCGGAGTCCACTGGAGCTTTGCCTTTTATGACAACTGTTTTTACTATAATAGAATGAAAGGAATCAAAATGCATGTATGAAAGAACAAAGTAGAAAATTTTCGGAGATATCCTGAACACAATATCAATATACAAAATCATTGTGTCTCCTGTTAGATGAAGATGTGTTTACACCTTATTCTCTTCTATATTCTTATGTTTCTTGCCATTAACAAACATGACAAAGGACATACATAAATAAAGAAAGAATGTGTCCATGGCACACGGATGCCCCCGCTGGCCCCAAACAGGAAGTTGATGTCCGACAGGTCTCAAAATCATTTAGGACGTAAAGTTTGTCATACTCAACCATCCTACCAAGTTTCAAATCATTCTCATATACAGTTCCTGAGAAAAACTTGACAGAAATTTTCATAGTCATGTTCACATATGTTAAAATTGGCCTAAGTCCCAAACAGGAAGTAGATGTCCGGCATGTCTCAAAATAGGTTAGGACGTATAGTTTGTCATACTCAACCATCCTACCAAGTTTCAAATCATTCTCATGTATGGTTCCTGAGAAAAGCTTGACGGAAATTTTCATAGTCATGTTCCCATATTTTAAAATAGGCCTAAGTCCCAAACAGGAAGTAGATGTCCGACAGGTCTCAAAATAGCTTAGGACGTATAGTTTATCATACTCAACCATCCTACCAAGTTTCAAATCATTCTCATGTATGGTTCCTGAGAAAAGCTTGACAGAAATTCGTACGGACGGACATGAGTAAAACTTAATGCCCCCCAACATGTTGTCGCGGGGGCATAAAAATTGGGCTATATAAATTAAGCCTCCATTTCCCTTTCTTTATATTTTTTTATGGTTCAATTTGTGTATTTTGTTTACACCTTTTATTTACTTTTACTTTTGTATCTCTTACCACTTTCTCAGTATGAAAATGCTTATAGTTCTTAACTGTATCAATCATTGAGTTAATTCCATCTCAACTTCAGCATTTCAAAACTTCTAACATTACTGTATTTTTACCAATTTCTTTTTCCTCTGTGTTATTTTGCCCAGACCCAGATTTGCCTTTCTTGCCTCCGCTCTTTGCCTTAGCAGTGCCTGCCGATTTTGACGTGCTCGGTTCTTCCTCGTCATCTGGCTCGATCTTCACCTTCATATCTCCTTGGCCGACTTGTTTGGGCTTCTTTTTCTGTGGAGCATCAATGGGTTTTTTTGCCTCTAAAAAAAGCACACACAAGTACAAATTGAAAAGAACTAACTCCTGTTCAAGAAATATTGAGTAGGGGTGTAAAAATTATAATCAGATATAAAATCAACTTTGTTTATTCTTTTTGATTTCTGTAACTATTGAGACCCAATTTGAAAGTCATTCCACAATTCATTCTTTCTAACATAAATGAAGGGGGTCAAAATTGGGGCACAGTTCAAAATTCATTTTTCTATTTATGGTCCGATTTTGAAATTTGTTTTTTGAAAAGGATATGAAAAACATTTACAGTGAGGTAACTCTTAGAAAATCATGTGACAACTTGATAAATTGAACTTTTATCAATTTGATTTATAGAGTGTGTTATTTTGTGCTTTGTACAAGATAATCAATAGTGGGAAGGTTGGGCCAAAAAAAAATAGTTTAACCTCTCCACATTATATATAATGCCTGTCCTAAGCCAAGAATCCTTGTCAAAGCTTTTGTTTTTACCTTTTATCTATCTGATATTTGTTCTATTATAAAGAAATTGGTCTTTTATTGATAATTTGAGATTGGTTTTGAATCTATGTATTGTGGTTTTAGTCTTGGGCCAAAGCAAGACAGCAAGCAGCAACCTACAGGACTGAAACCGAGTTACAGCCAAAATTTCCGGACGTCGGTGTTATTTTCCGGTGGACCTCGGAGTTTTCCGGTCAAAAACTCCGAGTTTCTACGGAGTTTTTTCTCGGAGTAATACGCGAACGTCCGAGGTAAACCCGGCGGGACTCCGAGGTACAACTCCGAAATCGCCCCAAAAACTCCGTGGTTCATTTTATTCTATTTGAAAAGGACAATTGTATACGCCTGCAATTATTTCCAATTCACATTAGTACGTCTCAGATGTCTTAAAATATGATGATTTTATTTCAAGTCTTGTTTATTTTTAAGTCTTACAACCCCGAAATCGCCCCCAAAAACTCCGTGGTTCATTTTATTCTATTTGAAAAGGACAATTGTATACGCCTGCAATTATTTCCAATTCACATTATTACATCTCAGATATCTTAAAATATGATGATTTTATTTCAAGTCTTGTTTTTTTTAAGTCTTACAACTCCGAAATCGCCCCCAAAAACTCCGTGGTTCATTTTATTCTATTTAAAAAGGACAATTGTATACGCCTGCAATTATTTCCAATTCACATTATTACGTCTCAGATGTCTTAAAATATGATGATTTTATTTCAAGTCTTGTTTATTTTTTAAGTCTTACAACTCCGAAATCACCCCCAAAAACTTCGTGGTTCATTTTATTCTATTTGAAAAGGACAATTGTATACGCCTGCAATTATTTCCAATTCACATTATTACGTCTCAGATGTCTTATATTTGTATTTTTTTATAGGCTAATAAAATATTATGATTTTATTTCAAGTCTTGTTTATTTTTTAAGTCTTAAAGAAATATATCGGACGATGGCATCAATCTTAGGACTTTTCCGTACACAGTTCCAGCGACTGATTTTAATGAATACTTGATGGTTGAAAATGATAAATGAATAATTACGATATTTGGACGGGGTAATAAATAAATATCGGGCAGCAAGTGGCCGGGGGAATTTAAACAATGGCTTATTTTACCCCTGCCGATCTTATACGATGTCAAATACTAGTTGACGGCCTGTTAAGCATAAGTACCTTTATGCTAAAAATTAAGATTGTTAGTATCGTAAATCAGTAGATTAATAAACTGCATGAATGGTAACATATCAGCTGCATGGGTTTGTCAAAAGGAGCCATGATGTTAATTGAATTCCTGAATTGCGGGTATTAGAAAACATACGCATGCATGTGCGTAAATGAATTTAAAAAATTCTAATGTCATATAAGTTGGTTTTATCCCGGGGTTCTATCAACGATTTAAGAAAACTTTTATGTGTACAGAAAATTCTTACAGAGACAATATTATCATAAAGTACATTTAAAGTTGTTCAAAAATAAGAATCATGTGTGTATATTATGTGTATTACATGTAACTCAATTATTATCTTTTCTCTTATATCTGTTTATTTCTTACTCATGCTGCCCTTATGGGCCCTTAATTGGACAATAAAATATGTTCTATGTTCTATTAGTCATTTTGATTTGTACCTCTTGTTTCACATTTGTATATTGTGTTCCTATACTACACGTGTTTCCGCCTATACACCAACGTCCTGCTGATGTTGTCCTCGGGACTATGTCTAATAAACATAAGAGTCGCAACTTCCAAAAAACAAAGGTGTTTCGACTATGTCCAATTAACGACTATGTCCAATTAACAAAGGTTTCGTAACATGTATGGTAATAAAACAGTGTGATCATGTACTCGTGCAACCAAGGACTAAGTAACATAACAAGATGTATCTCACTTTTTTTTTATATAATTTCAATGAAAAAACGTACATCACCAGTAATTACTAGATAATCTGTGATGCATCAAATAGTCTTAGCTTGGTACTTCATAATATGCTAGTGTGACAAGTGAACAATGCATGGAGGAAAATAGATAAGAGTTTGTCATAAGACCGCTATCTACCAATTTCTCTTATTGTCCTCCTTTGTTAAAAAGCACACACGGTATTTTTACTGTCATCAGATTTCCCGCATTAAACATTTACGATGTATAGCCGATGTCTAGCCCATGCGTGTGTTCTTGTCTTCAGCGACTGGTGCCGGCTCAAAGTTTTTAGTATTTTGTTTCATTATTTTGCGTATTAGCAAATTATTTTTGTTATATTTTTCTAGGTATTTCTTCATGTGTATCTACAAACTACTTAAAATTGTTTCCATGCATGCTATTGTGTTGCATTGAATTTTGTAAGAACAATATTTTGTGAGTGATATTGGTGTAAGGAATTGCCGATTTTAACGTGGCAAGCAAACCCGTCCCATTTGCTATTTTTTGATTTCTGCTTATCAAGTACAGAATAACGACAGGGTAAGAGTATAATCGTGTAAAAAGTTATCCCATGCAATTTATTAAGTACCCTGTTGATTTAAATACTGAATTCCATGCACGTGCATCTATGATTTAGAAAAGGGGAGGGGGCCGCCTAAATTGTCTGATGAAGACGAAAAGGGGAATGGGGATTCCCGATGTTTTGCATTAAATCTGCTCGAAAATTAGAAAATTCTAATTAAGGAACCGGCACCCTGCATGATACTCTTGATCTGCTTCTGCAAAAAGTAGTAAACGGACTTTTGGAAAGGCAACAGTTATGTAATTTTCAATGTTGAAATGTTGGGCGGGTTGTCTTTTTCCAATTTCTAAAGAGATGCGGAATAAGTATATATACGCGTGAACATGACTAGACATATAGATATCGGAACAGAAAATCCTGATGGAAAGCAGTCGCTCAGTGCCTTAAAAAGTCATAACCATAAAACGCGCGTCGGGCGTAGCAAAATTTAAGTGTAATTTGATTACGTCAATGCACGATGTGGGTAAGTGAGTGACGGTTTGCTGGTGGTTTATGCTCCATGCAGCGACACTTGATTTCAATTGAGATAACGCTGTCAACGCAGATTTTACATAGTAACCTGCTCTGCTATTGAAACTTTTTGTTGCAGATGAAATTGCACTGGCCTGCCCGGCCTGTTGTTAAGTTTTTTTTTCTATTCCATACACCAGTGATTGTGGATCCATGCAGCTATTAAAATACCGCCGCTTAAAACAAGAGGCTCCCAGGAGCCTGAATCGCTCACCTGAACTACACAGATACATATGTTTTGTAGATATTATTGTGCTTAACCATAGGTGAATTTCTGAAATAACTTGGTTAGTTTTCAAGTTATTGGGCTTAATAAGTGCAAATTTAGCAAAAAAATAGGAAAAAGAACAATAACTCCCACAGCAGCAGTCAGATCTTTTCTGAAATTTTGGGACAGGTATTTATATGCTGATCACTTTTGATTCTTGCACAATTTTGATATCTGAAACCATTTTTGAGTTATTAGCAAAAAAATGAAATTTACGCCCTATGTTCTATTTTTAGCCATGGCAGCCATGTTTTTTTTAACAAATCAAAAATATGACAATAGATCTAGAGTTGTAGCATATAAGCTATTCAACAAGTGTGCCAAGTTAAGATGCAGTTGGTCTTACGGTGTCAGACAAGTTAAACTTTGAAATTCAGGGAAAAAGTAATGAAAAATGGTAAATTTTGTTGTTTTAAGGAAATTAACTCCTAAAAGAAATGGTCCTACAGCTTTGACCTAAATACATGAAATGTAGATCTTGATGTGCTTGATCATATGCAATTTAAATTTTTGAAATATCTTGTATAGTTTTCAAGATATATGGCTAAATAAGAGAAAAATTTTGAAACTAGAAAAACTGTGAGCCGCAGCTCACAAATAAATACCCCCCACCCCCCAAAAAAATTAATCAGATAAAATTTCAAAATAGTAGATGCACATCTACATTATGCCACAAAAATTGTGTGTAAGTTTCATGAAAATCCATCAAGGGGTTTAGGAGGAGTTGCAGATAAGAGATGGGTACCCCATGTAGTCGAATGGCTAAGTCCATGTTTTGCTATGGGAAACCCCAAAAATCATTCTGATCAAATTTTAAAATAGTACGTGCGCATCTACATTATGTCACAAAGATTGTGTGTAAGTTTCATGACAATCCATCAAGGGGTTTAGGACAAGTTGTGGATAAGAGAAGGGTACCCCCATGTAGTCGAATGGCTAAGTCCCTGTTTTGCTATGGGAAACCCATAAAATCATTCTGATCAAATTTTAAAATAGTAGATGCACATCTACATTATGCCACAACAATTGTGTGTAAGTTTCATGAAAATCCACCAAGGGGTTTAGGAGGAGTTGCGGATAAGAGATGGGTACCCCCATGTAGCCGAATGGCTAAGTCCATGTTTTGCTATGGGAAACCCCAAAAATCATTCTGATCAAATTTTAAAATAGTAGGTGCACATCTACATTATGTCACAAAGATTGTGTGTAAGTTTCATGAAAATCCACCAAGGGGTTTAGGAGGAGTTGCGGATAAGAGATGGGTACCCCCCATGTAGCCGAATGGCTAAGTCCATGTTTTGCTATGGGAAACCCCAAAAATCATTCTGATCAAATTTTAAAATAGTAGGTGCACATCTACATTATGTCACAAAGATTGTGTGTAAGTTTCATGAAAATCCATCAAGGGGTTTAGGAGCAGTTGCGGATAAGAGATGGGTACCCCCATGAAGTCGAATGGCTAAGTCCATGTTTTGCTATTGGAAACCCCAAAAATCATTCTGATCAAATTTTAAAATAGTAGATGCACATCTACATTATGTCACAAAGATTGTGTGTAAGTTTCATGAAAATCCACCAAGGGGTTTAGGAGGAGTTGCGGATAAGAGATGGGTACCCTGAAGTGTAACGGAAGGACGGACGGAAGGACGGACAGAAGGACGGACGGACACCCCTATCACTATATACCCCCCACTTTTGAAGTGGGGGGTATAAAAATCAAGAAAAAGGGCAATAACTCCTAGATCAATTGGTGGATCTTCTTGAAACTTTCAGAGCAGGTAGATCTTGAGATGCTGATCACTTTTGTTTCCAATAAGAATTTTGATATCTGTAACCATTTTTGAGTTATTAGCAGAAAACTGCAATACCCCTATGTTCTATTTTTAGCCATGGCGGCCATATTTTTTGACGAATCAAAAATCTGAACAATACACTTGTAGCATTTTTACTATTAAATAACTGTGCCATTAGTTTGGTTGAAGTTGGATGTATGGTGTCAGACAAATTAATCTTTGAAATTCAGGGAAAAAGTAATGAAAAATGGTAAATTTTGACACTTTAAGGGCCATAACTCCTAAAAAAAATGAATTTACAGCTTTGACCTAATTACATGAAATGTAGATCTTAATGTGCTTAATCATATGCAATTTGAATTTTTAAAATATCTTGTATAGTTTTTAAGAAATAGGGCTAAATAAGTGCAAAATTTTGAAAAAATCCAGAAAAAGGACAATAACTCCTACATCGGTTGTTGGATCTTCTTGAAAATTTCAGTGCAGGTAGATCTAGAGGTGCTGATCACTTTTACCTTCGCCAGAATTTTGATATCTGTCACCGTTTTTGAGTTATTGGCAAAAAACTGTATTTGACCCCCCTGTTCTATTTTTAGTAACAGCGGCCATGTTTTTTGACGAATCAAAAATCCCAACGCAAACTTTTTGCACAATACCCTAAGGAACAACCATATCAAGTTCGGCTGCATTTGGCCAAGCAGTTTCAGAGAAGAAGATGTTTGAAAAAAGCTAACGGACGACGGACGACAGACGACGGACGACAGACGACGGACGACGGACGCAAAGTGATGGCAATAGCTCACATGACCCTTCGGGTCAGGTGAGCTAAAAAGGGGGGGGGGGGTATATTGTAAAATGGCGTCTGTCCGTCTGTGTGTCTATGCGTTACACATCTAGGTACCTATCCCTTGTCTGTTACTTCCCCTTACCCCCCTCATTCATTCACAAGAACCTTTACGCAATCTTTGTTGTATATTGTATACTTGCACCTACCATTTTAGAATCTGATCGTTGGAAGCTTTGTAAAAATCCCTGCATGCATTTTTCAATCAGACTTGCATTTAGAGAAAATATGGGCCAAAGTTGCCAAAAACGCAAAAACGCCTTTTATATAAGTTTGTGTGGACAAATAGTTTATATGCAAGATCTGGACTTTTAGTATGCCACGCAGAATAACACAATTTTTTGGTAGGTTGGGGATAAACTGGCTAAAAGAAAACAATTACATTTACAGGAATTTCCCTTTTATTGGTTTCAATATATATATAAAAATGTAAGATATGCATCGATTCAAAGTCCACAGAAGGCATGTGTCATGGAATGCTAGTGTCCAAAGCTATTGACTATTCGCTTTGGACCTCCGACGTACAGGTTTCAACAAGTTACGATTGTATCGTATATATCTTTGTATATATGCCCCATCTACTAGGTACGTCCCAAGATTAGATTGAAACACTCCGACACATACAAGTGTAACATGAGGACATACAACAAAATAACATAAATGTATATTACAAATGACAGAATGAGCTAGTCAGACAGTATATAAAGTTAAAATAACGAATTCAGTTTATGTACAAATGATGCTATGTTGTTTAGAAGTTTGACATTACAGAGAGATAACATGCCACTTATCTTATTTTTATTTGGATTCATGCAATAGTACCTTGGTATATGTAAAAAAAACAACAACAAAAAACTGACAACGTACGTCCCAAATGTTGCGATATGGGGCATTATGTCTTTTTATCATATCCTTCTTTTAATCTTTTTTGGGGCGGAGTATTATTTGTGAGCTATGACTTACAATTTTCGGGGCATAATAATTTAATACAATATGATTTTACATGTATAATTGGGTCAAGAAAAAACAAAAATATATATTCAGAGCCATACCAGTATTATATTAAATTAACAATATACTTTACTGATCGGCGGTTCCTGACCAGTTATGCCGAAAATCTACGTGAGAATAACAGAATGTTCGGAGGACAGCCCATAAATCGACTGGGAAGTGTGCCACAGGCAACCCCGCATAAAGGGTTCCTTCCCCCGGGTCAGTATACACCCCCCGATGGATTAGCCACTGAAGCTATTATCTCAGCCCAGTGACAGTCTAATTTTTATACGACCGCTTAAAAAATTGCGGACGTATTTTAAATCAAAGCGCTAAAGCGTTAAAAGGCAAGCGAAATATATAAGAACTATAATAGATTTATTCTCTGTCAAAGTATATTGTTCAAAATGTTTGCGAATAATATATTAATTTTGGTGAGCGAAGAAAGGATCGTCATGCAGATGCCCTCAAATTTAAAGTTAGTGAACACAATTGCACACACAAGACAGGTATCGTGTAAAAACGGTATCGATTGAAACACCCCTTCGATTAAAATGCACTCGTCCCAATGATGTGTATTTTGTACTGATTTTATGAATGGTGAAGCTAGAATCTGAATCCATGCATTGACCAATCAAATGAGAGAAATATTTATACGAACCAATCAAGTAATAGATAAATACATAATGTATATTCTATCGCCTTTAACTAAAAAGTTCGTCATGAAAGATGCAAGGGAATAAATAAAACTTGTGCCGGTCATATAAAATGCCAATAAAAATTGAGATTTATAGAAGTGTATATCATGTTAACAAATATTGAAAAGTAATATAGAAAATAAAGCATTTAATTCCAGTCTGGATGCAGGAAAATCACTCTGTCTAGACAGAAACAAGAGGCTCCCAGGAGCCTGAATCGCTCACCTGGTCTTGATGTTGACCCTATACTTTGGTAGAGCTAAATGAGCTGAACATTTAAGCAAGCAACAGCTTTTCTCTACCTGCAATAGTTTTCATTCTAAAGGCCAAAAACACCATTTTTCACCTATAAGGGGCCATAACCCCTATAAGGAGTCATCTGACAACTTCGACCCTACGGAAAATTTTGTAGAGCTAAATGAACTGAACATTTAAGCAAGCAACAGCTAATCTCTATCTGCAATAGTTTTCATTCTGTAGGCCAAAAACATGAAAAATCTTTATTTTTCAGGGGCCGTAACCCCTATAAGGGGTCATCTGACAACTTCAACCCTATGGAGAATTTTGTAGAGCTAAATGAGCTGAACATTTAAGCAAGCAACAGCTAATTTCTATCTGCAATAGTTGTCATTCTGTAGGACAAAAACATGAAAAATCGCTATTTTTCAGGGGCCGTAACCCCTATAAGGAATTATCTGACAACTTCGACCCTATGGAGAATTTTGTAGAGCTAAATGAGCTGAACATTTAAGCAAGCAACAGCTAATCTCTATCTGCAATAGTTTTCATTCTGTAGGACAAAAACATGAAAAATCGCTATTTTTCAAGGGCCGTAACCCCTATAAGGGGGTCATCTGACAACTTCGACCCTATGGAGAATTTTGTAGAGCTAAATGAGCTGAACATTTAAGCAAGCAACAGCTAATCTCTATCTGCAATAGTTTTCATTCTGTAGGACAAAAACATGAAAAATCGCTATTTTTCAAGGGCCGTAACCCCTATAAGGGGTTATCTGACAACTTCGACCCTATGGAGACTTTCGTAGAGCTAAATGAGCTAAACATTTAAGCAAGCAACTGCTAATCTCTATCTGCAATAGTTTTCATTCTGTAGGCCAAAAACATGAAAAATGGCTATTTTTCACCTTTAAGGGGCCGTAACCCCTATAAGGGGTCATCTGACAACTTCGACCCTATAGAGACTTTTGTAGAGTTAAATGAGCTGAACATTTAAGCAAGCAACAGCTAATCTCTATCTGCAATAGTTTTCATTCTGTAGGCCAAAAACATGAAAAAATGCTATTTTTCACCTTTAAGGGGCCGTAACCCCTATAAGGGGTCATCTGACAACTTTGACCAAATGGAGACTTTTGTAGAGCTTTTGATGCTGAATCAGTAGCGTGGCCTCAGATTTCCTCTATCTCTTATACTTTTTGATTTATAAGCCAAAAACAGTAGTCTGACCCACCTAGTCTATTTTTAGTAACGGCGGCCATGTTTTTTATCGGATCAAAAATCAAAACACAAGTTTGGTGCAGGACACCCTAAGGATCATTCATACCAAGTTTCATTAAATTCTGTTTGGTAGTTTCAGAGGAGAAGATTTTTGAAAAATTGTTAACAGACGACGACGACGACGACGACGACAGACGACGACGACGACAGACGACGACGGACGCCAAGTGATGGTAATAGCTCACATGGACCTTCGGTCCAGGTGAGCTAAAAAAACGCGAAAATCATCACTACTCTATAGACTCCATAAGGCTTCGCTAGCGCTTGCCTAAAAATGGTATGATACTGATCGTCGTCGTTGTCCCGATCTTTAGTGTTCCCACAGTTACTTTATAGTTCTAGTTGTACTTCGGTATCTCGAGATCGAGGTGGATGCATAGATATACATGTATATAATTCATTGTAATACAGGTATTAGTGTAAGATGTATTTTTACGACGCCAAACCATTTCACTGAGTAATTTGGTATTATAGTAAACGAAACGCTCACTCGGGAACGCTTGTAAAAATCTATTGTCTCGACCTTTTTAGTTTTATTTTCTCTAAGTTCGATTACTTGTCTTATATTGATAATATTATTTTTTTTACATTAAAACAATAATTAACAAGTCAGTATCGATGAAATAATTAACTTTCGGCCGGGTTTATAATTTAAAAAGAAATAAAATCCTCAGTATTTCAAAATAAAAAATACCAATATTCTAATTAACAAAACTGCTACAGGATACATCACCAATTCAATAAACAATACATCACGCTCTGATGGAGTCATCCCTAATTGTACCCCATAGCAAACGGCGGCCAGGTGTATTGATTTTCTACCTGTGTGAATTGTGTGCTAGCCGGAAGAAGTTTATCTGCAAATCAAATACACAAAGCTTTCAACGGCTTTAACAAAAAGTAGCTCAGTTTATTTAATGACATGTTTTTTGTGGTAAGGTTATTACTTATCGGGAATTATGAATAATGGGGAGCCACTGTCTGTACACACTCTAAAGTACACGTTTCAAAATGCATGATGTAAAAAAAATCGAAGGACCCTATAGCGTAGCAACATATATCTGGGTTTGGAGTTTTAAATGATTCTTCATCCAGATCCTGTGATGCATACTCGTACAGTTAGCATCATCACAGGAGGGGATCCGTGTGTACTCTAAATATTTAAAGGTACCAAGGTGTGAGGCTCGTATAATATTCATATACCCCCCCTGACAAAGGACATCTATTCATAATGCATTGTGTGACATAGTCCATGTATAATAACATGCAGATACTCTGTAATTTACAGGCAATATGGTGTTATACATATTCTGTGAAAATTTAAATTTGAATGGTTATATTAAATTTTAACTAAATTCATGTTCAGGAAGGGTCGTGGGAAGTTATTTTTTTGTATCTTATTCCTTCTATTTCCATGGTAGTTAACAATTAATACGAAGAAAACATTCACAGATACATTCTGGGCGATTCAATGTTTTTACTTTGGTATAAATAAGACAATAAATGCATTCTATTTATACAAATAAACACTAGCTCTGCATGATCAGATACGGATTTTCGAATCACACATACATTTTTTTTTTTACTCGAAAGGAGATTGCCATTTTACTGGTGGCAAAAATAAATTAAATGCCCGAATAACAGAAACAATCACAGGACAAATTGAAAGAGAAAAATAAGCAAACAAAAATAGAATTTTATTAATCATCTTAGAAAATACTCTCACAGACTAAGACTATGGCGTATCCTGAAATTTTCAAACGGGATGGCGCGCACCCGTTCTAAATCCGCATATGAGACTGCACATTCCAGAAAGTTTAAGGATGGATTATATTTAGTTGTGAATTTCCCACAATTTTTTTTTTTTTAGAAAGACGGTACTACACAATTTTAACAAAAGTTTTAAATTACACGTTAATGAATATTTTTATTATTGAAATACAGATTTCCATGTTGCCGATTCCGTTTCACTCATTCTTGGTGTATTTTTATCGTTCATGTCCTAAAAATTTACCAGCGCATGGACAGTTGTTCACGAACTTTGCTTGTGAATTGAAATATCACGGAGAAGTGAAACCCATGGAAAAGCACGATGAGAAGTTAGTATACATTACATTTGCGACAAGTGCACCTTTCATTGTATGCAACGTATCGTCTTTCCATATCATCAGTGTTGCATATAACCTCAATAATAAATTATCTGTCTTCTTCCTAATGAAAGCTACCCCCCTTTTTTTTAGCACCACGCTTGGCATAATCATTGCGAACACATGCAGTGTTATGTTGTCCATAGTGCCTATTCTGGTGATAATAAAAATCAAATAAACTTATATCTGAAAAATCGTGAACTTAATTACACTATAAGTAATTTTATGGAAGACTTCATGTGGGCCCATAGATATATATCACAACTGTTATCATTAACACTGACAAACTGAGGAAGTTTAAAAATTGTACGTGTATGTAGTTGTCAAAAAAAGACAAAATGTGGATATGGTAGGCAGCAGTCTAATCGTAGTCCCTTGTCTACTTACCAAATTTGACACACCATATTTACCGTAAGCAACGCGAGTATGAGTAGCAACATAAGTAAATGCTTTATATCCTTCCGGTTCACATTGGTTACTCTGCTTTTAGTTTAATTTTGTGTTGTTTTTCTTTCATTTGTATCTAAGAAATGTCGCTCTGAATTTTCTACTAGTATATATTTTTTTATCCCCCTTTTCTCTCGACGCCGTGAAAAACTATATTCTACATCTATATATTCTACATCGTAAAATTTAGTGGCAGTTCAGTATCAATAAGTTAACAATCATGTCCTATGTTTATTTTGTTTATTGTAGAAATCAATCATCAATATTTATACAATAAACAATGTGAGATCGGTTCTTAATATACAGGTGCGATAAATGTCCCAGGTGTATATTTGAAATGGTTGTTGTGTGTGTGTGTCTGTTCATATTTTCTGATTTTATATAATTATTTAATCTGATGCCTAGGCATATCAGGTCTATGTATGAGATAGTCAAGCTAAAGAAATTATTTTGTATACTGAGGTATGCGTTCCGATTCTCTGTTGAAACATGCATGGTGTAATTGTTTAAGGGTGAACACTTTGAATATAAATCGGAGTTGACTGTGATTTTTCACTGATGACTAATTTTGGAAAATTTCTTTTCTTAAACAGTAACATTCATATTTCAGGAAAATTTAATATTTTCAGATATAACAGAATTTGATGAATACGTCTTAGGCCTTCGAAGTCTCGTTTACAATTTTATATATTATTAATTACCAGTAACAGCCAATGAAGGACTAATGATAGACAAACGAAAAAAAAAAAAACAGAAAAAAACATCTCACAGAATAAAGACCATGTATGTGTATTATAACGGCACTTAAAAAAATCCATTTTGGGTGACCGAGCCTGTTAGTATTTAACGACCTATAGCTAGTCCTGGGACCTGCTTCGTCCACATCAAATCTATTCGTAGTTCGTGGCAAAATGCATGAAAGAAAAAGGATGCGTGCGAGAGAATTTGTTCATATGCTTCTGTTTATAAAATTGGCGTTTTGGTGCGCGCATTCAGATTTTTATTAGAGAAAGAAATTTTACATGTATTTTAGACATGAACATATCCAAAAGACATAACCCACATAACTATGATGATGGTGAGAAGGGTACTAATGCATGATGATCTCTGATTTGCTCATATCCTGATGTGTATATGTATATAAATTTTCACGATAATACCATAATTCCTTCATGGTAAAGTAATTTCGACCTGTAGGTACCCCCTGGTGGAACAGGCGGACGAGAGAATCACAACACTATATAAAGATCTTGAAAAACTAGAAAATGTGTCTATGAGCCACAGGATGGCCCTCCCGTTCTTGAAATATCATTGACCTTCAATGTGTATTACCTGGGATACGTGAAATATTATTGCCCCTTAACATGTAGTATTCAAGATATGGACCTTAACCAAGAACTTAACCAAAGTCATTCATGCATAAATTATAGGTCACAGTCACCTCATTTCTAGTGGATGGTGTCATGTTACCCAAGACACATCTAGTGGTGAAATACCATTGACCATTAACATGTAGTATCTGAGATATGGACCTTAACCAAGAACTTAACCAAAGTCATTCATGCATAAAATATAGGTCACAGTGACCTAATTTCTATTGGGTGGTGTCACATTACCTAAGACACATCTAGTAGTGAAATATCATTGACCCCAAACATCTAGTATCCAAGTTATGGACCTTAACCAAGAACTTAACCGAAGTCGTTCATGCATAAAATATAAGTCACAGTGACCTAATTTCTAGTGGGTGGTGTAGCCCTACCCAAGACCCATCTGGTGGTGAAATATCATTGACCCCCAACATCTAGTATCCGAGTAATGGACCTTAACCAAGAACTTAACCAAAGTCATTCATGCCTAAAATATAGGTCACAGTGACCTAATTTATATTGAGTGGTGTCACCTTACCTTAGACACATCTAGTAGTGAAATATCATTGACCCCAAACATCTAGTATCCAAGTTATAGACTTTAACCAAGAACTTAACCGAAGTCGTTCATGCATAAAATATAGGTCACAGTGACCTAATTTCTAGTGGGTGGTGTAGCCCTACCCAAGACCCATCTGGTGGTGAAATATCATTAACCCCCAACATCTAGTATCCGAGTAATGGACCTTAACCAAGAACTTAACCAAAGTGTTACGGACGGACGTACGGACGTACGGACGTACGGACGGACGGACAAGGGTAAAACTATATGTCCGATCCACATACGTGGTCGGGCCATAAAAAGAAATTGTACCTTTATTTACATACATGTACTTCTTACATGATTTATGAAAAGCACATCCATTTTACGCATTTTAAAGTTACATATTTTAAGTAAAAATGTAACATTTTAAGTTACATTTTCATGGGAAAAAACAAATTAAAACAGTGGT
The DNA here is from genome assembly GCA_963971305.1 of Arcuatula senhousia. Lineage (NCBI taxonomy): Eukaryota > Metazoa > Mollusca > Bivalvia > Mytilida > Mytilidae > Arcuatula > Arcuatula senhousia. Next base: position 61,909,067 of record OZ020306.1, read on the forward strand.
GTTAAAAAAAGACATTGTTAACGTAACAGGGTTTAGACGCGAGAGGCATGGGAGACGGGGCGGTAAAAAACTACCAAGCGGCTAATCGAACCCCAAATCGGACAAACTAGGAATTAATTTGGCGTGTCAACATATAGGGACTGAAAATGAAGAGTGACAGTAAATTTTGAATAACAGCGGTAAAGATAAGAGTTGATTGGGATGAAAATATAGCCTATTTGTCGCACTTCTTAGTGGTGGTTTATTGCTCTCTCCACACAGGTCAGAGGCAAAGCTTTCCTGTTATAGATACCTCGCTAACGAGGACAACCCTATTTGGCTATTTAGCTATCAGTATATGGTATGTCTTTGACTATCCGCCTTGTGGGCTGAGCTTTAACCCGATATTTGTCTTAGGGTTTTAATTGTTGGTCTTCATCCTCCGGATTTGAAACACTGGATTGAGAATTGCAGCTCGACAGATGTGCATGCTATAGCAAGCAGGAACTGCTTTACCGAGATCATTCTAGTTAAGAGTTGATTTCTCTTCGGTTAATTTTGTTTGTGTTTTTTGTTTTTGTTTCATCGTGCTGTTCGTTCGTGTTTTGAAACTATTTTTTCAATATTATGTATAGTATTATTCCATACGTATATGCAAGTCAATAATTGTAAATTTAAAAAGGTCCGTCGTAAATAAGGCTAGAGTCAACTCAGTCCTTCTAGCGAACAAACATTTGATTCCTTCACGTCATTTACAGCATGCATATTATAAAGAAAGACAATGGAAAAGTATACTTGGCCAACAGTAACTTATAAGACAAGTTACGAAAAATATTCGAAAAAGGAAGCCGTCAAATTAAGGAACGAGGATATCTATTATTTGCAACTTACGCAGAGAGAAACCTGAATAGGTGTAATAATCAAAAGACAGAGGACAGTCGTACAATTTGATGTCGGTATAATCCACTATTCGGATTTCGGGTATAATCCCCGCTTAAGACTTACAGAATAGAGATTTTTTGTTCAATCACCGTTTACAAGTCTTTGTCAATTATATATAGGAAGACGTCAGTCATTCGTAATTAAGGTTTTGCCGTACTGCACTTGCCGATTAACTGAGCTGCAAACAATAATTTTAAAACAAGTTATCAGTATAGTCGGGTACGTATTTTTGTTCTATTCTAGTACCCTTTTTTTTTCAAAATCATTTCAATGTCTCTTTAATCTCCCGCCGCGTTTTATCCAGTGTGCAGTCCAAAATTAACTCCGTGTCAGTGAGGTGCCGGTCTGGTCTGACGACCTTCCGCTCCCTTGAAAGTTTTCTGTCGTATTCATGCAGTTGATTGTCATGCCTTGCTATGCACGATGACCTTGTTGTAATTACGATTTTTCTTCAGAATTTTTAGAAAGAAACAGTTCATAACGTATGTCTGAGACAATAATTAAATAAATAAATAGCTATGATTTTCTCAGCGTATGTCAAGTGCTTAAATGTCCTTTAGGTTTAACAAAGAATCATAACGAAACAACGGGAAAATAACAAATTTGCGGATATCCCAATTTGCCATACAAGAATATACTACAAAATGCCGACATAGTCACGGAAATATGATTGTTGATATTTAGTTATTTGTCGACGGTTTCTTTTCCATGGAACAAAAAACTCCGATAATTTTGGCGGCCGAACTCTGCGGACCGGAAAACTCCGAGGTTATTGTGAATAATCGGAGTTTTTTCTCGGATCTTCCACGATTTTTCCGAGGTAAATCCCGGAAAAAATTCGTCAGTTTCCGGGTAACTCGGAGTTTACCGGACCTCCGACGTCCGCAATTCCTGGCTGTAACTCGGTTTCAGTCCTGTATGGTCATGTTGAAGACTGCTTGCTATTTTCGATTGTGATTTTTGAAATGTTTGTTGTGTTGCGTACACTTATCCCACATTTCTTTATTGTCTATTTCTCACCAGATCTTACTCTTTCCACTCTTCGTATTTTCTATTTGTGGTTTGATTTTGAAATTTGTTTTTTTTTGCATAGGATATGAAAAACATTTACAGTGAGCTTACTCTTAGCAAATCATGTGACAACTTTCTCACCAGATTTGACTCTTTCCACTCTTCGTACAACATTAGTGACAGTGTTACGTTGCTCCATTTTTGAGAGGTCAATGTCATACGACCTTTGGGCGGCAACAATAGTTATAACGCTACCAGAATCCTTCTGATTCTCTAAGTCCACTGTCACCTTAGCATCATAAGGATTCCACTTGCCCTTTTCATCTTCCCATTGCCAAACATAGTAATCTGGGGAATAAACAAAGAATTATTTAAAGATATATTTTGTTCATAGATTTTAATAATTCTATATAACTTTTTTGCTAAAAAGCATAAAATAAAATAAAAGTGTTTTTAAGGTGGCAGAGGGTAGCCACCTTAAATTGGAAAATTTCTTTTTATATCATAAATAAGTCTTTTTCCCAATCTCAACTAAAACTGAACTAAATGTTTTCAATGTTCTCTCATTTCATCCTTTCTTAATTTATACTCTATGTCTGCCCATGAAAACATTTTGTTAAGGCATGCTGGATTTTGCATACTGTGGTTTCATTATCATTCGTGGGGTACTAATTTTTGTTGTTTTCGTGGGTGGTCTTGAATTGGTATCCACGAAAATAGAAAATAAATGAATCCACAGTATTTATAGAAATAAACTTCTTTTTAGCGATTTAACCTACCATCGCACTCTTTTTCCTTCACGGCCATCCTGATCGGTCTTGCCCAGCCTGTTTGTGTATTCTTCTGTAACATTTTATCCAGTTTAACTTCTAAGTTAGCTCCACCTTCCACATCAAAAGAAACCTACAATTAAAAGAATTATCCTATCCTAAACCGGAAGACCTATAAGCTTGTCAGAAATCCGCATCCAATAACACGGAATGCAAAATTAAATTCCTTTTTTTTTTTTTTTAATTTAAAAATTAATAAACATAGTTATTGTATTAATATACATTATTTAAAGTATTTCCAGCTATGAAATGTTTTATAATTAAATGTAAAGAATTTGAATAAAAAATTTAGGACTTCAGGGATATTTTAATTATTGCCGTCTATTCTATCACTAGAGGTCGCGTCAATCAAAACAAAATGACAGAAGCGCAGGAACCTGTCATTCTAATTTTCGCGAAACAAGACCCCCAAAAAAGCGGTGCATTGTCAACCAAACAAATAATTTGAATACTCCAGCAGACAATTTCATTCCCAGTAGCCATTATAGTTACTTTTTCCTCAGTAAACAAATGTGTGTTTGTTATTTTCTATCTAACTGGCTTTGCATTTGAAAATGAAAGTAGAAATATTCTAAGGGTGCATTCTTTGAGGTCCGTGTCCGAAGCAATTCACTTCCTTGTTCTGTTTGCAGGTTCGTTCTTTTTTTTTCAAAATTATGGGTATGAGGCAAAAATATATATATATATAAATATATAAGAAAGTTACTTTATCTGCGAGAGCTTATCAGGTTTAACCCATATCATATTAAATTATGACTATATTATTTCTGATGCAATATGATAGTTTGACATATCATACGTGTACCAACATTTCATACATTTGAAAACGTATCAAAGACAAATATGACAGGAGTTTGATAGGCAGGAGCCAGGTACATGAAGCATGTGAGCATTTTTCTGGAATTGAGTACAGGATATATGAACCTATGCTAATACTGCATACCCTAATATTAAGAGGCTGTAATACATATAAGAATAGAAAATAATGAGATGTGGAATAAGTGTACGCTACACAGCCCACAATCATGCGGCAATTCAGAAAAAACACAATGGACAACTGCAAGCAGTGTTCAACCAGGCCAGTAAGCGCTGCTTGCAGTTATGCAATTGGCCCATGGTCTAAATAAAATGCATATAATTCAAATCCAGTCCTGAAATAGTCATAGATAGACCCCCTTCTTAAACAAAGAACAGAAAACATAAAAAAAGAAAGGTACAAATGAAAGCTTTGTCAAGGATTCCTGGCTTAGGACAGACACATATAATATGTGGCGGGGTTAAACTTATTTTTTTGGGCCCAACATTCGCCCTATCAATATTAAGTAGTTGCTCAGAAAACTTTAACAAAAAATATCTCCCTGTCTGCTGTTACCTGGCTTTTCTTTGTTTTATTATAAAGATCAAAACTTATGTTGTTTTTTGTATTTTTTCTTTCTTTTGTTTTTGTTCCTTTTTCATCTCTGACTAAATGTTTCATGTACTTACAGTCTGATTGTTGGAGATATAAGCCTCGATTAATTCCAGACTTTTGACTTCGGAGTACCGAGTCCATATGGAATTTGGTCCTTCCCATTCCCATCTCACAATCAATCCATCAATCTCATTTTCCAGACGAGCTTTCTTTGCCTTTTTCTCTATTTTGGCAGCCACTGCTGTTGAAAATAAGAAAGGAAAAGCGAGATAAATTAAGAGTGAATTTCGGAAATTCATGGATGTTAAGATGCAAATATGCCAAAGGTCAACCAGGGTAAAAATCTTTGATTATGATTTAAACGAAGTCAGCATGAATGACTATTGACAATGTATGTTGCACCTGAAACCCTCAACTTAAATGTACCAACAAAGACATCAAGAAGTCGACAATCACTGCCATGGATCAACAATGACATTAAAGCCCTAATAAGACGCAGAAACCGTACCCATGCCACCTATAAAAGAACAAAAAGCAGAAATGGCAGACTTAAAGAAGTGAAGTCAACAAACAAGTACAATCAGCCCATGACAACTATGTAAACAATCTAATAGGGGACATCAAGAAAGATCCGAAACCCTTTTGGAAATGCATCAATAACCAGAAAGCGGACAAGCAAGGAATTCACCCTAAAATCACCAACCATGGTAAAGTTGCTGAAAGTGATATAGAGAAGGCTGAGGCTCTAAACCGTTTTCACAAAATCTAAGTACGAATAGATACTGCACGAAACACCAAAAGTAGGACAAATGCATCCTATAACAGTCACTAAACAAGGAGTATGTGCAATGCTTAAAAACCTGAACCCCAGCAAAGCTATGGGACCAGATGGTATCCACCCGAGGGTTTTGAAAGAACTTGGTGAAGATATTGCTGATGTACTTACTCATTTTTTCCAACAGTCTATCAACATTGGTTCCATACCATGTTGAGTGGAAAAAAGCCAATATCTGCCCACTTTACAAGAAAAATGACAGAACAACACCAAGTAACTACAGGCCAGTCTCACTGACCAGTATAGTTTGCAAATTACTAGAACACCTAATATGCTCCAACCTGATGAGACACTTAGAACAACAGGACATACTGAACAACCGCCAACATGCCTTCCGTAAACATCATAGTTGTGAAACTCAGCTGGTCCATGTATTAAACGACTGGGCAGATGCTATAGACAACAGACACCAAGTTGATATATTTATCTTGGACTTCGATAAGGCATTTGACACTGTCCCTCATGAACTACTAAGAGTAAATTGCACAAATATGGAGTACCAAAGAACATCATGAACTGGATAGATACATTCCTCTCACTTAGATCCTAATGCGTAGTTGTGAATGGAACCAAATCCAACGATGCCGACGTAGTATCAGGTTTCCCACAAGGAACTGTGCTGGGTCCTGTATTATTCCTAATTCACATAAATGACATCTCTAACAATGTAACATCAGATATAAGACTGTGTATGCTACAGAAAGATAACAAGCACTGAAGATTGCCAAATACTACAGAATGACATAAACATCTTAGGAAAATGGGCAGATCAGTGGAGCATGAGATTTCAACCAGTGAAATGCAATCCGATATGATGACCCTTTCCAGAAAGAAGACGACCGTCAAGTACAAATATACTCTAAAAGATCAAGAGCTTGAATTCCTGGAATCAATCAAATACCTAGGTGTCACCATAACTAACGATCTCAACTGGGGTAAACACATTGACAACATCTGTACCAAGGCATATAGAACTTTAGGCCTCCTTCGAAGAAACTTATCCAAGTGCCCCCTGGAAGTAAAGCTACAGGCATACAAAGGCCTAATTAGACCCGTCCTAGAGTATGCTTCAACCGCCTGGGACCCACACCTTAAATGCCAACAAGAAAAGCTTAAAACATCCAAAACAGAGCAGCGAGATTTATTACATCCAACTACGGTTATGAACCAGGCAGTATGACGTCCATACTCAATCAACTTCAACTCAAACCACTAAGAGATAGAAGGAGGGAGAATAGACTTATACTTTTTCACAAGGGCATAAACCAACTAGTCAACTTACCAACAGATCAATTACGAACACCCATGAGAAGAACCAAAACCATGCACAGCCAGCACTTCCTAAGAATACCAGCCAAAAAAGACATATTCAAGTACAGTTTTATGCCAAACACCATCAAAGATTGGAACTCATTGCCATCAGCTATCATCAACACCATATCAGCAGCTTAGGAGCCAGCTTAAACTTTCGCTGACTTAGTAAGGGGGGTTCAATTAGTCAGATTGATGCACGCACGGTGAACTATAAATTCTTCAGACGTATCACCTAAACTATCAAGATCAAGACCTATTATCATATTATTGTTTCTAGAAACAACAGTGGCGGATCCAGGGGGCATTGCATTTGCATGACCATACATGGTTGTGCTAATCATCGATTAAAGGTTCTACTGCTGACTGATGAGTTTTGATAGTCGTGACTATAGGCAGCGCTATTACCTATAAAGGTAAAGACTCGCTATGTGCGATGGGTCGTCCAGCCCACGACACACCATCGCCAGTGTAAGCTGCTCCATAGTATCCTTTGTTATTGATGGATGCAGGACCCGTCTTCCACCACGGGGAGGTACTGGTCGGAAGACTGGAGGTTCTACAGTATTATTTAAACTTTATGTCAGTTTTAGTTTTTAGTGTTTTTTTATCCCACCTGTAGTTTAACAAAATCCATTGTAGGTTTCTTTAATTCGCAACACAATTTTATCGTTGATAGTAAAGTACACAGCACCTTGATTTGAAAAATTTAATGTCCCCACCAAACATACTCACATATTATATATCGTTGGAAAGAGCAGGACCTAAGCAATGAAATAAGCTTGTCAAATATGTTTTCTAAAATGTTATTTGGCCATATAATCATTAAAAACTGTGTTTAAGCGATCCTTAAAAAGGGGGGATATTATGAACAATAGAGTAAAACAAACCTTCTAAACTAAGTTGACACATTGTTAAAGGTTCTAATGCTATTTACCATTTATCTCAATACATTTAGGGCAAGTAAGGTTTGAAGGCCTACTTTATTAGTTTTTTAGGACTTCAAGCCTTATATTGTAATCGTCCACACTCCTGTCCAAAATACCAGGGGCGCCAATATAGAATGACTGATTATACCTACAGAACTTTATAGAATTTGATTAAAGTTACACATAATATTTTGAATATTACACCATTGATTGATGAATACGAAAAATTTTTTGAGTCTAATTAGGGGTTTACTCGTGTGAAAACAGGGACTTTGCATATTTGGACGAAGGTGTACCTTTCTTGTAACCGCTATTGCTTCTACATTATTGCACAAATCTCGCTGAAAATTTCACACAAATGTGGTCACATGTTGTTATTTTTGTTTTTACCTAGAATTAAAAAATGGGACGTTGATAAGCGAAACAAGTGTTTTGTCATCCGTACACAAAATGTGTTATTTTACAATTATCGCCATTTTTTTCCTTTGAACCATCTTTGATTTTTTCGAAATTCTGGTATTTTCTTTTCCTTAATGTGTAATTGTAATAATTATGCTTTAGATTGTATCTAGAAAATCTTTGTGGTTTTATACTGACTAAAACTTAACAAAGCCACCCAAGGACCGTACAGTTCTAATCCAGCACGGAATCGCCATCTGTGCTAAAAAAAAATCATAAAACTTGGGCAAAAGTATTGTTACATATTGTAGTTCAACATATCTATTTACCTTATTCATTGAATGAAAAATAAGGATTCGCCATAGTTAAGGAAATTTGTAGGCTAAGGTGAGGGGGTACCCCACTTTTAGCCTCAACAACTCCTTTATAACTGCTTCAAATTTCACAAAACTTTACAGAATCTTTCTCACATAATGATACTTCCATTTTAAAAGTTTATTTTGTATAAAACCTGCTAAAAATGTTTGTAGTTTGGTAAAATATCATATTTTTGATTTCTGGACATGAAATAAACACAGATAATTTTCGCTATATCTCATTAATGACAATTACAAATATGATAATTTTTTGACAAAATCTTGGTAAAATTATTTTGATTCACAGATTGTGATTATTTTTTGTTCAATCTCGAATTCAGCGATTCTTACAACAAATCATTCAAGAATGGCTTTTGGACACAAGGGCACTAATTGTATATGTCCTGATATATAGTGTCATCATTCATCATAAAGACAATTTGTTAAAAAGATTTTGCAATTTCATTAAGTTTCAAGAAAAAAAATTAAAAGTTGTGAATAACAGACTAGTACTTCTAGTTAAAAAATGGCTATTCCATGTTTTACTGAACATCGATCACAAAGGGAATGATGACACTATATAGAATAAAAGATTTATTAGACATTTCGTTAATTTTCAAGCATTAGTTAACATTTATCAGGACATATACAATTAGTGCCCTTGCAGTTCTTGTTTAACATGCGAGAAAGCTCACTGATGATTCCCCCGCTTCATAATGGAATCTATATGTAGAAAAAAAAATAAAGTTCAATTCTCTCGCTTGATTGATATCCAAAATCAAAAACAAGTTTCATCAGCATGTTTATACACAGTATACATACTTCATGTTAAGTTCAATCAAAAACCATTGGCCAGTTACAAAGAAATTGTACTTATAAAAGATTTATATAAAAATATCTTCCTTAAAAGATATCACAGCGCAATTTTTAATGCTATACTTCAAAATCCAAAAAGTGCTTAAGAAGAAATTGTGCTTAAAAGAGACGTGCACATAGTCCGACAGACAGAATGGTCATTATCCTCTATTCTTCATTTTTTTGCAACTCAATTTGGATTTTTATAGTCGTGACTATAACGGAATACTCCTCTGCAGCGACTATTTAAGACACGCTGTGTGCCATGGGTCATCGAGCCCATGACACACCACCGCCAGTGTTAGCTGCTCGAGCGAACACGGTACAAAAACCATTGTTTTCGCTGGAACAGTGCCTGTCTTGCACCACGCGGAGGTACTGGTCGGGATTTGCAAGATTTTTTTTGTCTTTAACTCTTTAACTATATACTTTTTGAATATTATTCGCTCCTCTTTAAACCTGAAAATATAAAAGTGTATTTCTCAAATCTTCAAAACCACTAAACATAGCATCTGTGCTTTATATAGAAAAAAAAGTACATGAGTCAAATACCTAAAAAAGAAATGTACTACACTTCAAGACTAATTAAAAATAGCATTAGGAAGGGTATTTTTACCAACAGTGCGCATTATGATTGTCGGCTCTTCTGATACAACTTTACAAATACTGCATTTGTTCCCATCGTGTGAATAAAACCCCCTTTTTGGGCTTGATGGCCCAATTTTACATGACTACTAACTGAATTCATTGATTACGGCGCTTTTGACCTTTGAAATATGAAGACACAAGAAAAAGAGTAAATTCGAATGGAAATCAACACAATAACAAATTAACAAATCAAAACCACACAAAAAACACAAAAAATATCGTTATTTGAAACAAAACTTGCATTTTAGAAATACAAGATTTGCATTTAACTAGAGTGTAAAAGACGTATCAAGTACGGAATTTAGGTTTCCGGACCATAATTGACAAATTTAAAATAATAGTTTTTCCTCGTTAAAATCAAAACTATTCGTCCAATCGCTATCAAAATTGGTGAACAATCAGTTTGTGGATGTGTCAATACGCCATATAAGTTTCAATAATTATGCTTGAAGAGTTTTAAAATGGTTAGTTAAAATCGCCTTGATTTTGATATTATTTTAGACGTTTTTCAAATTGTAATTTGAATACAAAGATGCACCCTCTAAGTAAACCTACTGCATTGGTAGTCAAGATATGTCTATTTTGTAGGTAATAAATGCAAAATCAACGTGAAAATCTTTTTATCTGCTTTGAATATGATGTTATATTATCGTACTATGAGACAGTTGATCGAGGGTACCCCTATTTAACGTAATATTTAAAAAAACTCGACCATACGAACTTCTTACGACAAGTAAAATATCAAACTAGAAGCGTGTACTTTTCGTTTAAGCCCAAAATCAGCAGTATGTTCTTTCGGGACATTAAACTTTTGAATAAAGCGTCTTTTTACATTCCGTCTACTCTACTATGAGGCTTATTTTACACATTTAAAAACTTCAATATGGTTTTCATTTTCTATCAAGTTACAATTTTGAGGATAAAACATTTTTTGCATACATTTCTATAGTAAACACACCAATATTATTTATCATATAAAATCTTTAAATATATAGCATAATTAATGGAAAAGTTGTGTGGGTTTTTTTGTAGTTGTCTGAAAACAGGGGAAATAATTTCAAACATTATAAAATGGGGGGCGGTATAAATTCCGGAACGATGACGACCATAGCGTTTCCGGATCAATTAATTAGGTTAATTAGCAAACTGCAGACATAATTGTATATGTGCTAATTAAATTTTAAAAGGGCACAACCATCCCCTATTTTTGATATATAAAGCTTAGTCGTAGCATTTGTTGTTTAGGCTGCAACCCGGCTAACAAAAAAATGCTTCGTTATTTTAGTAGTATAGATGACATAAGAATGAGATATAATGCAAACAATAGAAACTGGGTCTTGATGCAACTCTTCACCAATTCACAATTGGTAAATAAGTGAGTACAGAATTGCACCAAGACGCAGCCCCGAAAACAATATTTGACGACAGAGATAAAAATAAAAGAAAATTAAGAACTATATACCTGGAGCAGTAGTGACTTAGAGAAAAGATACTTATTAAATGTTTTGGTTAATTTAACTCTTGACATTTTTTTTATATACTCAATTACTGCTTTGATTATTATTAAAGAGTTGTTGTTCAATATGAAAGACATTTTGTTTTCAGTTATAGAATTGAAATCTTTATGAACATTTTTGACCTTTTGAGTAAGCTCTTGTCTAAATATATTGTAGGCAGGCCAGTGGATGAAAAATATTGGTATGGTAGTAATTTTGGAGTTACTCATGCATATCACTGTGAACATGATCTTTATGAATGGGTGTGTCTGTGTTCATCTTTTTTTTTCAAGTTCTAAGAATTTCTGTTCTCCAGAGTGTTCTTTACAGACAGTAGGCTGTATCAAGGATTTCATGAAACTTGTGCTATGTGTTTTATTTATGTTGTATTGTTTGTATGTGTTCATATGTATTGTGATTGTCTTACTAAATATTTCTTTTTTTTTTCGACGAAAAGCTCTACAGAGCTTACATTTAATATTCTGTTTGTATTAACCCGACTTCAAATAAAGTTTCTTAGTCTTAGTCTTATGACATTTACTTGTAGGGTTGTTATAATCTTATAACTGCTTAATAAAGTATTGAAACTTGGACGGTCTCTATTGCCTAACAAGTCTGTCTGTCACACTTTGGCCCATTGAACCCAGTATGTGGGCCCCCCTTTAGAAAATTTCTGAATTCGCCCCTGAACAAGAGTCAAGACATGCAAGACTGAGTTTTTAATTTTTCTTCAAAAATCAACGTTGTCATTCATAAATATTGAGATAATCTAGTAAAATACCAGCTTTCTTCTTTCTTGTCATCTTCTGGATGATCACTAAATTGTGTCTATTTTAAAATAAAGACCTAGACTAGAGACGAAAAAATGATGACAAAGTGTTTCTTTAAATTCTATTGATTGTTTATTTTCTAGATTTATTTCCTACAAAACGAACTTATTGGTAATAAAATTCAGTGAGTCAATTCGGTTACCCATCTCCCGTTCTCTTATGTTGCATTATGTAAGACTTTCCAAGACTAGGTATAGAATTTTGATTTGATAGTCATTTTGATTGTTCAGTCATAAAGCTCATTCGATGTTTCTAAGGGTTTCAAATTGGCACTAAAACATTTTTTTTCACGGGCATATATACATGTATGTTAAAGATGTACAGATCAGTGTCATAGGTAACATAGGTAAACGTGTTAATTGAAGGTTTATTGCCAATATTGACATGACGGTTCCATAAACAGTTGGAGATTATTAAATCAGTGAAGTCATGTAATTTTAATTGGCAATGAAATGCAAATTGAAAGAGCGTTGACTGAAATCTCCCGGTGCACTAATTCATTTGAGGCCCATTTGAGCAAATTGATATTTCAATTGAGCGTGGGGAAATCATTTGAGCTAAAAAAAAAATCATTTGACACTCATTCTACCAACAAGTATCCAAATCAGTAGCAATTTCTAATGTCGTTGGCTAAATGACCATGCATCTTAAAACATATATGTAACGGTTTATTTCTTCCCCCATGAAATATCTTCCGAAGTCATTTTACAGAATAAAGCTGGATATTATTTAATAGGCATTGGTTCCTAGGCTAGTACAAACAGTATGTACGATTAGCCGGGCGGCTATTCGTACAAACCTTTTTCATCCAATCAAATTGCAGTTAATTATCGTGGACCGTTAGTATTATTACATTAAGCAGGGATGATGAAGCAGAACAGGGATGTCCAAAACAAGTTTCATGAAGTTTTATTTAATCCCTGAAGACTATTTAATCCCTGAGCAGAAGCAATATAAAACAAGTGAAGGGTACCATTCTTAGAACGTTTTTGAATTTTATTTTTTTCACCAATCGTCAAAAAAGGGGACATACAACTCTGTATAAATGATAAATGGTCATCTTTAATAGAGAATTATTTAATTTCCCTTTTGTGAATTTAATCCTAAGTTAAAACTTTTAAATGTAAACATCTTTATTTCATCTATTTGTGTTTTTTCTTTCTTTCTTGTTTTTTTTTCCAATCATTTTCCAAAAAGCTAAAAAGGTTCATATCGGGAAACAGCGGATTATATTAAGATTGTACAAAAATTATTTAATATTTCAAAATTTAAATTAGATAAGATGGATCTTTAATTTAAAATGAACCTTAAGTCATATCTAAGTAATAACTGTTTAAATTGTACCAAAACGTATATATTCAAAATAATACCGAAATTGAAATCATTAGTTTTCATTAAAAAAAAGAAACGATACGCAATTAGTATCTGTGCATTTTGATTGGATGAAAAAAGTTTGTACGAATAGCCGCACGAACAACTGATCATGTAGTTGTGAAATAATGTCCATAAAATATTTTCCCATGACCTGGAAGAAATATCACAGGTTATTAAATATCACTTTAAGATACGGATTTGACGTTCACATATCTTAATAATAAATAAAACAAAATATTCCGTTTTCTAAATTTCTATTAACTAAAACTAAATATCTTCAATTTACAACATTGAGACAAGCGGTCAAACAAATTACAAGTCAAACTCCCCTCTAAAGTCCTTATCAAATCAATATATAAGCCAGAGCTACACGTGCAGATCTTATCAGTCATGAATATTCATAAGTAACAGTAAACATGGCAAAGGAGGCGTGTCACTAACCACTAAATGAATGGTCAATCACATGCCTGATACAACTGCATCAATTTACCAACCAGTATCAAAAGATAAAATATAACATCCCCGCCCCCCCAAGAAAAAGACATTTGGAAAAATGTCTAACTGGTTAGGAAATTGATGTAGAGTTAAAAATAAAAACAACAACAAAGATGAAAATAATAAACAATGAAACATTATAAAGCAGAAATTTAGAACAGCAATTAAAAAAAAACACACACAATTGAGAAGAAAAAAAAATCAAACAGAGAGAAAAAAAAAATCAACAAAGAAAGAAAAAAAAATATTAAAAAAAAAAAAATTATGAGAGCAAAATAAAAAAAAAATAAAAATGATATTAATAAAAAAAAAAATAGTAAAACAAAACAAAAATATGTGAATGTTATATTTGTTAAAAATTTCAAAAATCTAAATGGTTTTTTCTTCCAAATTATTTGATTAGTTATCCAAGCTTAAAAAAAAATCTAAACAAAGAAAAATAAATATTCCGACAGACTAGAGCATAAAAGAATTTTCAGCCACAAGTGTGTATCGGTCAATCATTGGAGGTGTTATATTAATTAGATTTATATGTGTGTTTAACAGTACTGGTTCCATTAATCTTTACTTTTGCTGACAAGTGGTCGAATAGCATGTTGATGCACATGTGGCATCTTATTATTCATTGTCAAAGTACTACAAGATTTATGATGGTACAGGGAACTTTACATGGATATCATGGGATTAATATCAACAAACAACTCAATTCACAGAGCACAATTAACCTCAGTAAACACCTTAATTATCTTAAACAGGGGACTCCTGTCAAAATTTATTACTAACATTGTTATTCTTAATCTATCCCACTGTCACAGAATCTAACTTTCTCAGGACTTGCTAATGCATCAAAGTAGCACATGTTAACTTTAAGAAAATGAACTAGCAGAGACCTTGGCTCTTAAAAACAAAAATATTTCAATAATAATTTCTAAACAAAATTTTAACTATCACACACATCGATATTCATGTAACATGGATCATGCATGAATCCAGTTACTATTTTCATACACCTCACTCACATGAATAGAAATGACTATTAAAATGCAAAAAGGTAATTTCTAGTATATACTCATTAAACTTCAAGTTAGCTACAGCATCAATCTTATCTGAATGTATTACGATTCTTGACAAAACTATATAGGCTCTCACAACCTTTAATCACTTCAACGGTACCGTATCAATACAACAAATTAACCCACGAACTATCAAGGTCTTCCATGAACTGCTTAAGGTATAACAAATCGTACTTGTAATCATATGGAATCATTAAACAGGTAAGCAAATGAAATTGGAATTGTAGCACGTGTAGCCCCAATAATGGAAAAAAAATACAAATACAACTAAACTACTAAATTAAACATGCATGCATGCAGGTATCATTTGTAAACATTTACAGAAATTTAAACATTGAAATATTGTCTGAAAACAATTTCAATTTAAAGTCACTCAAAATAGAAATTCAATTTTCCAAAACATTTGGAAAACAAATGTTCAATGAAAATGTCTAATGGTTTCTGTTTCTTGTATCATCTCCTAGTGCATCTGGGGTATAGTAACATCAGTTGTGATTTCTGTATTGTAGCGAGTATAGCCCCACATACAATAGATACAATGTAGCGACTCTATTGTCACATACATTACAGGAACGTCAATATAATATGTAGTGAATCAATCTTCACATACATAACAGGACCGAATCGAATATGTAGCAACTCTATCATTATATACATGTAACTGTTTAATATGAGAATGAAATCTATATGTAGTGACTGTATCGTCACATACATTACAGGAACAACTCTGGGAACTTTCAGGGCAATTTGTAGCATTCCAATCAACACATACAAAACACAATTAAGGACAAAATTGCATAATATAATAAAACTGTATCTTCAATGCGCATTGGTCATGCCAATTTATAGCGCAACAATTTGCACATACAACAAAATCATGCAGAAAATTCGTACTTACAACCCGGGCCGGATTTGATGATCTTCATTACAACATTAATAATACTAACGGAACAACCTGCATTGTTTGCACAACCACAATTTAGAAAGTTCAGGTCCCGGATGAACACGTCAAAATTCATTCCAAAACAGTAACAATCCAAATAAATAATATTAGACCATTTGGATGTTTCTTCACAAGTTTTGAACCAAAAGTTCGTAATGTTTTATACAAACAACATCATTCAAAATCTGTTAAAATTCACTTGTTGATGAATATATCGTCCTTTACTGTCAGTTACAAAAACAGGAACACGAGATTTAAAATTCAAAATTTTTCGGACTAGAGTCTTATTTATCGACATTTAAAAACAAAAACTCAACAGATGGAAAGCAACCGGGACTCCACCATTTAAGATACGGATTTGACGTTCACATATCTTAATAATAAATAAAACAAAATATTCCGTTTTCTAAATTTCTATTAACTAAAACTAAATATCTTCAATTTACAACATTGAGACAAGCGGTCAAACAAATTACAAGTCAAACTCCCCTCTAAAGTCCTTATCAAATCAATATATAAGCCAGAGCTACACGTGCAGATCTTATCAGTCATGAATATTCATAAGTAACAGTAAACATGGCAAAGGAGGCGTGTCACTAACCACTAAATGCATGCCTGATACAACTGCATCAATTTACCAACCAGTATCAAAAGATAAAATATAACATCACAACCGGAAGAAATATTTCTTACATATATAGAATGTACCTAAGTTGTTACTTTATTAATTCAAATACACTATAAATGATGATTTTCATTTATCATATAAAAAAGAATGGTTCAGAAATTTCTATCAGGAAAATTTTTGACATAGAAAAATTTAAGTCAACAGAAAACCTGATGTCCCTTAGTAAGTTGAATTTTAGATGCTCGTAGTACTTTTCAATAGAGGGTTATGTATGGAACTGTAGTTTATTCTGGTAGATTTAGTAGACTATGTAGACTTTAAACTTATACTATGTTTTATGTTCATTACAGATGACCGTGGTCATTGTTCATAAAGACGAATAAATAGATCAGATTCTTATTTATGACCACGGCCAAAAATCAAAGACACAGAATACAAAGACTGACGAATAACTCAAAATGCCAGCCGTACAGTGTCCTATAGAGGGATGTGATTACGTCACGGACGATCTTGATGCCGCCATCGTTGCCGCACTCATAACTGCTCACTGCATAACACATGCTCCTGGACCAGTCACCGCTGCTAAAGTAGAGAAAGTTAAGCGTCCAGTTATATCATCCGCAGGAACAAGCGAGGAATGGGCATACTTCGAATCTCGTTGGTCGGACTATTGTGACGCAACAAAAATCAACGGCCGAGATAAAGTTGTACAGTTGCTGGAATGTTGTGACGAACAGCTCCGCAAAGACTTAACACGGTCTGCAGGTGGTAGCCTCACCAACAAACCAGAGAATGAGGTGATGGCAGCGATAAAGAAACTCGCGGTCCGTGAGGAAAATACAATGGTGGCCAGAGTTACACTGCATAATATGCGTCAAGACCGTGATGAGCCAGTACGTCGATTCTGTGCCAGACTTATAGGACAGGCTAGTGTTTGTAAATTCCTCATCAAATGCCCTACTTGTAACATTGACGTAAATTACACTGATACAATGGTAAGAGATGTACTCGCGCGAGGAATTTGTGATCCTGAAATACAACTCGATCTCTTGGGCGACAAGAACCAGGACATGACCTTAGAGGAAGTGTCACAATTCGTAGAGGCCAAAGAATCCGGGAAACGGTCAGCATCGAGACTGTTAGACTCCCATGAAGTTCAGGCAGCTAGTAGCTCATATCGTAAGGCGAAACAAACAGCTGTCAGAGACAAACAAGAGCCTTGTTCATATTGTGGCAAAAAAGGACACGGAAAAAGTGCATCAGCACGCATACGGAAGGCCGAATGCCCAGCATATGGTCACAAATGCGGACAGTGTAACCGCGAAAATCACTTTGAAAGCGTATGTCGCAGCAAAGACAAACCTAAAAAAGGAACATCCGCTCGCACTGAGGATTACGAAAACGCCGTGTTCAACGCTCTATGTATGGTATCTACTGTTAAGTCAAACAATTATCAAGATAAAACATTATCTCTAGACCACCATCTGTATGACAACCTGTCCGATACATGGGTACGAAGGCAATCGAAATCACAACCATTCATCAATCTGAATATCAAAGTATCGCCGGAAGATTATGAAGCGTTTGGATTTCACCTCTCGTCTGGCACGCATGCTATCCGAATAGAGGCTATGGCGGATACAGGTTGTCAAAGCTGCCTCGCAGGTGTAAAAGTGATCCACAAACTTGGACTAAAGCAGACTGACCTTATCCCCGTGAAAATGAAAATGCATGCAGCAAATAACGGGGGTATAAATATTCTTGGTGCTATAATCCTCCGTATTTCCGGAAAGGATGAACACGGAAACAATGTTGAAACTAGGCAAATGACGTATGTTACTGATACATCAGACAAACTTTTCGTTAGCAGAGAGGCATGTATCGCTTTAGGCATGATTTCCGACAGCTTTCCGACAATTGGTGAAATCATTGACACTCCGTCTCCTGTATCGACTCAAAACAATAACAATGCAGTTGGAAGCGTAAGTGGTCTTACCAAAACATGTGATTGTCTGAAACGTCAACTCCCTCCTCCTCCGCCTACCGAACTTCCATACCCTGCGTTTGAAGCTAATAGCGAGAAGTTGAAAGAGTTTCTGCTAGAATACTACAAGTCAAGCACATTCAATGTTTGCGACCATCAGCCGCTACCCTTAATGGATGGACCGCCAATGAGATTAATGATAGACACAAATGCTGAACCAGTGGCACACCACACACCTGTGCCTGTGCCGTTGCACTGGCAGGAAGAAGTAAAAGCTGGACTTGATCAGGATGTAAGGCTTGGAGTCTTGGAGCCTGTTCCAATCGGTGAACCCGTCACATGGTGTCATAGAATGGTGGTGTGTGCCAAGAAAAACGGCACACCTCGTCGCACAGTCGATTTTCAACCTCTAAATGTGCATGCCACGAGAGAAACTCATCACACCCCCTCACCATTTCATCAGGCAAGATCCGTTCCCCATGATAAAAAGAAAACTATCTTTGACGCATGGAATGGATATCATAGCGTGCCTATCCACGAGGACGATCGTCATCTCACTACCTTCATTACACCGTGGGGACGTTATCGCTATAAAACAGCACCGCAAGGATACATCGCTTCCGGTGACGGATATACACGACGATATGACGAAATAGTTGCAGAGATACCGAACAAAACGAAATGTGTAGATGATGTTCTGCTGTGGTCAGACTCTTTGGAAGAAAGCTTCTTTCAAGCCGTCGAATGGCTCGATATCTGCGGTAGACACGGAATAACACTTAACCCTGATAAGTTTGTATTTGGACAAGATACTGTAGAATTCGCAGGATTCGAAATTACGTCTGACACAGTTCGCCCGTGTGCAAAATACGTACGTGCTATTCTGGATTTCCCAACTCCAAGAAACATCACAGATGTACGATCATGGTTTGGACTAGTTAACCAAGTGTCATATGCGTTCAGTATGACCGACAAAATGTTACCATTCAGGCAGTTGTTGAAACCAGGTACACCGTTTTTCTGGGACGATAAAATCAATGCGCTTTTCGAGGAGTCAAAAGCCGTCATTGTCAATGAAATAGAGGAGGGAGTACGAATCTTCGATAAGAGCAAACCTACATGCCTTGCCACAGACTGGTCGAAAACAGGAATTGGATTCTGGCTGTTTCAAAAACACTGTGATTGCAAAGACAGTCAACCGTTTTGTTGCCGCACTGGATGGAAGATCACGTTAGTTGGAAGTAGGTTTACACATTCAGCCGAATCACGCTATGCACCAGTAGAAGGTGAAGCCTTAGCTGTCGTTGACGCTCTTGACAAGGCAAGATACTTTGTCCTCGGTTGTGAGAACCTCACCATTGCTGTAGATCATAAGCCTCTATTGAAAATATTTGGTGACAGGTCGTTAGAAGGCATCTCCAATTCTCGTCTTCGAAACCTGAAAGAAAAGTCTCTCCGATACCGATTCCGCATGATTCATGTCCCTGGTGTGAAACATCGCGCAGCTGATGGGGTATCTCGCTATCCAACAGGAGAAATTGAAAAACTGAACCTACCTGATGATGTTGCGACAATTGACAATGGCATCTCTGGAATTCCCATAGGCATCCGTACAGCGATTACAACCGAAAACAGCGAGGTCGACATCATTCTAGCAGCTTCAGCTATTTCTGCATTAGATTCATTAGCAATGAAAGCAGTCACATGGGATCGAGTGCGCACTGCTACCAGCAGCGATGAAACTATGAACGATCTTTTGAACCTTATAGAGTCAGGATTACCAGGCACTCGTCATGAATTCCCTGCACATCTAAAAGAATACTTCCAATTTCGGGAAGATCTATATACCGTCGACGGCGTTATATTGTACAAAGACCGAGTAGTAATTCCGCCAACTCTGAGACCAGACGTTTTGTCAGCTCTACATTCCGCACATCAAGGGGTAAGCTCAATGATATCAAGGGCCGAGTCTTCGGTGTTTTGGCCAGGCATAACACCGGCCATAACAACACTCCGTGCAGAATGTAACCATTGCAATAGGATAGCACCCTCTAATCCAAGCGCTCCCCCAATACCGCCGATATCACCGGACTATCCATTTCAATGTTTGTGCGCAGATTTCTTTCATCATCAAGGCATTGGTTACTTAGTCATAGTAGATCGTTATTCAAATTGGCCGATAGTTGAGCGATCACTCAATGGTGCAGCCGGTCTTATAACCTCTTTACGAAGAACATTTGTAACGTTTGGAATTCCCGACGAACTTACATCGGATGGTGGGCCCGAATTCACTGCTACATCAACGAGGAAATTCCTAAAGGACTGGGGAGTACACCACCGCCTCTCTTCCGTAGCTTTTCCGCATAGCAACTGCAGGGCCGAAGTAGGTGTCAAGACTGTAAAGCGTCTCATTGCCGATAACACATCCTCAAATGGAGACTTAGACACTGATGCATTTCAGCGTGCGATGCTCCAGTACCGAAATACACCTGACAGGGACACAAAACTTTCTCCTGCAGTATGTGTATTTGGACACCCCATAAGAGATTTCATTCCGATACCGCCGGGGAAATACCGCCCCCATAATACATGGAGAGAAACACTTAATGCACGTGAGGAAGCGCTCAGAAACCGTCACATCAAACTAGGAGAACGTTGGTCAGAACATACAAAACGATTGCCTCCCCTATCTGTCGGAGATCGTGTTCGCATTCAGAACCAAACAGGGAATCATCCTCTCAAATGGGACAAAACTGGTGTCATTATAGAGGTTCGACAATTTGACCAGTATGCTATCAAAGTTGACGGCTCCGGCAGGGTGACACTTCGAAACAGAAAATTCCTTCGAAAATACATTCCTGTTAAAGATCCAGGAGAAACGAGGACTATTCGAGATGATCAAGTATGGAAAGAGAGCTTACCCCTTACGAGTGGAACGACCAAAGTTTTACCTAAACCTGCAGTTGCTCTTACACTTCCATTACCGAATTCTCCTACTGTCAACGACACATTTCGAACACCTATAGTATCTAGTGGGAAAGGTCACCCGACCGGTACTAACACACCGAATACCCAGCCACCTGACCTCGAAACACCACAACGTCGTAGATTAGACTTTGACAGTGACCCTTCAACCGACACAAACGAGACGCCTCAGTCGAGGGGGGCTCCAACAGTAATATCTGACAATGTTACTCCTCAGTCGAGAGACATCACATCACCGACTGCTGATCAGCGCAAATCGAATCGTGTGCGTCACCCTCCTGCATGGCATTCTGACTATACCATGAAGTAACAATTGAAACATATTTCCGTGGCTATAATGTGGCATGCCTTATGTGGTGACACTTTGATATTGACTTTTTGAAGCTATAACGGAGCTTTAGCATTTGTTGAACAGTTCTCATTTATTAACTTTCGGTCTACCATTACGTATTAACTTTTAGTGCATAGATCCATAGACATCAGTTTTAAACGACCTTTTAATCATTGCACAAGTTAACAAACTTAAGGCCGCTAAAAACTTGGGGGGAGATAGAGGGTTATGTATGGAACTGTAGTTTATTCTGGTAGATTTAGTAGACTATGTAGACTTTAAACTTATACTATGTTTTATGTTCATTACAGATGACCGTGGTCATTGTTCATAAAGACGAATAAATAGATCAGATTCTTATTTATTCAATTATATCAAAAGTTCGTTTTAACGACATTACAATATATAAAAATCAATAAAAACTATTCCTATTCACACATATGCAAAATTTTTTCCAATAAAACGTGTTTTTTCCACGTCGCTCATTCTACTTTAACCTCCGTAACATTTTGTTTGTACGCACTCATTTATTTAGCCGCAAATTATTCAAATTTAGATTGTCTCATTTTCACTTCTATATTACACAAAGAACTTATATATGGATAGTCGGCCCGCACATTGATCGAAACAAGTGCCTGTGGTTCATGACCATAATGGAAAATCAAACAACAGATTTTAGAAATCACGTTGAAAGAGTGAAAATCCAGTATAAGGAAATGAGACAACTTAGGGAAAATCGTCCGGAGAATAAAGTTATCTTGTGGATGGACTTTGCTGAAAAGTTTATCTGTACTTTAGTAGAAGCAGTTCAATGTTCTTATTGGAACCAAGCTATGGTCAGCCTTCACACCATGGTCGCCTACTTTCCGATATCACAAGGACAACGTCTTCAAAGTCTTTTATTACATGACTAAAAATTTGCATTAATTTGATTGGCCTAAACCAATCCCTAAAAGTTTTGATGAAGAGTGAGAACAGCCTAAAAATGTTTAAATATAGTACATAAACACCATGGAAAGCGATGTTACCCTACTATATTCTAAAAATAGATTCCAGACCCCTGTAAGTGGCTAAAAATATATCGCCCGATTTCCCCCAAACGAAATTCAGAAAGTAAACATTCCAAAGAATCTGTGTGGTATACCAAACAATTTTTCAATGCCAGTGTCTCATGGATGTTAAAATATCACTGTCAATTTCAACTTTAAAAAAAATTGATATGTGATTAATGTTATAATCTTGTCAGAATAATCTGTGATAATTTGTTTTTGTTGAAATCAAATTTTTAAAATAATGATTTTGTGGAAAAATGAAAACGAGAACAGTTTTGTGGCTGAATTTTGGATTTTAATCGCATACAAGTATATACTTTGAAAAAATGTTAACAAAACTCAAATTTAAATTGGTCAAAATTTTCATGTCTGAATTTTCTATTTGATATGCATATCCTAGAATGACTGATTGAGAGTGACAAAAAGACAACGTAAAAATAGGGTTCTTGTTTACCAAAACATAGAAAAATGTTATTTATGAAATCATTAAAAACTAAGCAGCAACGGACACCTATCCCATCTTTTCCAGATATGTCCAGATACTACTTGTACTACCCATGAGCACTGCAAGCTGTGAAAGATCATTTACTACACTGAACATAATCAGGAACTGTCTTCGAAACAGACTTTTGCAAAAGATTCTGAACTGCTTACTCACTATGTCAATTGAAGGCCCTGAAAACAGCATCTTTGATTTCAGCATGCCTTTTACCACCTTTGGAAAGACCAAGAATAGAAAGCTGGACGCAGAGTAAAGATCAAATTACAATGACACTTTTCATAGTGTAAAATGTACAAAGGTTCATATCATCCTGTATGTATACGTAATGATTCACATATGTAGGGAGATCCGGCAGGGTACCCCCTCAGGTCGCTTTTAAAAGCGGCCTGAGGTCGCAAGGTCGCTTTTGCATATTTTGGCGGAGGTCGCAGGTCGTTTTTTTGGCATAGGCCGTCGATTTTATGAAGTGTAGGTCGGAAGTCGCCCTTAAAAGCCCTCAGGTCGCAGGTCGTTTTTAACCATGCGGGAGCCACGTGTAGTCTAATAACATGATCTTATAACACATATCTCAGTGATCGCTATTGTATCTTCTTTTTTTTCATTTTTCTTAGTGTTGGGTACAGCTTTGTGCAATATGTCGGGTCAATAAAATTTGTGGAATTGTGAAAAGTTATATATTAAACTTATAATTTTTATTTCATTTTTGTGAGTCTCATATAGAATTATGTTATGTTAATGTATATGGAGTGTCTTAAATAAAGGTAGTGTCAAGTTCGTTTCTTTTGTTAAAATCTTGAATTTTTATGCGATTCATTTCCCGCCAAATCATATCAAACCGAAAGTAGAAATTCACCTATGATTTGTATCATAGACCTTGTATGGACAAGTCCGAGTTCACACGATAGTAAATCATGTACCTGTAGTAGACATGAACACCTGGAAAGGTAAGTAAGAGATTTATGATAAGAAAATTATGAAAATCAGGCATCATCTAATTATTGAAATGTTAAAGAAGGAAACGGGAAGAACTTCAAGAAAAAAACATAAACACTGCTTTACCATTCAACAAAGATTACAATGCATTTTTGGTCATGCTGCTGCTGAAAATTCATCAAAACAAAAAATATTCATAACAGTAACACAATAAAATTAATAAGACTATAATATTATAAATGAATGATAACAACAACAGATGAAAATTAATCACATACACATATATCATGTACAAAATAAACAAGGGGTCTGTGATTTACCAATATTTGATCTTTTGCCAAAT